>JAIGNY010000319.1:0-27500 GCA_020152595.1 Chiridota heheva | reverse complement strand
ATTCTTTTCTGTATTACAGTGTTTATTTGCTCTACCTGTCTGTATTTCCTGTTTGTCAAGTATATTCATTCTTCTTGCCATCAATCATGTTCATTCTCACTCACAACCTCGTCTTCCCTGTACTGTTCTTGTTAACATACTCCCGAGTCTCTGACTCTCTAAACTTCTTGAATTCGTCGCAACCTCATTCATCTCAGGCATCAAATTTGCCTCTAAACGCCCCAGGAACTGGTTTCCATGTTTTGTTTGGCTCTAGTGATTATTCAAATCACTCACTTGCAACTTATCTTTGTATCAATGGGCAATTACATTCGTACAAATCAAGTTGGAAATTGACAAAATTCAACTCACGCAGGTGAAAATTACTCCTTTTACTCCTTACCCTTTCTGGTGATATTGAAAGCAACCCTGGACCCTCCCCAAAATATCCTTGCAAACAATGCAACAAATCTGTTAAAAATAACCAGAAAGGTATTTGTTGTGATGATTGTGACTCGTGGGTTCATAGCAAGGAGCTAGAAGCTCCTTGTTCACAGTAAGTGTGCAGGCATTAGTAATGCAGTTTACAATACTATCATCATCTGATGATTGGTTTTGTTTGGAATGTTTGGCACCTTGTGGCCTGTGTGGACTGCAGTGTAGGAGATCCGAAAAAGCAGTACAGTGTGACAATTGTGATCTATGGATCCACACTAAGTGCTGTAGCATTGACGACTCAAAATACAGCGATCTCATGCATTCTAGCTGTACCTGGGTGTGTGACACTTGTACGGAAGCCGAGAAGGTTGGCCAGCGGTGCAACGCGTTCCAGCGTGTAACGCCCGCTGTGTAACGCGCCCGCGGTGTAACGCGCCCGCGTGTAACGCGCCCGCGGTAACGCGCCCGCGTGTAACGCCCGCGATGTAACGCGGCCAGCGGTGTAACGCGCCCCGGTAACGCCCGCGGTGTAACGGCCCGCGGTGTAAGGCGGCCCGCGGTGTAAGGCGGCCCGCGGTGTAAGGCGGCCCGCGGTGTAATGCGGCCCGCGGTGTAAGGCGGCCCGCGGTGTAATGCGGCCCGCGGTGTAAAGCGGCCCCGGTGTAAAGCGGCCCGCGGTGTAAAGCGGCCCGCGGTGTAAAGCGGCCCGCGGTGCATATATCATAAAGAAAGAGCTATTTTTTTCCATCGGGAAATTGCAGCTTGCAAGATACAGGAAGAGTGGCGGCGCATGCTGCAAACAGGTCTATCTTTAATATTTTATTCCTCACAAAAATTTAAAAACAGAAATAGTGAACAATTAAGAAACTGAACCCTAATCTTAATCCAATAATTTCTTTAGAATATTTTTTTTTTCCCAGTAAATTTTGCTCTTTATTATTTTTAAATATATTAAAGTGAATATAACTTGAAAATTGATCAAGGTAAACTTGTTTGCGGCGTCCGCATTTTGCCCAAATCGACCGATTTGGGGAAGAGTGCTCCCGAAGTTTTCAACCTTATGTAGGCCTATGGGTCATATTTTTTTTCGGAATTGGAGGGGTAAGGAGTTTATTAAGTGATTACGATTGCTTATAAGCTACATATCGGCAAATATTCTTGTAAGAAGGTAATTTTCTGGATCTGAATCAAATGCGTTCTAAACAGCGCTTCTGTTTACAATGCCCTGTTTCGCGATTTTGTTTGACTAACGTTAGTAGGCCACCACTTGCCCTGTTGTTTAGGCATATGATTGTAACATTAGGTCAGCATTTAGATGTAACGTTAATACGTGATAGTGTGGCCCAAATTGTATTCCAAACTTTTACAATTGGTACAGTCTGGAGAGCCTTGCACACTTTTTTATTAGAAATCCTAATGTACTGTAGCCTAAAACCAAGGCTTCAAACTAGGCTAAATAATTTTTACCTGATTATTTACAAGATGAGGCACAATTAAGATTTGCTGTTCTAGACATAACGTTGGTTTTTATGCCAAGTTGCGGCAATATTTGCTTCACATTAAAAATTTGTATGCAAAAATTTGTGGTAAAGTTGTTTCTGCCAGTCTGATTATTCTTATCTGTTTCTTTCAAAAGCTGAAGTAGAAATCATTATTGCTGATAGAAAAATTGGGTAGAAATGATATTTCTATTCCAAATTTGGTAATTTATTTCAGGTTTTTTCTTAACAAAAGTTTGTGGGTTTATGCTTGGCGACTACCATGACCTTTACAATCTAACATTATGCATTACATGCACTTTAATTAGGCCAGGTTCTCCTAAAATCTATGCTGTAAAGAAATGAAGGGTATTTCTACTCAAAATAAATTAAATGAAGATAAATGAATGCGATCAGGTGAGAAGTGAAATTGGACATTGGAGTGGAATCTAAAATTTTAAAACAATTCTAAGATATAGGCTATTTTTGGTCAAGGAAAAGAAACATTTCCATCTCATTCAAAATGTCAGCTGCCAAACAAAAAATAAGAAACGGTAGTATCATATAGTGACAAATCTATTACTTATAATTTGTAAATTATATCGAGATACATTCATACGAAACAAATACAAAAATATGATAGCTTAAAGAGTGCCATTTAATTTGACTATCAATTTACTAGTCTGCAGAAACTTGACAAACAGAAACGGACAGAAATAAAATACTGATAGGCCTACTAGTAGAACAAATTGTATGGCTTATATTCTTACTGATTCTGTACCAACGATGAGGCATTGAAGTCTTTTAGACTTGTTAAACCTATCTGGAAATTTCTTGTTTCATAAGCTGACAAGTAGGGCACTTCAGTCATGCACAGAAGAACAATTTCAATATAGGTTGGTAATAGAGATGAAGTATTCACAATCCAAACTAAAAACAGTCAGGTGTAAACTTAAGTAGATGATCCCCCCCCCCAGAAATTATTTAATTGAGATTTGAAACTTGATTTAGCTGGCATTCACGTCATTATTTGACAAGCTATTCCAACAGTCAATAAAGCAATAACAAAAAGTAGAGATATATTAGGCTCTATGTCTTAGTTGTCTTCTTGTTCTGACTCTATGTTCAAAATTCTTCCAATTGTGACCTCTTGTATTTAAACATGACTTTGTTGAAGAAAGAAATCGGGATTTGTGTCTTCCAACCCATTAAAAGTTTAAAAGATTTGAATCACATTGGCTTTAATCCTTCTGTATTGTGGGGGGAAGGAATACCAATTTTAATCAGATGCTCTCTACATATATATGACAAATTGTCAATATCTTTTACAATCTTGGTTGCTCTTTAAATTTCTTCAAGCTTCTCAGTGTTACATTTCGTAAAATGATTCCAGACAAAGGTTCAGTACTCCAGAAGTGGACGAATAGCTGATTTGTAGATTAAGATGAGAGCACCCTATTTTTGACATGAATTGTATGCATTAGTTTTCTAACAATTTCTCTAATATTTTAATCATGAAGTCCAGAAAAAGAGCCCTAGCATATAATCCAAGCTAGAATATCTACTTGTTTAAAGTTGGGGAAGCAGTACCATAATTATGCAAAATGTTGATTATTTTCACAGATTTGTACAACAATTAACAGGTCACTATAATTTGAATGAAATTGTAATGTACAGTAGTGTGTAAAATACAATTCACAGATAAAACAAGTGAAGATTTTCAATACTTTTTGGTGTTTGATGTGTTTTGAAGGCAGGTTCAAGGTACTCTAGAAATAAGGATGAGGTTTAGCCTTCTTTTTACAGGACCATGCAAAATCATACAATGGTCTTTAATTTCCTTTTGTATCAGAAAATGTGATCGACAGGGGAAACTTTCATTCTTCTTGATGAAGACACTATGAAGGAAACGATTACACTACTGGGTCACGACTTCAGATCAAGAAGGATGCGAATTGCTGAAAGTATGTATTGAGTTTTGCTGTCATTGCTTTACATTTCTTGATCTAGATTCATGATAGTTTTAAAGACTGTTTTATATGGGGAAAGTACATTCAAATCTCCTTGTTGCATACTTTGCAGACAGGCCTCAAACTAAATAAGAACTCAATTGCATTTTTGGGCCAGATATGGGTTGTTGTGATGTGAAAGTACACATAATTTCAATTCAGTGGGCATATGCATTCATTAATAGTTTCTGGGTATAATAGAATGGATTCTATAATGTATGAGGTACAGTGCAGGGGGGAAGGACATATAGATTCTGAATCCAAGCTAAACTCCTTTCAGTAGTATCATAACCTTTCATTTTTCAGTCATCAAAATTCTACAGTGTGAATAGATACAAAAAATTAAAATCATGAATAAATTTCCCAAATAAAAAATAATAATTATATCCATACCATGCTGAAAAAAAATGTTAAAAATATGAATACTATAACTAGGAAATACACACATAACCAAACATTTAGCAAGTAAATTGAGCAGATGCAAAATCAGTTTTGAATATGTATAGACTGTAGAATGACCCAGTATCATTATACGTAACAGTCAGGGGCATAGTCAGAGGGGGCAAGGGGAATGCTCCCCCTTTCAGAGGCCCTGCTCCCCCTCCCCCTCCTTCTAGATAACATTGTTCCATTTTTAATACTATTGTAGACAAATGTGATATGTAAACAGAAAAATATTTCAAAAAATGTATTTGAATGTCTTTATATTTCATCCTTTGATTTCAGACCTTGACAATTTTCAAAAAACCTTCTTTGGCTTGAGGTTGATTTGAATTAAGGTAAAGAACAAATCCCTTTCTTTAAAATTGTCTTTGCTTTTCAAAAGAAAAATGGCAGAAGGGTAAAAAAATAATGGATTTGCGTAAGCAAATATTAAGGCTATGTCCCGTTTGTACAATCATGAGTAATACAAAAAATATGCATATTTGCATGCCGATAATGTTCAATTAACTGTTAAACTGCCAATTTGTAATGGATTTTGACGAAATTGTTTCTTTCGATGCAGTTGTTTAGAACCTTAAATACAATGTTTGTGTAAGTGATGAAAATTTATGTAGTTTACCACTTACATGTATATAAAAGCTATTTAATTGCAGGTTTGCTTGTTGTAATTGTTGTGCTGGTGTCACCGTAAATTGATTGAATTTTTTAATATATTGTGTCATTTTAATACATGATATGTTGATTACCATTCATGTTCTGTATATTTATTTATTCATGATGCACATTTTTGTATTTGTATCTATTTTATTTTCAGCAAGTCCTATCATCTGGGAATACTTCTCTGGGATATAGGCAAATGTGGTATCATTTGAAGAAAAGGTATAACCTGCATGTTACACGGTTAGTGAAATGTATACCTATTTTGTGTTTTTTGACTTATCTTTGAAATTTACTAGTATTAGGTTAATTAATCTAATTATAATCATAATCATAATTATAATATAATCACCTTTTCAATCGTAACTCTTGCACCATTATTTTTAACACCCTCTTGGCACATTTGACTCTTCTCTGTCTCAGTGCTGTTAAACACCAACAAACAAACAAATAAAACAAACAAATTAAGACTATAACTTTAAAATGTTAAAGGCAGAATGTAACTTGCTGTATCTTTGGTTGATGTGTAAGTGTAGTCAATCTGGTTTTGCTTTTTTACATTATACAGCACCTTTTCCAAAGGTTTTAAAGTGCTATGTGAAGTTGTAGCATGAGTATACGTTTTTGCTCAACATCCCTTTCAGGGACTTGAATATAAACTCATTCTGATAGCCATAATTCATTTTACATGTCCTATGGTTTGCTTGATATTTCTGAATTATATAATTTTTCATTGAATAGGTGTGTTGATTTTGTTCACATAAATGATCTTTTATGTAAAGAGCATAGCCCACACTTAATGGTGAGGTACAGTGTGCATTGTGCTATTTGCATAACAATTGACTTTTGTACAAAATGTTAAACCTGAGATGGGGTACATTCATTTAACTTGGCACATGGCATTGGTACTGTCGAGATGATAATGTTTGGGGATATGTGAGCATACTAATTACCTTATTTGCATTACAAAAATATTTGTATCTAGGATATCTCTTAAATCATAGTGGGTTTGGTGATTTTGCTTACACAAATGATCAATGTGTGAAGAGCATTGTTCACACTTAAAGATGAAGTGTAGTGTGCCTGTTTATTGACTTGTCAATTGTGTGACTCACCCCTACACCCCCGCACAAGGTGGGTCATTGCACCAAAGTGGGTGAGCAAACATGTGCATTGACACACCCTGAGTCACGTAGTGACTGACATTTGTTTTGAATTGAAATACTCAAAATCACTCACCTCTGTACAAAGTGAATAAGTCTGAAGTAAACTGACTCTCCCCAGAGTCATTCTGATGACTGACAATTTGGTGCAATGATGCACATGTGTTTTACTGTTTCATATGTCAATGACTCACATTTGTTTGACATTAACGGGGGTAGTACGGGTGAGTCATAAAACCGACAAGTGCGTTGATTATCTTATTTCCATCTCAATAGAATTTTAGTTTTACCTGAGATCATAAATGAAGTTATGAATGGTTAAGTTGAGTGTGAATGTGTGTGCATACTAATGAGCTTATTCACATAATAATGAACATATTTGTATTTATGACAGGCTTGGATTGCAATGCGGGATGAGGTGAGATGGCATGGGGACAGGGTGGGATGACATGTGTGACAGGGTGGCATGGCATCTGTGACAGGGTGGCATGGAAGGCATCTGGTGGGGTGGCATGTGGAACGGGGTGAGATAGCATGGAATGGCCTGTGGGGCAGCGTGGGATGGCACTTGGTACAATTAGGGATAGCATGTGGAACAGGGTGGCAAATCATGTGGTTGGATGTCATCTTGATTGCAGGTGTGATGACATATGGGTCATGTGGTGATATGGCATAGGGATTTTTGTGTGAGATTTTCTGTAGGAAGGGAAGTAGCATGGTATGGCATGTGGAACAGGGTGAGATAGCAGGTGTGACAGAGACAATAAATTATGTTGTTAGCGGTGAGGGAATTTGTATCATTTATGATGTCTTTTTTGTGTCTGTTTGCCTATTTTTTAACAATGTAAATATATATATATATATATATTTCTCTGATATTTCTTAAAGAAGAAGGGGGTGTTTGTTTTATTTACACATGATATCTGTGAAGACAATTGATTATGCTGAATGGTAGGTAAGGTGATCTGTGCATATTAAGCAGGTTATTTGCATAATATATTCCATCCAGAATGTTAGATCTCTGTTTATTACTAACTTAGGAATGCTCTACATTGTTATTCATTAACCTTACTGCCGCAGGTATGAAAATCATTGGACCTATTGTGGTTTGGTGTTCATTTAAATTAGCATATTTCAAGCTTTAGCAATATATTAATATTTTAATATTATTCGATATTGACCCATATCGATATGGTTGATATTGAGTTCAAGAATCATTTCGATATATCGATATGATGTTTTCCACCAATATTGTGCCATGCATTAAGTATTAATGAAGTTAACATGACAACCAAATATGCACCTTTCTTCACTATACAGCCACAAAAAGTTTGTAATTTGTAATATCAAAGTTGCAGGCAGTCAATAACTTCAGAGTTGCTTTAGTCATAAATATTTCAATAAATATCACCTAAAATGATGTTCCACCGTGGAATTCCAGACATACAGTACTGTGCTCTGTATGTACAGGCCGCTATGGACATTGTGCAATAATATAAGTCAATTTTCATGATTTGTGATGGTTGAGCAATTGCAATCAATGAGATTTTAAATCCTTAAACATCACGTCTAAATTCCTCAAAAAAAGTACCAAATAATTGACACCTAAGTGTAGATTTTATCCTCAAAACTAAAAGATTTCATCCTTAAAACCACTAAAGATATTTTCAACTAATTAGTCCATTCACTCATCAGACTTTCTGTACAGTAAACGGCACAAGTACAAACAGTGTGTGTGGATTTCTGAGCCCCACTCATCCGAATTTTAGTAGCAGAGGACATTTTCTATAAATATTGATTGACTTCTGAATGTCCAGGTATTTAAAAAAGAGTACAAAAAAATGTCCAGGTATTTAAAAAAAGAGTACAAAAATAATGCCCTTTCAGTAGGAAATTCAAAACAAGTAAGTAGGACCTAGCATACAAAGGTACATTTGGCCCGTTTTCATTTGAAAAAAAAGAAGCTATATACCAGTTCCACGAAAATAGTAAAAAAAAATTGGGCGAAGAGACAATGTAAAAAACGATTCCTTTCAGAATAATGGGTGTTTATTTTAAGATTTATGTACATATTTCCCATTCAATTCTGTAAATTTACTTTAAAATTTGTACTTTTCATTTTTTATGCTGGAGCAATATTACCTGGTAAAAAACAGTTATATATCATTTCAATGTGACGTCTAGCAATTTGCATATCGATATTTCGATATATATATCTAGCGATATATCGATATTGTCTGAAGGTGAATATTACCCAAGCTTAGTATATTTGCATAAGATATTAATTACTTGTTTGTGTATATGTCTCTTGAATTAGTGAGGATGTGGTCAGATTAAAACCTATGTAAATTAAGCATTATGTATGAGTATGGGGAGTTCTATATTCATTTAGATTAGCATATTTGCATAAAATGTTAACTACTTGTTTGTATATATCTCTTAAAGTAGTGAGGATGTGGTCAGATTATACTATGGTAAATTAATTAAAGTGTTGTGTTCATATTAATTTTGTTATTTGCATAACAATAGAGTTTTGTGGCACAGGTTTAACGAGAGGTCAGATATGTATGGTTGGCAGTTGTGTTTGCATTATTAATTACCTGGGTGGATACTTACAATTGCCAACATGGCCATAAAAGTCTAAACACTTTTTTTTTCTAATCTATATTACTTGTAAAAACATACATTGCTACTAATTGTAAAATGAGAAAATAAAAAATATATGCCAGTCGAGATGTACTAACTTCAAATTTCTAGTTTTACTGGGTGTTTATTTTAAAAATAAATTATTTGATATTTATTTTGAAATCTTTGCTTTTGTATTGTCAGTTATTTTAGTACAATTGTTTTGAGATGCATTTTATTCCCATTAAATTAATATTGATAAAACTGTATCATTATTACACTGCCTGCTTTAAAATTTCCACAAGAAATTTTCTAACCACAAATGATTAACTTACCATCAAATTAACTTACTTCTTGTTACCAGGCAATACCAAAAGATACTCTTACTTTTTTCCCAAATAGCAAACACAAACAAAGACACCGTTTGTTTACCAAAGTTCTATATAGGTTCTGCATGGGATATATCTGTGTTACTAAATATACTTCATTAGTTCCAGCTGGAATCTGAGAAGGGATTGGCCAGGGAGCTTTGAAACTGAGTCATACTTGTGGTTTGGAAATAAAAGAAAACATAAGTAATGCTGACACCTGGTTATCTCAAGGAGCTTCTACGCATGGAGATCTGACGGTCGTAAAACGTAGCCTCCGGCAAAGAAAAACTGACAAAACCCCCCTCCACGACTCTAACTTAATCTTCTGCAGATTCACTCAACAACCACATCCCATGGGCCCCATAAAAGTCCTTTGAAGCAATGTGTGTAGCCGCTGAGAGCGCTAGAGCAAGCGAGCAAATGACGTCATTACTATACTCTGGTAATTTTGCAAGTGACCTGGCCATAGGTTATACGGCTGCGCAGTGTGTCATTTGCCGTAGTTTCTCAATGAAAGTCATTTGCAGTTGTAGAGCAAGTCGTTACAAAAGTACTGAAAAAACCCGAAATCGATCGGATTTTTAACGGTAAGTTATCTTGATATTATTGATGACATTTGTGGTTACTAATTTAAGCAAATTTGGGAAAATAGCTTGCCTAAATCGTTGTTTTTTTGGGTTATTTCCTGCAGGTTCCTGCGAATGACGCTGGGTCAAGTTGGCTTGTTTACCTTTCTTTATGCACTTCTGACAGCGCCAGTATGCGTGCAATGTTCTCCAAACGAAAAAATCACACACTTTTTGAGGCACTTTTTGGTCAGATTTTCAGGTTGTTTCCATGGCAACTACTTTTTATCCAGGGTTATATTGAAAAACGTTTAGAAATTGTTTAATAATTGGGTTTTAAAATAGTAGGAATAAGATTAAAAATCGAAGGTCAAGAAAGTGGTACTGATGCTAGCCCCACTGGTGTTAAAACTGCAGTGCTAACTTCGTGAAGATATATAGTGTGCAAAATAGGCCTTAGGCCTAACTAAGAAAATAAAAAGTTGGACCCATTCTAGGCCTAGGTCTAAAATAATTGAAGCTGCATTTAGCGATCGAATGCTAGATTCTTTCAAAAATTACTACACTTGTGATGCACTGTAGTAATGTGGCTTAGAAGTTTGTACAGGCTAAGGCAAAACAAAATTCCCTTGATTTATTTTCATTTAGCCTACAAAACAATGATTCAATACACAATGGGTAATAGGCGAGGACTCGGCCTACCTTTTTTTTTTCTCTTTCTTTTTGCTACAATATTTTGGCTCTCATTTTTAAATTGTTAAAAGAATTTTTATATCATCTTTCCATGATGTGTTACTGCACTTCATGGCATAAAAATAATAACTGTAGGTTTGAAATGATTGAAAGGCATAGTTAGATAGTTTCAGGCTGTAATTTTTGTGTCATACTCAATTTGCTTTATTATGATTGATACATAAAAAAAAAATGCATCATTTTATAGTTAAGCTAGCTTAGTACAGCTGGCGGTCTTGCAGCTTTGCTGCCCAGCCGGCAGGATTATGCCATAGTTTGAACATACATAATAAGTTCTTTCTTCATGAATATGCATCGTTCTTTTATTAGGATTAGTACGATGCTGGACCATGCGACTTAAATGCTACTGTAGCCGGGTATACTGCATGGGAGCCATAAGATTACACAAACTATTCTTTAACAATTGATAAGATTACATCATTCACCTCTGAAGTTCATGAGTCTGATAATTTTTTGAGAATCCGCTTCTAAAGTTCCTCCCAAATTTTCCCACCAGGATGATTTGTTTTAATTTGATCAAGTGGGTCTTAATCATTACACAAAAAGGTGGAAAAATAGTGGTGAATTGGAAAAAAAGTTGAATGAACAAAAAGCACTTTATGAAAATGCTGTCGCATTTGAGATTCATCATTCAAAGGAGACTCTCTTGTGTGAACTTGTGCATTTGAATCCCTGGCCATCTTATTGTGTTTAAATTGTCAATATCAACTGTTATTACTGTAAGTTAGGAATGCATTTTAACTGCAGAAGCCATTTACCAGTTATCAATTTTCATGTACATGTATGTACAGCATTTGCTTAGAGATACTCTATAATAGTTTGTGATCATTTGATCTGTGTAATCATTTGTACAAAAGATATTGCAGTAGTTATTATGTTAGTAAATCATATGATAAATATGCTAAGTTTCTGGCCATTACTTATTACTCATACCACTCTGTGCGACAGAATTTGTACATACTGTAAAGATGATAATTTATTTAGTATTTTGCCTCATTATTTTTTTATTTTAGATGGAAATGTATCATCTCATTTTGAGGTCTCTTCATCTCTCTATGAACGAAATTTAAAAAGCATAACCTGGAAGGCTTGAGGTAAGCAATTTTTATGTGTTTTTTTTGTGGCTTTATATTCACTTTTATGTGTATGTTTACTAAAATGATATCCAATCATCAGCTTTTAGGACATTTGTTGGTTGCAGCATGGGCAGGGGGATTTAAAGATCACTTCTTGAGTGTATGAACACTTTTTGTAGGATTGATGGCATATCATTATTTGGACAAATGATATTTTCCTTAAAAAGGGATTTTCAATTCCCGGAAGTCTTTAATTTAAATGCATTTTCTTAAAACTAACAAGGTGCTGTGTCTCAGAAGGGATGCAGGTGAAAAATTTAGTGCTAGAAAGCATTTGTTGTGCTATGCTAATATGCTAACAGGGTTTGCTTTAGACTGATAATGGATTTGAATATGTGTAGCCAATACTTACTTCTACTGGTACTTGTAATAAACACTTTCTGTAACATTTAGAATGACATATTTTGATAAATGACTCCCTTTGTTTTAATTTCAGTGGTTGGTAAAGGACTTTTAGGTATTTTGTCACAATGGCAAGCAGAGATCAGGAGCTGTTGGTATCAGTAAGAGGGAGAGTCAGAAGTACATAAGCCGTGTCACCTCAAGGATTTCACGTAACAGGTGTGTTAAATATTATTTTGTTTAAAAAAATAAATGCCTAAGGATGCCTTCTGCTGTTTGGATGCCTTCTGTTGTTTGGATGCCTTCTGCTGTTTGGACACCTTTGATAAGCATAATACCTCAGTTTTAGGGTGTGCCATAGAAAAGGCTCTGTGTGTGATATAGACTGAACCACACACTCTACCATGTTGTGTTCTATTCAACATCTGATTGCTCCTTCGACCTTCTTTGGATCACAAGTAATTTACTAACTTGGACCTTTTCCATCATTAACAATGTAGAGTTGTATGAAAATTAAGAAAATTCAAAAATCATTTAAATTTGATAAAATCCAATTCTTCCTTCCTCCTCCCCCTTTCTCCTCCCCTCCCCCTTTCTCCTCCCCTCCCCTTTCTCCTCCCCTCCCTTTTCCTCCTCCCCTCCCCTTCCTCCTCCCCTCCCCCTTCCCCAAAAAAATAATAATAATAATATATAAAATAAATAAAAGAAAAAACTCATTGTTTTTTTCACATCAATGTCACAGGTTTCATATACTGTTTTTTTTAAAAAAGAAATCAGATTAAAAATTCAAGTTACAACAGTTGTTGTTCTCTTTTTCTTTCATAGTGAACTCATTTGTGAAATTAGAAAGCAATTGCTGCAAGTAGAAGGTAAGACATTTGTACTAAGCGACAAGTTCAACCAGGAACCCATTGAAGAGTTCTTTGTTAAACAGCTTGGAGCCAGAGGTTCCCATGACAATCCAACAATGGAGCAGTTTGGACATCACATGCTAAACCAATGTTGTTGCAGGTAGCAAATGTTATCGGTATGGTACTGTAGAAAAAGATAAATATTTACAGATAAACTTAAAGCAAATCAAAAGGGAAATCCGATTACACACAACAAAGGCACACAACAGAACTTGATTTAATTTGGTTGGTGATGCTAGTAGGTGCCTTTGGAAATGTAAACACTAAAGGTTTCATTAACATTTGCAGAGCAACTAGTACTGTATAAATGCTATATGCTATAAATAAATGAGTCCACACTTTCATTGTTTCAAGTATGATATTATGAAGCTGAGGTTGAGAAGCTTCGAAGAGAGACAGAAAGAGTTTTATTATACGTGGGCATCAACTTACTGTTTGAATTATTTGTCAGGTAAAATACAAGTTGCATGCACTATATTCCAGGAAAGAAGTAGGTATTTAAGGTCTTCAACAACTTAGAATTCAGCTACAGGCTCAACAGTAATTTTTCTTTAATCTATTTTCTTCTGTAACTGTACAGAATTGGAAAGATATTAATAATGAGAATATGTCAGTTTCATTTATAAGAGACTTTCGTTGTGTGTCAATTGTATGATGTATTTGAAAATGTTTTTGAAAATGTATTAACACATTTTACTTTGCTTATCTTTAGTCTTTCTTTGTAACACTTAACATGATTGGTTTGTGGGTGAAATGCATATCATAATTGGATACCTTTGGAATATTTAGTTACTATTTTTCCAGGTAAGAAGTGCTGCAAAATTCATAATCGTTTATTTTGCATTTATGGAGATCAATCTTGATAGTTGAGTATTCTTCATATTTTTTGCAGAAGTTGATCTATTTCAATAAATCTTGTTTTACTACTGGATTTGCTTTCTATTGTCCTTTTTGGTGTTGGTAGGGGGTGGGGATTAATGATGACTTGTAAATTTATACCTAGCTGGTATATACTGTTGTCCTTAAGGGCTATAAGGTAAGGCCTTTAAGGCATAATTTCACAAAATCCTGAATTCCATACAGTCACTTTCCCAAGACCACCAAACAAATAGAGCTTTCAGGGGCCTGGGGCCCCTATAGATTGAATTTGAGAGGGACAAAAGGAAAGGTATTCCGCCTATTGGCCTGGTCCTCTCTAGAGTTCATCAAATGCTTCATTCCTCACCTCAATGAACAAGTCGGAATTGGTCAATGTCAGAGTTGGTACTCGTCGCAGTGGGTAAATATTACATACAGTATGTAGTGGGTAAATGTCACACAGAGTGGGTACCTGGCCTCTTGTGTTTGATTAAAGCCCATTGCACTTCATTCCCCACCCCGTAAACTAGTCTGATTCGGATTTGATCAATATCAAGAGTGGGTATTCCTCGTAGTGGGTAAATGTCACATAGGGTGACTCATTGTAGTAGGTAAATGTCACAGGGTGAGTACCTGGTCCTCACTTGTGTTTGACAAAATCCCTTTTCACTTGCTTCATTCCCCACAACCCCTGTAAACAAATCTGGCTCAAAATTTGTCAATGTCAGAGTGAGTACCCACTGCGAGTAATGTTAGTCCTACATACTGTTTGGCAAGTACCCAGCTAGAGATGTAATTCTCATTTGGAAAGTGTGTGTAAAAGAAAGGGAGGGGGTGGGGGTTAGGCCTCTCATCAAAAAAGTGTGGCGACAGGAGGCAAATTTTCCCCAAAATGTACTGTTTTTTTTATATCTTGTTAAAAAGTGGTAAAAGACATTTGCCTGGGTACATGTGATATGGTAAGTCAGAAGACAAAAAGCTTCTTTTCTTTTCCGTAAGCCTGAATATTGTTCACTTAAGCACCCCAAACTGCCAAGAAATGTAGTATATATAATTGCGTATATACGATCGTTACACACAAGTTGGTACACCTATTACGTATGTCGGGCCAGCTCCACGAGAGCAGTGTCAAAGCGCATAGTGTGAAGTGATTTATTGGAGTTTTTTACGACCTTCGATGAGTGATTTAGGGAGTTTTACGACGGCGGCTACACACATTGCTTCAAAGGTTTTACGACCGTTAGATCTCCATGTGTAGAAGCTCCTTGGTTATCTTAAGCGCTGGTCTCTGTGTTCTCAATTTAAAGCAGGAGATGTACTAATGTATTCATTTTGTATGTTGCAGGTAGGCTGCTGAAATCTCAGATTCCAAGAAAGGTGAAGAAGCAGATGGAGGAGAAACAAGTATTCTATTATAACCAAGCAGCAAAGCCAAATCCACCATCAGGAAATGTGGCTCGCATACGGGCACATTCCCCACAAGAGTACAAGCATTCTCTTATAACCAAGCAGCAAAGCCAAATCCACCATCAGGAAATGTGGCTTGCATACGGGCACATTCCCCACAAGAGAGATGGCGCAGAGTTTTGCACTCAACTTCACAACCTCATTCTTACATGGTACAGACTGAGGATGGTGCCATTTACCAAGATAACCGAAAGCATGTACGGAAAACAGCAGAAGCAATTTGCAGAACTGATGTCATTGCAGAAACATCGCCAGAGCCCAAACAGCTTGATGACAACCGACAGACCATATCTGAAGAGCCACAAAGCCAGACAAGATCTGGTAGGCCAATTAAGCCAGCAGCCTATGTACAAAAGTAAAATGAAATATAATCTTTTAGTTTGGTTGAAAGCAAGTTTTGGTTAACTGAAGAAAAAAAACAAGAAAGAGAAGAAATTTGGTTTAGAAGTAACTGGACTCTAGTTTTAGTGTTTATGAACAAGTATCCTTCAACTTGAACTTTTAGTGTTATGAACAAGTGACTTGAACTGTTAGTAAACCAAATGGCAGTTTGAAACACCATCTTATCTCTAAAGAAGTTGAAATTTTCAGGAATAGTAGGCATTAGTTGTTATGCTCTTTAAGGTTTCAAACAGTCAGACCCGACCTGCTATATAAGCTGGTCGGGTCAGTCTTTTCCTCTTTATTCTAAAAACCACAAGCAAATCGATCAAATTTCCCTGATCTATGGCTCCATTGTACTAGTTCTCCATTTGGTCCTCATTGAACCAGTTGGCCCAAATTCACACCCATTCTATTGCGAATCAAGGCCCCCATTATTAAGTTTCTTTTTCCACAACCCAAATTAAAGGTGTTAGATCTGTAGTTTGATCTTATGATGGAGAATTGTGGGCCATTGTTTGGTCTATTTGCCATTTCAAACATTATTTACCTGGACCATTTCTGCATAATCACAGGATCATAAACGTCTGTTAGGTTTGTGGAAAATCCCAACAGATAATGATCTACAGGACGCCATAGCCTGTAGGCCCTAGAGTTTGACCCACATGAATGGAAAATTGAACATAAGAAAGGAACATCACACCTGAATGCTGATGCTCTTTCGTACAGAAACCGCAGTAGTTGGTGCTGTCGAACAACAAATTCCTAGTGATAAGTCTCACACTTCAGTCCATCAAGAGACAATTTTAATGACAATTTGGGAAATCAAGACGCTCAATTTACACTTCAATCATTTCTCTCACATAAACAGTTATTACAAAGCGCAATTATGTGATTCAGATATTTCTATTTTCTAGTTATTTCTTGGAGAGAAAGTTGATATTTCCCTTCTCTCATGAAGTGACCACTTTTTAGTATTAGTTTCACTCTCTACACTATTTCTATCGTATATTGTATGGGTCTATTTAAAGTCTCTCTAATTTAGCAGTAATTCAGTAAACACAGCCATCCAACTTTTCTAGTTAAAGGCATGGGTGTATTATGATTATCTATTGTCTTCTTGAGCTATTCTACATACTTAAGAAGCATGAAGAATACAGACTACAGTTCTGACAGGTTGATGTGTCTGAGATGAGACAAATCTCAGGGTTGGTAATTAGTGGTTTTCTTAGAATGGGGCTTAAAAGTGTATTTAAAATAGTTTTGCTTTTCATCATTTTTGGTTCGATGCGATAGCATCAGGAACCTATGCGGTCATGATGGCGTAGGTGTATGTATGTATGTGTGTGCGACGCAAAGCTTGTAAACACGATATCTCAAGAACGGTAAAGTGGATTAATATCATATAAGGTGACCATGTAGCCCATGGTTCGTAGATGTGCCCTATTTTTTTTGGTGATGTCATGCATATTATTGAGTGAGCGGAGCTTAACGTAAAAATCTTGAACATATTTAAACAACCGTTTGTCCGTTTCGTTTCATATTTGGTATAATAATGTTGTTCGGTAGTGTTTACATGCTCATGGTATAAAAATGTTGAATCTGATTATTATGTGCAGTGGGTGGGGCTTAATGTGGTTTTGCCAAATAAAGTTTGTAAACATAATATCTCAAGAACGGTAAAGTGGATTCATATCTTATTTGGTACACAGGTAGCCCATAGTTCATAGATGTGCCCTATTGTTTTTGGTGATGATGTCATGCATATTATTTAGTGGGCAGGGCTTAACGTACAAATCTTGAAATAAACATTTCAACAACCGTATGTCAGTTTTGTTTCATATTTGGTATGATAAATTTCAATAATTGTTTGTCCATTTTGTTTCATATTCAGTGTAATAATGTTGTTGGCTAGTGTCGACATGCTCATGGTATAAAACATTAATATATGTAGTGGGCAGGGCTTAAAGTTGTTTTGCAACTAAATAAAAATAAACAAAACAAACAAAGCTTGTAAACACAAAATCTCCAGAACGACACATTGATTTATGTCATATAGTACATGCAGCCCATGGTCTGCAAATGTGCCCTATTAGTTTTGGAGGTGATGTCATGCATAGTAATGAGTAGGTGGGGCTTTATGTAAAAATCTGGAAATGCTCATATTTTGACTTGATTTCTTTTTTTTATATTTGTTGTTATTATGCTCTTATTATGAATGTTGTTATTATACTAGTGTCATATGTACATGATGTAAATTCGTTTATTCTCATTAATATGCATGGTGGGCGGGATTTGATGTGGTTTTGCCAATAATAGAGCTCATAAACATGAATACTCAAGAATGAAACATTGATGTGAGATGTGGTACTGTGATTATTACCATTGTATGGCTTATGAAGTTATCATTCCTTTTGCTTGTAAATTTCACATCCAAAAGAACTTTAAAGTAGTTTAATTAATTGATATGCACGTCATTCTTTTGTTGAATTAAGAGTTTCTTCATGATTTGTTTGTACAACAAATTAATTCATGTACATGCATGCATTGTTCTGTACAAAACACTCATTATAACTTCATTACTGTAGCCATTCAGTGGCTACCTTTTCCCCAACATACCCAATGATATACTAAATATCATGATGTACTAAATATCATGATGTACTTAATATTTATTAATCATGATATTCTAAATAAGTATTTATCATGATATACTGAAAATACACGATTAAATACTAAATATTTATAATGATATATACTAATTATACTGTATACAAAATATTCATCGTGATATACTGAAAATACACGATGATGTACTAAATTGATTTGAAACAGTATTAATCGTATGCAAATGTATTTCATAGCGTATACATATGTATATTTCAGAATAGGAGTGGCTTTCATGAGAAAGCAATCCGAACTGCAAATGCTACTTAGTTATATTTACATTTACGATTTATATATCTGTATATTTTCTTAAATTTGTACGTCTTTTATTGTAAAGCACCTTAAGAGCAATTTCTGATTGGATAGGGCACTATATAAATTTGGTAAAATAATAATAATAATAATAATAATACGCATGGTGGGTGTGGCTTAATGTGAAAGTGCTAAATGATGTAAACACCATACTGTACCCCATGAATGATACATCAAATTTATGCTATATCAGGTACACAGATGGGTTATGGTCTGGGTCATATGTTCTAATGTTGTGATAATGTTTTCATGAATAAAAATGAGTAGGCGGGCTTACTGACAAATTGAAATAGGATAAATGAGCAACCGTTTTTGCATCATACTTGCTATGATGTTGTTAATTATTGTGCAAATGCTAATGTCAACATTTTTATTGATCTGCATGGTGGTGTGGTTTATGAAAAAATATTTCATGATATGCAATGACATGACAGTAAATACAAATTTTGCAATCAGCTTATGAAACAGAAGCATCAGTACCACAAAACCTTTTGGCTCTGGTTAAGCTGGCCAGAGGTGGGGTATAATACTTTGTTTTATATTAATATTATATGCCACCTATGTTGGCCCATTGGTGCTTGTAACCAATGGTGGTTACTTGTTGTAACTCTTCCTCCATGGGGCAGGTCTGTGTTGAATGTATATTTTGATGCTGTAGAGAGAGGGTATGAATGAATTGGGTATAGTTAATGAGATTTTAGGCTGCCTTACTGTAAACACTCGGTGACCAACTTGTATTATTAAACAATTTTCACTACCAATATAACAGGTGTATTGGACTTGAATTTTGATATGGCTTGAAGGACAAAATATAATCTCGTAACAGTTTACAGATTGTTTCAAGCCAATTTTTTTGTAAACTTTCATTTAATTGTTGATTTATGTAAAGATTTGTAATACCAGAAACTGGTAACAGTTTATGTGAATGGTGGTAGCAGAGGAGTTTGTGTGACACCTTCATACAGACAAATTCAACATTTATTTCCAATTTTACGCTATCTTTGGAGAAAATTTCTATCTCTTGTTTTGCATAATGGACTACTTTGTCGGGTAACCAACATGGGGAAAAAGCATGAAAAACATTTTGCAAGAGTAGCATTTGAAAAATACTGTGTTCAAATATGAACCAAATCGGTTTAAATTTGACCTGACCCGCGTTCAAGTCCCTGGGGCACAGAACCGGCCTGGGTCATTTCGATCTTTAGATCCGGTTCAAAGCAATTTAGATACGGTTTATTCTGAGAAATGAACTGCATAGCCGGTTCAAATGTTATTGAACAGAAACACTGTTCAAATTTTAATTTCTGATTAGATAAACTGTTTAAAAATGAACCGTCCTTTAATCACATTGTTCTTTTATAGTATACTCAATAATGGAAGTTATGAAATTTTAACCATTTTATCCACTTGCTCCAAACAGAAACAAGTTCATAATTCATAATACTAATGAACCCAACACAAAAAACAACTTAAAATAAAAGAAAATAACACATTTTTGTATATTTTATACTCTTGAAAATAACTTTATTATGCATTTTAATCAAAGCATGGAATGCTTACATTAAAAGACTTATAAGTGTAGAAAACCATAACTATGTAGCTTGACTGGTATTTACAAGAAAAACGCTTTAATAATTAATAACACTATTCATACAGTTCAGTTTAGTTTCCAATACTAGCAAGTAATGATAAACGAGCTGTTCTGTTCAAAAGGAAACAGGTGGAAGCTAGAATTTTAGCACTATTGTAAAGCGCATACCTCCGCCTCATGTTCATTCCCATCCTAGGCCCACCAAGTTATATCCCAAACAATCTCTTTCTCACTCATCTGTACTGCCATTTGCATTCTAAACACTGATAATTGTTTTCGGTTTTATTCAGGCTAAGCATTCATTGTTTGAGTTTTATCACAAGATTGACATTCCATCATTTTCCTTTCATGCAAGAAGCCAATTATTTTGATTCTCTTTGATACGAAAAATCACTTGATCTGATTTTCTTAGAGCCGAAAAATTGATTGTTTTGATTCCTTTTCAGGGTATAAATTCATTGTTAAACACATTTCCATTGGAAAATTTCAAGTTGTAAGTATGTAAGTTTTGACACCCTAAAATAGACCCTATTCCACCCTCCCCTATTCCAATAGGTCCTCAATGTTAATCACTTATTCCTAAAGTTTTGTCACTGATTAATGTTATTGAAGAAGTTATTACAATTTCGGTCATATAGGAACAGGATAAGAGCAGAAATCGAGGGAAGTTTTAGGGTGAATTGTTTGTCATCAGTGTATCTCAAGAATTGATGATTGGATGTTGATTAAATTTGGTATGTGGTTTAGTATGGGAAATTTTCAAATGGGATATTTCCTTCATTTTGGGGAATTTGTTGTACGTTGCCAAATTCTTGCAATAATCTCAACAAATTTTCCTTCACTTTTATAAAGTTTTTTTTCAATTTTATCTCCCAAACAGTAAGAAAGCTTGCAACTAAGAAGGTAAAATCCATTCAGGGAGGCAGTTTTTTTTAAAGACCACTGTATAATTTTGCATGGTCCTGTAAAAAAGAAGGCTAAACCTCATCCTTATTTCTAGAGTACCTTGAACCTGCCTTCAAAACAACTCAAACACCCAAAAGTATTGAACAAATGTACTTGTTTCATCTGTAAAGTGTATTTTACACACCACTGTACATTACAGTTTCATTCAAATTATAGTGACCTGTTAATTGTTGTACAAATCTGTGAAAATAATCAACAGTTTGCATGATTATGGTAATGCTTCCCTAACTTTAGACGAGTAGATATTCTAGCTTGGTTTATATGCTAGGGCTCTTTTTCTGGACTTCATGATTAAAATATTAGAGAAATTTAAAAAACAAATTAATGCATACAATTCATTACAAAAATAGGGTGCTCTCATCTTAATCTACAAATCAGCTATTAGTCCATTTCTGGAGTACTGAACCTCTGTCTGGAATCGTTTTCAGAAATGTAACACTGAGAAGCTTGAACAAATTCAAAAAAGAGCAACCAAGATTGTGAAAGATTATAGCAATTTGTCATATAGATGTAGAGATCGTCTGATTAAAATTGGGATTCCTTCCCTACAATACAGGAGGATTAGAGCCGATATGATTCAAATTTGTAAAAAATCATAGCTTGGAAGGCACAAATCCCGATTTCTTTCTTCAACAAAGTCATTTTCAAATACAAGAGGTCACAACTGGAAGCATGTTAAACATACTGTAGAGTCAGAACAAGAAGACAATGAAGACATAGAGCCTAATGTATCTCTACTTTTGTTATTGCTTTATTTACTTTTGGAATAGCTTTTCAAATAATGTCGTGAATGCCAGCTCTATCAACAATTTCAAATCTCAATTAAAAATTTTCTAGAGGGATCATCTACTTAAGTTTACACCTGACTGTTTTTATTTTGGATTGTGAATACTTCATCTGTATTACCAAACTATATTGAAATTGTTCTTCTGTGCATGACTGGAGTGCCCTACTTGTCAGCTTATGAAACAAGAAATTTCCCAGATAGGTTCAACTAGTCTACAAGACTTCAACGCCTAATCGTTGGTAAAGAATCGGTAAGAATATAACCCATACAATTAGTTCTACTAGTAAGCCTACCAGTATTTTTATTTCTGTCCGTTTTTTGTTTGTCAAGTTTCTGCAGACTAGTAAATTAATAGTCAAATTAAATGGCACTCTTTAAGCTATCATATTTTTAAATTGTTTTGTATGAATGTATCTCGATATAATTTACAAATTATAAGTAATAGATTTGGCACTATATGATATTACCATTTCTTCTTTTATATTTGACAGCTGACATTTTGAATGAGATGGAAATGTTTTTCTTCCTTGACCAAAAATAGCCTATATCTTAGAAGTGTTTTTAAAATTTAGATTACACTCCACATCCAATTTCACTTCTCACCTGACTGCATTCATTTATCTTCAATTAATTTATTTTGAGTAGGAATATCCTTCATTTCTTTACAGCATAGATTTTAGGAGAACCTGGGCTAATAAAAGTGCATGTAATGCGTAGCGTTAGATTGTAAAGGTCATGGTAGTCGCCAAGCATGAATCCACACAATTTTGTTAAGAAAAAAACCTAAAATAAATTACCAAATTTGGAATGGAAAAATTATTTCTACCCAATTGTTCTACCAGCAATAATGATTTCTACTTTAGCTTTTGAAAGAAACAGATAAGAATAATCAGACTGGCAGAAACAAGTTTACCACAAATTTTTGCGTACAAATTTTCAATGTGAAGTAAATATTGCCGCAACTTGGCATTAAAAACCCAACGTTATGTCTCAGACATAACGTTGGTTTTTTTATGTTTTTCCAAATTTTAATTGTGCCTTATCTTGTAAATAATCAGGTAACAATCATTTAGCCTAGTTTGAAAGACTTGGTTTTAAGCTACGTTAGGATTTCTAATATAACAAGTGTGCAAGGGTCTCCAGACTGTATCATTAAAAATGTAGAAATTTGGATACAATTTGTGCCACACCATCACGTATTAACCTTACATTTACATGCTGACTAAATGTTACATTCGTATGCCTAACAACAGTGCAAGTAGTGGTCCACTAGTACTAATAGTCGGCCTAGACCTACTACAACGTTAGTCAAACAAAATCGCGAAACAGGGCATTGTAAACAGAAGCGCTTTCTGAAACACATTTAATTCAGATCAAGAAAATTTCCTTCTTACACAAATATTGTCGATATGTAACTAATAGGCAATCGTAATTACTTGATAAACTCCTTACCCCTCCAATTCCGAAAAAAATATGACCCATACTGCCTACATAAGGTTGAAAACTTCGGAAACACTCTTCCTGTATCTTGAAGTTGAAGTTGCAATCTCATATTTTTCATAATAAGAAAAAATCTTCTTTTTTTTTTTTTTTGGTGATATATGCACCGCGGGCCGCCTTGCACCGCGGGCCGCCTTGCACCGCGGGCCGCTTTACACCGCGGGCCGCCTTGCACCGCGGGCCGCTTTACACCGCGGGCCGCCTTACACCGCGGGCCGCGTTGCACCGCTGGCCAACCAACCTTCTCGGCTGTTACACCGCGGGCCGCGTTGCACCGCGGGCCAGCCAACCTTCTCGGCTGTTTGCACCGCTGGCCAACCTTCTCGGCTTCCGTACACTTGTGACTTCATGAACTTCTCTGATTCTTTCTTCTCAACTAACAATTCCATCAACTGTACTAACTCATATGAGCCACTTCAAAATTATTCTTCTGGCCTTGACTCGGGATCCAATTACCATCCCGATGTCAAATTGAAAACAAATCCCAAAAGGAAAAAAAAAAAAGGAAGGTTCTAAAACTTCTTGTTATCAACTTTCAGAGTGTTCGAAACAAGACGGCCTCCGTGGAAAGTCTTATCAAAGAAAAAGACCCAGATGTCATTATTGGCACTGAAACCTGGCTTAATTCCGAAATTACCAGCGCTGAAATTTTCCCGGACAACTATACAGTTGTTCGCAAAGATAGAAATTCAAATACTTAGGGTGGTGTACTACAGGCAATACAAAATGACCTGGTTTTCACTGAGCTCACTAAATTAGACTCTGACTGTGAAATTATCTGGACCAAATTCCAATTTCCTAAGGAAAAGAGCATGTATATAGGAACATTTTACAGACCCAGTCACAATGATCTCACTAGCCTACTTGAGTTGAAAAAATCCCTCCAAAAGCTTGGTAAAAATGCTGACAAAAACAATGTTATTCTTGCTGGTGATTTCAACCAACCTAATATTGACTGGGAGTCAAAACATTATTTCAGGAACTAACGCTTCCTCCGAAGCAGCCAAAATTCTTCTTGAAGTGACCAATTCATTCAATCTCACTCAAATGGTGCAGTCACCCACCAGAGATAACAATATCCTTGATCTTGTTTTTACTAACAATTCACCAGCTGCTACCTCAGCTAATGTCATTCCCGGTATAAGTGACCATGATATTGTTGAATTGACCCTAAATATCTCCCCTCCTCGTAAAAAGTTACCTAAACGTAAAATCTATTTAAAGAAAAAAGCTAACATAAAACGAATAAAAGAAGACCTGACCAAATTTAAACTGCAATATTATACTCAATTCAATAACTCCATTGATGTTGATGAAAAATAAAATTTCTTTGAACAAGAAATTAAATTGATTATTGATAAATACACGCCTCACAAATTCACCTCAACTAAACTAAATCTGCCCTGGTTTACCCGTATCCAACGCCGGCTCTGCAGGAAAAAAACATAAACTGTTTAAAAAAGCTAAGACTAATCAACAAGCCAAAGACTGAACTACCTATAAAAGCTTTAGAAAGGCTGTCCATAAAAACCTCAAAGAAGCTAGAAACACCTTCATCTGTGATAAACTTAAAAACTCACTTAACGAAAACCCAAAGGCATTCTGGTCCTATATCAAAAGATTAAGAAGTAACTCTGTAGGTGTGTCTGATCTACTAAATAACGGTAAACTCTGCAGTGACAGTAAAACTAAAGCTAACATTATAAATGACCAGTTTTTCAGTGTTTTTACAGAAGAAAACACCTCCCAAATTCCTGTAACTAAACCACATACCAACAGCAAAATAAACCAACTTATAATTACCCCAGAAGGTGTCAAAAAGCAACTGCATAACCTAGACCCCAACAAAGCCTCAGGTCCTGACCAAATACCACCATGGTTTCTAAAAGCACACGCTGATGACCTCTATGAAATTCTAACTGATCTCTTTCAAACCTCTGTCGATAATGGTACTATCCCTAACAAGTGGAAAGAAGCAAACATATGTAGCGTTTTTAAAAAAGGTGATAAACAAAACCCAGCTAATTATAGACCTATTTCCCTCACCTGCGTTTGTAGTAAAATCCTTGAGCATATAATCCACTCACATGTGATGAAATTCCTTGATGAGCATAATATCTTAACTGATTTACAACATGGCTTCCGTGCAAAAAGATCGACTGAAACACAACTCCTCTTAACAATAAATGATATCTCTAAACAAATTGACCAAAACAGTAACGTCTCTATGGCTATTCTTGACTTCTCAAAAGCCTTTGATAAAGTCCCCCACCAGCGCCTGTTATCCAAACTTTCCGCCTATGGCATTGATGAAAATCTTCTGGCCTGGTTTGCATCATTCCTCAACAACCGCATCCAGCGTGTTGTTTGCGATGGTGAAATCTCTGATTCTAAACCGGTTTTATCCGGTGTACCACAAGGTACTGTCTTGGGTCCATTACTTTTCCTTTTATATGTAAATGACATCCCTGATAATATAAACAGCAAAGACAGACTGTTTGCTGATGACTGCCTTGTGTACAGAACAATTGATAACCCCTCTGACCAACAAATCCTCCAAGATGATCTTAACAAACTTGAACAATGGCAAAACAAATGGCAAATGAATTTCAACCCCTCTAAATGCTACATCTTGTCAATTTCCTCTAAGAAATGCTTTAAATCACCTGTTTATACCTTATGCAACCAGCCACTAAAACATGTTAACTCCCACCCATACCTAGGTGTTGAAATTGATGATAAACTTAGATGGGATAAACATATACATAACATAACCAAGAAAGCTAACTCTATACTTGGCCTATTAAAACGTAACCTCTCAAACTGTCCCACCGACGTTAAATCCACTGCTTATAAAGCTCTAGTCAGGCCAGTACTTGAGTACGCATCTGCAGTTTGGGACCCCCATCACCAGTGCAATGTGGATAAACTTGAATGTATTCAAAGGAGAGCAGCCAGGTTCTGTATGGCAGACTATTTTATAAATCTAGTGTAAAAAACATGCTTTATAAATTAGATTGGCCCCTGCTTAAAACAAGAAGATACAACACCCGGCTACATATGCTATATAAAATCAATAACAATCTTGTCGCCATCAATAAAGACGAACGTATCCCCACTGTCAGAACTAATACAAGAAATAATCATGACCTTAATTTCCAGGTTCCCTATGCTAAAAAGAATGTATATAAACACTCTTTCTTCCCTCACACACTAAAGGATTGGAATGCTTTACCGTCAGACATTGTACATGCACTAAGTCTCAACTGTTTCAAAGCTAGACTTACTAACACTTGTATTGCTAACTAGTTTTTTTTTTTTTAATTATTTTTTACTCATACTTTTTACGCTCGGTTGGCGTTCATGTCCTCTTGAAGGATTTTTGCCGACTTAACCGATTCAGATTCAGATTCAGATTCACCGCGGACGGACCAAAACCTATTATTCATCCCTTTGGTCCTCACCACGGACGGACCAAAACCTATTATTCATCCCTTTGGCCCTCACCACGGACGGACCAAAACCTATTATTCATCCCTTTGGTCCTCACAACGGACGGACCAAAACCTATTATTCATCCCTTTGATCCTCACCACGGACGGACCAAAACATATTATTCATCCCTTTGGCCCTCACCACGGACGGACCAAAGCTTATTATTCGACCCTTTGGCCCTCACTACGGACGGACCAAAGCCTATTATTCATCCCTTTGGCCCTCACTACGGACGGACCAAAGCCTATTATTCATCCCTTTGGCCCTCACCACGGACGGACCAAAGCCTATTATTCATCCCTTTGATCCTCACCACGGACGGACCAAAACCTATTATTCATCCCTTTGGCCCTCACCACGGACGGACCAAAGCCTATTATTCATCCCTTTGGCCCTCACTACGGACGGACCAAAGCCTATTATTCATCCCTTTGGCCCTCACTACGGACGGACCAAAGCCTATTATTCATCCCTTTGGCCCTCACCACGGACGGACCAAAGCCTATTATTCATCCCTTTGGCCCTCACCACGGACGGACCAAAGCCTATTATTCATCCCTTTGGCCCTCACTACGGACGGACCAAAGCCTATTATTCATCCCTT
>JAIGNY010000318.1:0-83733 GCA_020152595.1 Chiridota heheva | reverse complement strand
TTTCATTGGGGTCTTTGAGCAAGAAAGAGTAACCGTAAAGGCATAGATGTAGGAACTGGGAGTGCTGGGAGCATTTGCCCCTCCCTGCCACTTTTCCAAAAAAATGACAAAAGTGCCCTTCAATTACTGTCCCAATAGTAGGAAACTGGCAACTTTGGTCAGTTCCATGTACGGAGGAATGTGTCCCCATTAGAAAAGTGGCCCTTT
This sequence comes from Chiridota heheva, assembly GCA_020152595.1. NCBI lineage: Eukaryota > Metazoa > Echinodermata > Holothuroidea > Apodida > Chiridotidae > Chiridota > Chiridota heheva. The sequence continues at coordinate 83,526 of JAIGNY010000318.1, read as the reverse complement.
CTAAAAATGACCACATGGAAACCTTTTCTTCTGTTAGGCATGCATCCAAGAGAAAAAAAATCGCACAGTTAATGCTCATATAACTTGCGGTGAACCCTCCCCGAATTTGTGTGTAAGCTCACATACGCTGACAAACAACACAACAGGTCATGGAAATTGGCATCATCATTGTCGTGGTGCCGTTAAGACCTCATCAAACACAAAAGCTTGTACAGTCAATTTGATTGGTGGGTTAAAGTATGGAGGAAAAAAGGTACCAGTAGCGTTGATTTTTGTATCCCCAAGTACGGAGAGGCCTGTTCTGTTTAACTGGAAAGGAAGTAAATTTGTGACGTACGGTGATAAGCCAGGGTGCATTTCGTGCACAAAGGTTCGAAGATCTTTGCCGTGGAGTTGACCTCTTTCTTGGCGTAGTGGCATAGAACAAGCTTTTCTTGGCGCACTGGTGTGAAAGAAAGTATAAACTCGTCGTACAGTGGTTCTAATTTACGCTCACAAATTTTGTGTTCTTGTCTGCCATTTGGAACCAAACTACAGAAATAAGCTGATTAACAGTGCGGAGGAATTTTTACAATGTCAAAATCTTATAAAAAAAACTAATCCTAACCGTAATCCTAAAACCTAATCCTAAACACTAATCCTAAACTCCTAATCCTAAACTCCTAATCCTAAACTCTTAATCCTAAAACCTAATCTTAAAACCTAATCCTACAAGAACACCTTCTAAACTATAACGGTAAATAATCATGGCTTGCATGCTCATGCAAATTGACACCCATATCACATATGACCTGGCCAAAAAAAATGGCATTTAACACTAAGTCCCACATGGCATCCCATGTCCCACAAGGCATCCCCCACCCCATGTCCCACATGACATCCCATCCCATACCTTGTCCTATGTGGCATTCCACCATATGTCCCACATGGTATCCCATCCTATGACCCACATGGCATCCCACCCTATGTCCCACATGGATCCCATCCTATGTGCAAAATGACATCCCACCCCATGCCCCACATGACATCCCATCCCATGCCTTGTCCCACATGGCATTCCACCATATGTCCCACATGGCATTCCACCCTATGTCCCACATGGACCCCATCCTACATGTAAGTCCCACATTAATCCAACCACATGTACCACATGACATCCCTCCCTATGTCCCATATGACATCCCTCCCTATGTCCCACATGACATCCATGTCCCATAATGGATCCCACCATATGTTCCACATGGCATCCCAATGACATCCTACTTTATGTCCCACATGGCATCACATCCCATGTCCCTGTGGCCTCCTACCCTATGTCCCTCATAGCCCCTTATCCTATGTCACACATGGCATCCCAACCTATATCACACTCTGTGTTACTCGTGACACCCCATCCCATGTCCCACATGACATCCCATCCCATGGCATTTCACCCTATGTCACGCATGGCATTCCACCATACATCCTACATGGCCCCCATCCATGTCCCACATGGCATTCCACCCTATGTCCCACATGGCATTCCACCATATATCCTACATGGCCCCCATCCATGTCCCACATGGCATTCCACCCTATGTCCCACATGGCATTCCAACATATATCCTACATGGCATTCCACCCTGTCCCACATGGCATCCCACCCCATGTCCCACATGGCATCCCATAGGCTCCATAAGAAGTCTCATCCTAGCTATCACAATCCCTGATTGAGCATACTATGTATGAAAGTGTCAGTTTATATTATAACTTATGTGCAAATGACTTGTTGAATAAGAAAAAAAGGCAGAGTCAAATAATGATGCCTGATATAGCCCTTGGTGTATACCACATGGTATATATTATATCATATATCCCGCATTTATTTTGGTCATGCATAGACAGGTCACCTCGTTGGGCCATAGTGGATTTTTTTTAAACTAGTGTGGAGGGTAGGGGTACAGACTTGCAGGGGCACATATTTTTAGGGGCATCTTAACTTATTTTTTCCAAAACAGCAGTAAGCTAGCTGAAATGGCAATTCCCCCCCACCTTCCTTTTCCTCCTCACCAGCTGGAAAATTTGATTGGTCCCCCCCGAAGAAAAAAAATGTTATTACTACATACAAGGTCAGAACTTCAAATCTCAGGGTAATTTCTGATTTTCCTCACTTGCTAACCATCTAAAATTCTAGTTTCATTTTACTTTTGAATTATTTAACACTTTAGAGTCCCATATACCATGGAACAAATTGTAAATCTCCAGGTTTGAGGTATTAATCTCCAGGTTTTGTTGTGAAAATCTCCAGGTTAACAAATATTTAGATTGACAGGTCTGCTACAGTACTTGTACTGCATAGTGAACAGGAAATTGAAGGTTAGTATAACCTTTGGCTAGATTTAGCAGAAGAATGTATTTTGAGAACCTTTGATATTTGCAAGAAATGTGCTCTTTCATAGACTTTTTTGAACCGAGTTTAGCCGAACGTGAAACACAGTACTTTAACCAATCAAGTGTTGGAGGAATTTTCTTCATACTAACCAACCAATCAGCTGCAGGAAAATTGTAAACCACAACAATACACACGCGTATCACCTTCACTAGCTTGTACGCACATACGTACTATTATAGTACAATGCAAGTCGGTGTACACACATACCATAAACGTTATGTAATTTATTTATTTTTATTATAAGTTTTTTGCTGTGCACACGTAAAGTATCTAAATTTGCATCCAACTTCTCCGTCTGGATATTTGTTTTCTTATGGGAATGTTTTTCATTTTCCACAAGAATAGGAAGTCTTCCCTTCCGACTGTCGCAATTAAGGATTATGCGATAAGCAGGCAAGATCTGAAGTTAAAATTTTGTCTCACTTACAAAGTTACGTTTATGACACAGACACAGTAGTCAGTCAATACATAGAGTTACAGGGCTAGTGTGCTTGTAAAATGCTGTTTTTGTGAACGGAACATTGAATGTTCGTTGGGGTTCACATTCCCTCAGCATTTATGAAACATTAAAAGCATTTGTGCACAATTTAGACACAACAATAGGATGTAAAATGGCAAAAATCATTCAAATTTTTAAAACGTTGGTGTTCAGTAACTTCAGTGCAGTCAGGGCCCAATGGTATGAAATTGTGTTGTTGCCCTCACAGCACAAAACGTGAAAGCATTATCCAGAACTTTCAGCAGAAATCCCTTGTAATCAGTGAATGAGACGACATATCGGAAAACTAGTGCGAATGAAGTTGGATACAGTTTAAACAAAGTTTTCTGTTTGGTATTGAATTTCCTAACCAAATTAAACTACAATTTAAGTCTCTGAATAATTTAGTGGAGTGCCTATTTCTGTATGCATATACTGTTGATTAGTGTGTGAAATTGTGTTTTTAATGGGCTTGACCCCATACACTCGTAAATTGTGCAGACTATCAGGATTCTGCCAGAATTTGTTTGGTCCATTATGGTCACGTGAATTTCGGCGAAAAAAAAGGACAAAAATACCAAAGAATGACAAAATTTGGCTGAAATTTGTTGGCATTTTTCGACCAATTTTTTTTTTAATGCAGGAATTTCCCCCCTTCAAATATTTTTAAGCGGGTATTTGATAATATGTGCGGAAATCTCACACCTTAATGTACTTTAAATAAGATATGTTAATAATTGAAATTCTGTCAATGTGCCAACTTTTTTTACTTCCTATCGGTAGATTGCAAAATTGCATCATGGGATTAAACAAAAGGCGCTTATCTGCAGTAATCAGGGCCAACATCCTGAAGAACGAGGTCAACACATGGGGCTGGATTTCGGCTGTCTCCGCAGGGGTACTGTTTGGGGTCATCCTGGCCCCTGCTGGCTGTTACAACCTCTTTTTTGTCGATTTGCAACACGAGTTCAACGCGTCCGCAGTGGAAACTGGTAAGGGGGTGGAAACTGGTAAGGGGGTGGCGCAGTGGAAACTGGTAAGGGGTGGCGCAGTGGAAACTGGTAAGGGGTGGCGCAGTGGAAACTGGTAAAGGGGGTGACTAATGCACCTTACATTAGGACAAAATCTTCTTTCTCTTTAAGTTTTTTCAAATGTCAGTTCTTAATTTTTTTTAACAGAACATTCCTGTCTTCAAACCTGTTTATCTCATTACTATATTTGGGGTGCATGGGGAAACCCCTCCCCCCTTCCCCTTCCCCTTCACCCCCCCCCCCTCCCCTCCCCTCCCCTCCCCTCCCCTCCCCTCCCCCCACTCTCCCCCACTCTCACCTCCCCAACACACTTTTTATCTTCATATTTTATATCTTTTAAAATTTGTATAATGAATTTTTGTATTTTAGCATGATTTTGTGTCCCCATCTTTCAGGTTTTGAACAGATGATTTCGTGTCCCCAACCAACCCCCGACTTAGGTGGGGGAGGGGGGGGAGGGGGAAATCCTACTAATGTTCACACCTGTTCATCTTATTATGAAAGATGACATAAGTCAAATAGTGATATAGAAATTGCTGAAATTTGTATTCAGTTCAGAAGATATTCAGTGTTCTGTCTGGGGTGGGGTATCTGTATATGACATGGGGAGGATTGTATATGGGTGGGGTGTATGTATATGGGGTGGGTATCTGCATATTGGGTGTGGTATCTGCATATTGGGTCAGGTTTCTGTATATGGGTGAATGGTACATGTATATGGGATGGCGGTTTATATACGGAATGGGTGTATTTATATAGGGTGGGTGTGTCTGTGTATATGGGTGGGGTGTATGTATATGTGGTACATGTAGGTATCTGGATATTGGGTCAGGTTTCTGTATATGGGGTGAAGTAGGTATCTGCATATTGGGTCAGGTTTCTGTATATGGGGTGAATGGTATATGGGATGGCAGTTTGTATACGGGATGGGGTGTATTTATATAGGGTGGGTGTGTCTGTGTATATGGGTGGGATGTATGTATATGGGGTGGGTATCTGCATATTGGGTGTGGTATTTGCATATTGGGTCAGGTTTCTGCATATTGGGTCAGTTTTCTGTATATGGGATGGCGGTTTGTATACGGGATGGGGTGTATTTATATAGGGTGGGTGTGTCTGTGTATATGGGTGGGGTGTATGTATATGGGGTGGGTATCTGCATATTGGGTGTGGTATCTGCATATTGGGTCAGGTATCTGTATATGCAGTGAGGTATATGGGGTGGGGTGGTTTTGCAATATAAAAGCAAATTCCCTTCTTTAAATTAGACTAACAGTATTATACACCTTTTTTTTAATGTTGATGTTAAATGTGTGAGAGAAAAAAAAAAAAAAAAACTTACATGGAACAGTGATGTTTGAAAATTCACTGTTGCTGCTTAAAAAGTAGTGCTGTCACGACATGGTTCTATTATGTATCGATTATCGTGGAGGAAATACTTTTCACGAAAACTGACTCACACAAATTGTTAATATCACTAACGTTATATGATAATAGAACTACAAATTACTCCATGACATAGAAGAAAAATTATTTGCAGATCTAGCAGACGACATTATTACGTGACTATTACGTTCATCACGTGTCACGCACATGTTTGGTAATTCAGCCAACGTGACCATGAATCATCGAAGTGAGAGCCTGAGTGGCAAATTCTGGACCTATTATTTGTTCTTTTTGTGAACTTACATCGGAGCGTGGCAGTATGGGGTTACGAGCACGATTTTTAATTAGTTGTTTTTATGTTTTACGATTATTTTGCACCTTTTTAATGGTCTTACTTGACTTTTAGATTTAGTAACGCAATGAAGTAGCCTAGCCTAGTTGCGCAAAAATTTCTTAGCTGAGTATTAGTTTTTGGTTTCGCAATATGTCGCGAGATGCATATTTGGTATCAACACTCCTCTGCACAGTCGCAACTGCAGGGCAGACATCATTGTCACCCTAATCTGCCTCGGCCACTCCTCTCTTACTCATCCCATCTCTTATCTGGCTCCCCTGCCCCTCTATGCCCTCACTTGCGACATCGATCTCTCCATCAAGCTTATTTTCTTAACCTGTCCCCTATACTAGAACTCCAGATCTCTTCTCTCCTCACTCTCCTCAATCTCGGACCTATTCGAAAACAGTTCTTCCCCAAATATCATCAACTTCCTCCGCAACAACAAACTCTTCCACCACATATAATCTCCTCCCCTCCTTCACCTAACCTTATACACCCCTTTCTTTTCACCTAATTTTTTTCTCCACATTCAGCTTTTCCCCTTCATCTCCCTTACAAACCTTCCATCTCCTCACTATCCTAACTCTAACACCATTATTTATTAACACCCTCTTGGCACATTTGACTCTGACTGTCGCAGTGCCGGTAAACATCAACAAACCAAACCATGTCGTGGGGAAAAAGATAATCGATATGTCATGGACAGCACTTAAACTACTAAAAAGCAACAGGAATTTCCATCCCTGCCTTTTAAAGGTCAATTATGCACAGCTGGTGAACTATGCTTTGATCAGTAACACAGACATATGGGTGGGAAACAATTGGATCACAGGCTCACAAATCTGGTTTTAATTGGATTCAACAATCAGAATCCAGCGCAGCCCTATTTCAAAGCAATATCCAAGTGATGTCAGGTTTAATGAAATAGGGCAATAATGGGAATATCCATTGTTCTTGGGCAGAAGGTCAAACTAGGAAAGTAAACTCAGTTCGGAAATTGTAATGTTGAGAAGTATGAATAATGTTGCAATAGCTTGTCAAGCAATTTTGTACGTCTGTTTTAGGAGGCTATCGATGGGGAGGAATAATTTGTATGTCTGTTTTAGGAGGCTATCGATGGGGAGGAATAATTTGTTTGTCTGTTTTAGGAGGCTATCGATGTTTGTCTGTTTTAGGAGGCTATCGGGGGAGGAATAATTTTTGTCTGTTTTAATATCGATGGGGAGGAATAATTTGTTTGTCTGTTTTAGAACTCAACAGGAATAATTTGTTTGTCTGTTTTAGGAGGCTATAAAATGATTTGATTTGATTTGATTTGATACACTTTGCTTATTGTCAAACAATTATGACAATTGGGGGTGAAAAATGCTCAGTTGATGTGGTAAGAACATACTTGTATGAGACCTATCCATGCAGTGTTCTAGCATTGACAACTTGGAAGTCAAGAGTTTCGTGTGAACCCTATGATATGATTCATCATTATTCAAAACAAAACAAAAATCTTATCAAGCATCGCCTTCAAATTACTTTGTAAGAAATATCATAGAAAATTGGGATCCAACAGATATAAACAAACTAGTAGGGTGGGGGTCACAGGCACATATATACTCAACTAGAAAAAATGTAATATTATATTGAGGGTGGGGGGAGTGTGTGAGAGACTGTAGCCAATATTTTCCATGAGGGGTTGTGTTTCCTGAAACTAGTAGGGTGGGAGTTACGGGCACATATATACTTAACTAGAATTGTTTTTAATATTTCATCAGAAGAGGGGGAGTGTGGGAGAGACCGCAGCCAATATTTTTCTTAGGGGGTTGTGTTTCCTGAAGTTTAGCACCTTTTCGTGTAATGTAGAACCAAATACAAAAAATTATACTTGAGATTTTTGTACCTGCATGCTCGTGGAGGAGGGGAGGTTTCGAATGCACCTGTCACATCCCCCCACACACCTAATTTTGCACCTATTTCCCAATTTTTGGAAAGGTAATAATGATTTAAGGATTTAGGTGGAATGTTCCTATGTCATATGTCTGTCTGTGCACCTGTTCCTTCTTTGTATGTATTTTGCTGTCCTGTCCTGAAGTACAGGAATGCATGTGTTTGTGGTTAGCATAACTTTATTTAAAAGCACATAGAAATACATTTTACAAGTTTTAACATATTATTTTAATAAATGGCAGAGAGTGTGTAGGGGGTCAGAACAGTCACTGATGTACCTGAACATACCATGGGAGGAGGGAAGTAGCCAAAGACTCAAAATGCTGCATTTGATCCCATCTACCTACCCATTATGAATCTAAATTGACCACTGAAAAAAAAACTGTTTATTAAGAGCTACTGTATGCATACTTATGCACATATTACAAATCTTTTAAAATACTATTTTTGGAAATTATGAATGCTTGGAGGTAAAAAAATATCATGAAAATTGAATATATACAGACATGTATTAGTGGGGTTCTCACAGTGATTTAAAACACAAGTACTATAAAAGATTAATTTCAAACTTTCAGTCAGCTGGTTTGGATGGTTATGTCAAGGGGCTGTAAATCTTGACGCCTGCTAGGCATATGATTAGTAATTGTATACTCATTAATCTGGCATTCTGATGCCTGACATTTCAAAACGCTGTAACATGGTCCATTCTTAAAAATATTTTACCGTTTTCATCATGGGTGGGATTCACCCATTGAATGTGGGGGGAAAAGTCAAAAGTGAGGGGAGTGAGGGGGGGGGGGAGGGGACACAAAATCATGCTAAGATGCAAAAAGTCACCATACAAAAGATAAAATTCGGAAGAAGTGGGGGGGGGGCAACTCTCCCTTTTCAATTCTGTCCATGGTTTCCATGGTTGTGAATAGATTTTAAGCAATTCAGGTATTGTTGCCTATATATCCATCTACCTTTTACGAGAAAAACATATTGGAGGTAAGTGTTTATCTAGGTTAGAAATATGATCCTATGCAGCTTATAATAAATGAGTCATTTTATTGCTGCTGTCATGGTTTTTATTACATTTTCAAATTAATGGTGATGGATTATCAATATGTTTATTTTATCATGAAAAGTCCTTTATTTTGTTAATACTATTCAATGAAATGTCCTATTAGCCTATGCATTCATATTTCATGTAGAATATTTTCTATTATTATAGATTTATCCAACATCTTCTGTAATATATTACTCATATTATTATTTTTTTAACATTTATCACCTTAATTTAAAAAAAAAAATTTAAATTTTCTAAAAGCATTTAAACAGTCCAACATGTTTTATCAAAATTGTTACAGTATGTTTGAATATGTTAATAACTTTCCGATTCTAGTAAAATTTTAGAAGTGTTATTAAATTCCATGTCCCAGCTCAATGTCCCTTTACTGCACAACATATGTATTAGAAATATCATTATTATGTGATTTCTGTTAACCCTTACTCTACCACGCGGCGATATTATCGCCGTTTTGGGTTCCCCATCTTTGACTCTGCCTTCCGAGCGCATTTTCAAAACAGTGCTGGTAGAGTAAGGGTTAATACTTATAACTTTTACCAGAAGTTTGATATCATTTTTCATAAAACAAAATCCATTCTAAACATTCTGCTTCAATTTCTACCCTAAAGTATGATTTTTTACATAATTGTGTATATATTTAGATATCTTTGGCGAGATGTTTAAAAAGTCCAGAAAATGTTTAAAAGATAAAAGAAAGTTTTTTTGTCATGTGATTTTTCTTTCAATTATCCAGGGCAGCAAAATTAGTTAAAATGAAAATCCTTTTTATGTATTTTTACTATCAAAATTTAACATGATTGATTCTTCTTTTCATGTTCATTTGAAAAAAAAAAAAAATGTTTAAATGTTATATTAGTAAATTAGGAATTATCTTTTGAAATGTATGTATGTATGCATATTTTTTTTGGTGGTTTAAACCCCACCTCCCGTTAACATAAAAGATGCTTTAACCCAGCCAGATTCTTCGTCTTGCTCGACCAATGACAACTGAGATCACCTCCAAAACTACCTGCAGCTCGACTCCCACCCAACGACTCAAAACTTGATTTGGTTATCGAGAACCTTCAATCCGGCGATGATTTCCAATGAGGTTAAAAAAATAGGTGATGTCTCACTGATGTCTGTTGTCTACCTTGCTCTTACGAGATACGGAATGCCGAATAAAGAGACGCAGTGGCAGTGTTCTCAGATGATGTCGCCATCTTTGGAAGACGTGGGTCCTTCATTCTTCTGGGCATGTGGCTGGCCATGGTAGTGTCAACCTCAAGAAAATTCTCGTTTGGGCCTCTCTTTCATGGTGGCAATGATGCAGAGAAAATTCAGAATAACGATGAATAGACGGTCATCCCATGGCTCAATCCAGTAGTCGAGGTTTAATCATTCGTCCAGTAAAGTGGTCAGGTCGTGGGCATCAATCTTCCGGTAAATTCAAGTCACCAAGCCTTTATTCTGTATCTTCGGAGTGTATGCACAGAGCCTAGTTAATAGATTGCAAAAATTACTCTAATAGAATTAGAAATTTTGACAACGTATCTGGAAAATAAGTTTGGTCATCAGATATGGGAGGTTGAAAATAAAGCAAAAATTGCAGTCTTCTTTGGCTGTCTGCTGCATTTCATTTCAAAGCAAAACATTTTCAAAAGGGTTCGTATTTACTTACAGTTTGAGTTTTTTTGCTTTTTATTGAGCGATTGGGTCTTCATTGCTATTAGTAGGATCAGAGGCTGACAGTTAAAAACAAAGGTTGCGCAACGTTTAAAACTACGTGTTGCCGATATACGCTTTTTTGTCAAATAACATTTGATGAAGGTGCTTGCCTTGAAGCAATGTTATAATGTTTAAAAGAAATCAAAAACAAAAAATTACCACCATTGAGTAATTAAAACAACATTTTCATCAAGTAATTCTGGTTTGACTCGTAATTCAAATTGTTGATAAACAAGGTAATATACTGTATACTCGGACAGTTACAAACACTTGTTTTGAGAAAATTAGTCTCCACATTTATGGGGAGTACCATAAACAATGAGTGAAATGGCTGAGAGTCTGATTTCTCTGGTGCCATGCAAGAGTAGTGAAACTGCTAAGGATTTCATTCATGTAAATGCTCCAATGCACTTATGTCGGGACATATCAAACCAAACCAAATTTCCATGGTGCTTGCGAACCGTGCAAAAGTAGTAGAAATTATTTTGCGTTTCTTTCTCAGTCTTTAGTTCATGTCTTGTCAGTCTTTCACGATCTTCACAAGCAACGATTGTCCGTAAGGTACCTGTGCCTACACTCTGTACTAAGGATGGAATTAAGGTGTTGGAGAACCAGTGGCGTAGGAAATTGGGGGTGGGGAGCAGGGGGAAAGCTTCTCCCCTCTCCCCTGAGAATATTTCACCTTCTCAGTTGCATGCTTCTTCATTGTTGGGAGGAAAAATTATTGAATTACTCAATTTTAAAAGGTTGATCAAATTGTAGGAAAATTTGGTAAAATTAAAGGAAAATAATGCTAGATGCAAAGAATTTGAGGAAAAGGAAGTAAAATTTGTGTAGAATTTTCCCAAAATTCTAGGAAATTTCCAGAAAATGAAGGATATTTCCCACAAATAGAAGATTTTTCATTTTCAGTAGGCTGTAATGTTTGAAGGAAATTTAATTTTTGCCACTTTTAAAAGGAAATTTGGGTGGTCTTGACCCCTGGAAGTGACCCTTCACCCCTGCAGAGGAGTATTTGTGCAATCAACAAGATCGTAAGCTCAGTATCCTTCATGAGCAGCGATGCCTCCTAGCCAGCATTTTTAGATATTTTTGTCCCTTTCTTGATTTTTTTGCTACAAAGATTTTTCAACACCAACATTGACCAAGAAAAACTCTTATCAGAACTTGAGATCTTGTTTGAAAATCAAATTTATACTCCTAATATCACATTTTAAATAATTGTGTCACATATCTACAATTTTAGAATATCTTTAGATTTGAAAACTTGATAAACTTAGTTTTTCCTCAAAAAATCCAACTTTTTCCTCAAAATATCCAACTTTTTCCTCACAATTGATTAATTTTTTGCTTAAAATATTCTGAAGTTTTTCCTGAAATTTTTTGAAAAAATTATCTGACTTTTTGCTCAATTTCTTTTTAAATTTTGAATGGTTTTGTCTCCCTGCAAAAAAGTCCAGCTACACCACTGATTGTGGCAGAGTTATACAACCACATATTCTCCTTTGTACAACAGCATTGCAAGTTTCTACAACTAAATAAGATTTGTCCCAGTAACAAATTCCTGTAATAAATAAGTAACACCATGTGATCCGACTTGAAGAAGACATTTGTACTTTCTTGATATATTCAAAGACAACAATCAACACACTTAATGAAGCATAGATTTATTATGGACATCTAGGGCAACATGGGCTTATTATTGTGCATCAGAGGACTCGCGTGTAAATATATTGCTCAGGACAAATTACTCTTGCAAACAAAAATGAAGAATCTTCCTTTGACTCCTGGTCGACCACTCTGAATCCACCCACAAACCTAGCCCCTTGGTGTCTGCTGCATGTGGTACAATTCAAAAGATTAGTTCAGTGGTCAAGCAAATCTATCTTATATGAAAGAGGACTTCAAAAAAAACAAAATGATGAGGAAAGCATTCAAAAATCTTATTCTGTTAAGTAGAAATTTAAGTTTAAAGTTTGGTATCATTTGTGTAGAAACGACTGAAATCAGACTATTTGTGATGTCATAGCCTCAGATTCCTCAGTCTTTATGTATTCTATCATATTTTGTCCTCTAAATCTGTGGCTTAAAGACCATTGGATATGTCAGTAAAGTAGTAAAACTGAATCTAGGAAGTGTATTTATAATGTACCACCTGAAGAAAGTTTGAGGATAAATAATTTAAATAGTGAAAAGATTAAATAAACTCTCCTAAAAATACTTAAAGACTTCGAGGAATCTGACTTTCCACACAAATTTTTTTTACAAATTTAAAGAACTACATGATAGTTTTTGAGCCGTCTTCTGTTTTTTCATACATCACAACTTTTACATACATCACAACTTTTACATACATAAAGAAATATTCAAACTTGGATAAGCCAGAACTCTGACATTTTTTAATGACTTCTGTTCAGACTTGAAAGCTTCACTAAAAAATCTCTACCTGTCCATATAACTTGAAGCTGATAAATGGATATAACTCCACAATAACTTGTAATGACTTCTGATAAATGGATAAAAAATACCTGTCCATATAACTTGAAGCTGATAAATGGATAAACTCAGACAATTTTAATGACTTCTGTTCAGACTTGAAAGCTTCACTAAAAAATCTCCACCTGTCCATATAACTTGAAGCTGATAAATGGATATAGTCCATATAACTTGAAGCTGATAAATGGATATAGTCCATATAACTTGAAGCTGATAAATGGATATAGTCCATATAACTTGAAGCTGATAAATGGATATAGTCAATATAACTTGAAGCTGATAAATGGATATAGTCCATATAACTTGAAGCTGATAAATGGATATAGTCCATATAACTTGAAGCTGATAAATGGATATAGTCCATATAACTTGAAGCTGATAAATGGATATAGTCCATATAACTTGAAGCTGATAAATGGATATAGTCCATATAACTTGAAGCTGATAAATGGATATAGTCAATATAACTTGAAGCTGATAAATGGATATAGTCCATAAATGGATAAATGGATATAGTCCATATAACTTGAAGCTGATAAATGGATATAGTCCATATAACTTGAAGCTGATAAATGGATATAGTCCATATAACTTGAAGCTGATAAATGGATATAGTCCATATAACTTGAAGCTGATAAATGGATATAGTCCATATAACTTGAAGCTGATAAATGGATATAGTCCATATAACTTGAAGCTGATAAATGGATATAGTCCATATAACTTGAAGCTGATAAATGGATATAGTCCATATAACTTGAAGCTGATAAATGGATATAGTCCATATAACTTGAAGCTGATAAATGGATATAGTCCATATAACTTGAAGCTGATAAATGGATATAGTCCATATAACTTGAAGCTGATAAATGGATATAGTCCATATAACTTGAAGCTGATAAATGGATATAGTCCATATAACTTGAAGCTGATAAATGGATATAGTCCATATAACTTGAAGCTGATAAATAGATATAACTCAGACATTTTTTAATGACTTTTCTGTTCAGAATTGAAAGCTATACTAAAAATTATCTGCGTGTCCATATACCATGAAGCTGATAAATGTTTGTCATGTTCGCAATACTCTTCTTGGAAATTCATCTCTAACAATGTTACCATGGCAAGAGGAACAGTCACTGTGAAAGATTATTTTCTTTAATGAAAAGCAAATGTTCAAGCAAAATGGTTATGAATGTTAAAGAATTGTTGCTCTTTGATTTAAAATATTTCAAAAAAAGTTTACTAGATTAAAGCCGGTTTCAATTTTGAAAGCGATACCATGAAAAAAATTCACACATAAACTTATAAACAGCGAATTTAAGATATTAACATCATAAATGAAGAAGATTTTTGGATTTAAAGCTCCTCAGCTATCCTGATCCTTTTTCTAACATGATATGTTACATACAATTGACATTATTTTTTAGCATCACATACACCTTATGTTTACTAGAAAGAACCACTGAAAAAACATGAAAGGTTTGCAGAAATAATGCATTAGATGCTAAAAACTATCCATCAAAATAATTTTGCATCTTGTAATAATAATAATGATAATATTAAAGTGCATTATACCAAACGGTCTCAATGCGCTTTACATAAACAAATATAACATAAGAAAACCTTAAGATACAAACAGTAAGAGAACAAAAAACCATACCTAAAAAGATACAAGCAGGATAAAACTACCAGGTCCAGTAGTTGTACGTTAGAAAATGTGCCCGACCATTGATGTACAAATATGTGAATTTATGCAAATGCTGTGAAGCAATACAAAAAAACACTCCGATAGGTTTTATTTTGAATCTTACTTTTTGTCAGTTTATAAAACTTTGATTAAAAAGATATAAATATTGTCATAATTCTAAACAAATATTAATTGATAATTTATTGAAGAAACTTTCATCTGAGACTACAAAAAGAAGAAATTTTTCTTAGCAAAGCATGATTTTTTTTTTTTGAAAGTAATTTAAGTATTATTGAAATGATTGCATTTTCATATTTACAAAATGATATTAAAGGCTATTGCATGTTACTTTTATATGTCGTGTATTTGCATAGTAAATAAACAATCATGAGCATTTCATAATTTAGTCAATTGGTGGCTATGACTATTCATTTATGTTAATTATCTTTATAGATGTAATGAATATTCCTGTGTGTTAATTATCTTTGTAGATGTAATGATTATTCATAAATGTACTAAGAAATCCCCCAAAATTCACTCTTAAGGAAAGTGAATCATTGATGACAACATTTTTGTCATCATTAGGACAATATTCATGATAATTTAGTTGAATTTAATTTTGATTAAATTTTACGAAGCATACGATTACCCATGGTATTTTCACGAAGCACATTTTCATTTCTTCTGGAACAGGTACGATTGGGTCAGCGATTTTTGCTTTGCAGTTTTTTAGTGGGGCGTTCGCGTACCCATTGGAACAGCTTCTTGGATACCGACCAATCATCATCATAGTGACACTAATGGCATCAGTGGGGCTGTTTTTATCAGCTCTGGTTAATTCGATGGTTTGGCTATATGTAACTCTTTGTTTGCTGTTCGGTAGCTCCGGAGGGATATGCTTTCATGCCGTAATGTGCGTTCTGCTACAACATTTTCCGCATAAGAATGGGGATCGTGCAACAGCCATTGCATTTCTGGGAACAACCATAGGTAAGCAATTGTAGGAATATACTCATCCTTGGCTGGGAGACGGGTGGCTTGGTCGGCTTAGCAGCCGCTCTAGCTTCCAGTCTGCCAACAATTTAATTGTCATGTTTCCACAGATATGGAGAACAATATGCTGACATGAAGCACTAGGTTTGTTATTAGCATCCCAACTTGTCCCCCACTCAGCATAGCGCTAGGTTTGTTATCAGCATCCCAACTTGTCCCCCACTCAGCATAGTGCTAGGTTTGTTATCAGCATCCCAACTTGTCCCCCACTCAGCATAGTGCAGCATCCCAACTTGTTTGTTATCAGCATCCCAACTTGTCCCCCACTCAGCATAGTGCTAGGTTTGTTATCAGCATCCCAACTTGTCCCCCACTCAGCATAGCGCTAGGTTTGTTATCAGCATCCCAACTTGTCCCCCACTCAGCATAGCGCTAGGTTTGTTATCAGCATCCCAACTTGTCCCCCACTCAGCATTTGGGGAAAAGTGGCTAATTGTTTGGTGGCTCTCACCATAGATCGAATGAGGATGTTAAATAGATAGTGGTCCAGAAGGCAAGGGTTCCTTGTCCCGAAGGCAAGGGTTCCTCATTCCTTGCCTGGCTCTCTGATCAAGTCTTGAAAAGAGTAGGGCAAAAACACAAGAGTTGATCCACTTCTGACATGGTCAAAATCTATGTTTATCCATTGGCGGTCCGTCATATAAACTAGATGGTTCTGTGAACACTAATAATCAAAAGTCAAAAGAGACATTTACAAGGGAGTAATTTATTATTATTGTGACAAAGAGTGGCCATGTGTGATACATTTATTTGCTGGGAAAACCACATTAAACAGAGATAGGTTGAGGTTCTTTGGTCTAATGCATCTTTTTCCAGAAAATATTATATTTAAGACTAAAATAAATGCCCATTTTGTCTCTTTTTTTTTTTTTTTTTTCTTTTTTTCGGCCTGCTGTAGGCCTGTGATAAGTTTACATTAAGCCACAGTCAAAACTTCTAAGTTTAGGCAAGTGTAGAAATGGGGGAGAGGATGGGGTAAAAGCAAAACAAAATCCCCTGCCATGCCCGTAGCCAGCATCAGGGTGGGGGAGGGGTTGGAGGAGTGCCCTTGGGAAGCAAAGGTCTGTGCCCTCTCTGTCATGAAATAATACAAAAAACCTCTATAGCAAGGTATATGGAGAAGTGACCCAAGTTTAAGTGTTTGAGGTTTCCTTTGAGAAATGTCTTGGCAATAGGCCTGTTCCCGACCTGTTAGATTCCCTGGCAATTGGAGTAAATGAGAGATTAGGGAAATTTATGTTAATATATTGTAATGGTGCAAATCAGAACATTTTTTCACTTTCCTAACTTTCCTCTCCAAATGAAATATGAAAGTCATAGTAAAACAAATGTTTTCCTAATTTAAGAAAGTTTTAACCAGGGAATGAAATTTAGGTAAAATCTGTGGTGGTATGCGTCGATCACCTGTTGAGTTGGAATAAATGATCTTTGTTATTTTCCTTTTTGAAATAGATTGTTAAAACAATTAAGCTAATGCTAGGGACAGCAGAGATGGGGCATTTGGAGAGCTTAGCACCTCCCTCAACTGTTTGCTGGACAAAAATATATAATGATTAAAATAAATATGATCAAGAAGATTAAACTCTACTTACATAATGGGCCTAATCACTCTGTATTTGAAGGCTTTGCTTAGTGGGGTATTCAGCTTTCGGTGGCAGGGGAAGCAAATGCTAGCTATCAAAACATATTTGCACAAAATTCACTAGGAACAAAATCTTTACCAAATTGGGGTGATATTTCAAAAGAACCACCAAATTTGGTATTTAACCTTATATATTCTTCTTCTTTTATCATTTTCTGTAGACTTAACTTTCGTAATGACATATATTTTTTTTCCTTTCAGGAAACTTACTTAATATCCAGTTCGTAAAAGTAACCTTGTTATATTTTGGATGGAGGATTTCGTTTGCGATTTTAGGAGGACTGATTCTGTTCCCAGGTCTAATCTTTGCCTGTTTTATAATTCCTATCAAGAGTGCAAAGTTAGAGAAACAAGTAAACAACTCATCGGCTTTCAAACAACTATCACAAAATCCTAATGAAGAGAGCGTCGTTGAACTCGTGACCTATACTATTCCTGATCCGCCAAGTAATGTACACAACAAGCTGGGAAAGCTTAAAAGAAGTGAAAAATACCGCCCTGATACGAAGGCCTATTGTTATTACGTAGATGAACAAAAGGGAGATGGCGTCGCTGGAGTTCATGATTCTAATTGCCTGTCGAAGTTCTGGAATAGCGATGGCATGCGACTGTGGCGAAACATGATGGGGAAACTGGACACATGGGTTTTTGCAATTTGCACATTAGTTATGAGCGGGGTTTGGTGTCTTTATTTTGTTAACATTGTAAGTATAACACTCTTTTGGATGGTAGTTTGTTGCAGCATTTAATAACATGTGTCATGGAACAAGTGGGTAGCTGTGAACCCCCACCCCCCATTCTTCCCCCCACCCACTCCCCCACACCCCGTGCACACTCACACATGACTTGTAAAGACCGTTAAACGAGAACAACAGATTTTTACCATGTAAACGTGGACCTCGTGTGTAAGGACTTATACCTGCAAACAAAGACCCACACCTGAGAAAGCACCTTCTTACCGGACATACGTTCACCCCGCACAAACACTAATACATACGTGTAAAGAACGTCAGACAGAAAAACAAATTTTCACCATACAAACGTGGACCTCGTGTGTGTAGATTTATACCTGTAAACACGGACCCACACCTGAGAAAACACATAACCAAGGGCATACATTCACCCGCACAATCACACTCACACAGACTTTTAAAGAGCATCAAACAAGGACAACTAATCTTTACCATACAAACCTGGACCTAGTGTGTAAGGATTTATACCTGTAAACAAGGACCCACACCTGAGAAAAGACTGAACCGAGGACACACTTCCAAATGTGGACGTTAACACCCATGGCATTGGAGTGTCTACATTTTAAAAGTAGACTTTTAGATTTCAAATTGATCCATACTTGAAGTAAAAGACCTTTTTTTTTTGACTTTCTAAGTACTATGGTAGTGTGAAAACAACTGAGGACATCTTGATTTGAAGGGGTGCCCTTGTTTAGGTGGTATATTATCAGGTGGGATTCCATGCCAAAATGTTTTTCTTAAAGCCTACCCGCACCCTACACCTTAGTTAAACCTGAAGACTCAGGTATGGCAATTACCAAGCCGATTTCCTGTTCAGTGTATTGTGTTTCCACTCCAAACAATGATTGTTTATATGCCATTCCCATGCACACCACAGTCAATTAGTCCAAGGTTATTTGTGTGTATAAGATTACAGAAGCTAGTGCTTAGTAATCAAGGCACTTTTGTGGTTGAAATCACTCATCCGTGTTTAGTGTCTCAGTGGGAGTAGTTTGTTTGCAACCTGGTGATAAAAATAGTTGTGTACTATATGCCTGAGGTGATGTGTGCATTAACTGTGATTGATTGATGCACCATTTCTCCTAAGGAAAGGTATTGCTTTATATTCTTGTTTGATGGTCCTGACTCTTTACACACACACATACACACACACATTTCAGCATGTTAATTTTTGCAGGCAACTTCTGCTAGTAAGGCCTAAAAGAATTTGTTGTCCTCCTTTACCATCCCTAACTTGCCGAAAAAAAAGGGCAGACTTTTTCATTTTCAAAAATCCCTACCCTTTGTCCCTACAAAATAGCATGACAACCACTTTTGCCTTTTGAATTTCGCTATTACTGCGGAGAAAATGGAGCCCACCGCCCACAAGGGCTTTAGAATACAAAGTTGTCCTGCCTATTTGTAATTAGCGTCTCAGGCAAGAGAAAGAAAATCCCAAATCACAAAAAGCATGAGTGACATGAAAACTGAGCAAAATAAAAGGAACCAACAACCTGGAAATGAAGTAAAGTGTTTTAATTTTGTTTTAAGAAATGTTCTCGTTACTCAATCCTGAGGGAGCCAAAAAAAAAACAATTGTCCGCCACTTTCAATTTTCCACAAGAAAGGGCAAATAAATTGTTTTTTAGGCCCACTGTTCAAGTTATACAGCAATGTTTGTATTTTGTTATGCCCAAGAGGTTTTGAATCTCCATTTCAATCTGATTATAGCAGGTAAAAGTAGTCTCTCCACCTCAATCAGATTATAGCAGGTGAAAATATCCTGGTGAATTTTGGTGTCTGAAATTTAAGACGGAAATTTCAAAATTACATTACAATTTTTGAGCATCCTTCACATCACAAATTTTGCATGATCAATTAAAAAAATTTCAGACTTGAATTCGCCAGAACTCGTTACAGGTGCTTTCATTATAATTTAAACTCTTATTCTGTACAGAATTTAAAGCTCATTGTCTGAACATTCCCATGTTTTTCATAACCTTTCCTAAGAAAGAGACAATTTTTAGAAACAATTTAGTACAAAAATCATGTTGAAATGTTATTTCTACCATGAGATATTCAAATTTTAAGGTTCACAAAAATAAAATGCCAATAAACGAATAGGAAAAGGCTCAGTATGACATCACAGCAACACATTCACCCACAAAGTTGTTGTATTTCATAAAAATCTATTATTGTCTGAATAGATTAAACTGTTATTCTGTACAGAATTTAAAGCTCATCGTCTGAATACCTTTTAAAATTGTTCCTTTTCTGTTCGCAGTCGAGTTATTTTGACAGCATTGGTATGAGCTTGGAGAATACTGCCCTTCTCATCACGCTGATGATCGTGGGAGAGATTGCAGGAAAAGTGTTCTACATCATGTTCGGATGGATGTTAACAATCAGCAAAATTTGTCAACTTGCAGCCAGTTGTCTCCTCACAGCATTATTGTCCATCTTAATCATTTGCCCACTGCCCTTTTATTTGATGGTTTTTCTTAGTCTTGGTAAGCAATGGGTATCAAAAAAAATTAAACATTTGCTTTTGGAATGAGTGGAAAAGGATGGAATGTGAGTGAATCTTGCTTGAAAAGAACTCAAACAAGGATTGATTAGCCCTGAAGTTTTGAAAAGAAGTCAAACAATAATAAATGGTAACCCTGAAATGTCTAGAATGGAAATGAAAAACATCATTAAAAGTGAGGACGAGAATATTTGGGCATCAAATTTAGTGGGTCTGAAACATTGTATGGACGACATGGATGAACTGTACAACATTTTTGGCATTTTGGAATTATCAAACGGGTGGAGGTATGCTCTCAACAGAAAGCTAAAATTCTGGTTTCTTTCTGTAATGATTGTTTAAAGGAATATTCCCATGTTTTTCATAAACTTTTCGAGAAAGAGAAAAATGTTAGAAACAATTTAGTACAAAAATCATGTTGATATGTTATTCCTACCAGGAGATATTCAAATTTTAAGGCTCACAAAAAAATGTCAATAAATGAATAGGAAAAGGCTCAGTATGACATCACAGCAACACATTCTCCCACAAATTGATGTCTTTCATAAAAATCTATCCTTTTTTATTAGTAAAACCTGCTACAAAAATAGATTGATGAAAGTTAGGTATTTATATACATTGCCAAATATACCCTGCTTCAAGAACTTTTGGAAAATTGTTTCTTATTATATAGAAACAACCAATTACCGTTCAAAGAAATACTTTAACATTTGCAATGGAATTGCCTCTTTGACATCATCAAACACGAATTCATCATACTGTACAAAAACTTTAAAATGCAATTAGGAAATCTTAAAAAATTTAAATCAAAATTAAATCTACTGAACGGAATATGATATATCAACCTCATTTTTGTACCAAATTGGCTCTTTAAGTATGCTTTTTCAAATAATTTAAAAAAATTAAAAAACATGGGAATATTCCTTATAATGGGTAAGAAAGTGATCTGCCATGCCCGTTGTACATGATAGAAGAAATTCAGAAATCACCTTTTTAGCTTGACTTGTCAAAGAATAGTCGTGGCATCGGGGTCTGGTAAAGTGGGTTAAAGTTTTCATAACTAAAGTTATGAATGGTGTACATTCATGTGACTTGGCATAGGGGTAGAGGACATGGGTACTGATCAAATGAGCATGATTGGAGGGTTGTGTGAGCATACTAATTAGCTTATTTGCATAACAATGAAAAGATTTGTCAGGTTAAAGTTTTTGGTCAAAGTTTTCAGAAATTATGAATGGTGTACATTCATATGACTTGGCATATGGGTAGAGGATATGGGTGCTGTTCAAATGAGCATGATTGGGGAGGGGCTGTGTGTGCATACTAATTAGCTTATTTGCATAACAATAAAAATATTTGTCGGGTTAAAGTTTTGGGTTAAAAGTTTTCAAAACTTATGTTATGAATGGTGTACATTCATGTAACTTGGCATAGGGGTTCTGTTCAAGTGAGCATGATTAGGGGTTGTGTGTGCATACTTATTAGCTTATTTGCATTATGAAAATATTTTTATCTAAGACATCTCTTAAATTAAAGTGGGATGTAGGGATTTTGTTTGCACAAATGATATATGTGAAGAGCATTGTCTACTCTTAATGGTGAGGTGAAGTGTGCATATTAATTAGGTTTTTTGCATAAGAATAGACTTGCGTACAAAATATGTGACCTGAGATAATAACTTGCTATTTGGTTAAGTTGTAGAGGGCATTGGTACTGTTCAGTTGAGCATGATTGGGGGAATGTGTGTGCATAAGAATTAGCCTATTTGCATAGCAATGTATATGTATATGTGGTATCTCTTGAATTAAAGTGGGTGTGGTGATTTTGTTTATACAAATGATCATATAGTATATGTGAAGAAGCAGTGTTCACACTTAATGGTGAGGTATAGTGTGCATTTGCTGCAATATGTTTGACCGAAGATCAAAAGTATATGGCTTATGACTTACTAACTTCATTCACATTTCTAGTTTTGTTATGATACTCTTATTCCTGATATGAATAGCAAATAAAAGTTTGTCTTGCCATGAATAAAGAAGCAAATGAAAGTTTCCTTGTTTCTAAAGAATGTTAAATTTGGGGTTTGGGAAATATAAACAATAAGCAGAATGCGGGGTAGAAGATGACATGATGATAAAGTAGCTGAAGGAATTAGGATGAGGTCATGTGGGACAGGGTGGAATTGTATGTGAGGCAAGGTGCAGTGGGGTGTTGGTCAGGATGTGTTCGCATGTTAGACAGGGTGGATTGGCATGTAGAACAGGGTGGGTTGGCATGTGGAACAGGAGTGGTTGGCATGTGGATCACGGTGGGTTGGCATGTGGGACAGGATGGGTCGACATGTGGGACAGGATGGGTCGACATATGGGACAGGGTGGAATGGCATGTGGTGGGATGTCATCTGGATTTCAGTTGTGATGGCATGTGAGTCATGCAAGTGGTGGAATGACATACAGTATCTGGTTTTCACGTGTGATTGCATGAAGTATAGGTGTGGGATGACATTTGAGACATGGAATGTGGGACAGTCTGGAATATGCATTATTAGCTGTGAGGGGATTTGTATCATTTCTAATGTCTAGTTTGTCATACATTAAGCAATATTGTTTCACATAATTTTGCTTTAATGTTATTGTACATTTTTCATGCTGGTTGACTTTGCTTGACACACATATTTTCTTAAATTGGAAGTTGTATTATAATCCAGGATGTAATTCTGGGAATGTGTAGGGGCAGGGGGAGGGTACAGGTTGGAAAGGGGGTTAAATGGCATTCTTTCATTGACACTGGCATGTCAGGGCCTTTCCTTTCTTTGTTGTTCAATTGATAGAACCAAAAGAGGTGTTGTAGTTATAAAGACTGCTAGGTTTTACATGTTTTCTAAGTTAACTAGGTGAGGTAACCATGAGCTTTTTTGTTTTAAAATATCTTGGAAAATTAAAAAAAGAAATTGAAGCTGGTAGTGCAAATGAAATGTAAGTGCATTTTTCAAAGCTCAAGAACCTTGAAAGCATCTGCCTCTGCTATCTATTTCTGTATATTTTTCCCTGTTTAAGCCCATTCTCTATACTAGCTATGAATAGTTGAGCATACTGTCCTTCTGACAGTTCTAGTTCAAGTTGCTTTTATATTGTAACCTTGTATTACAGTTTAGCCTTATATTGTTGTTTCAGTGCCTAACCTAAATTTTCCTTTTGTTTTACTGTGCAGCGCATTTTTGTAATATTCTTTATTATTATTGGTTCCGATGCGATAGCGCCGGAACCTATGGGGTCATGATGGCGTGTATATGGGTGTGAGTGTGAGTATGTGTGTGTGATGGCCAACTCATAAACGCAATTTCTCATGGACCGTAGATGTGCCCTATTGTTTTTTGTGGTGATGTCATGCATATTAATGAGTAGTGAGATAAACATCTCACTCAGTATGCCCTACATGCTACACACTTACTTGCAATACTGAGTGAGACAGCCTTATACAACTTCCATTAGGATTTTCATTTTGACCTATCATACGTCCAACACTTTTACAAATTGTGATGGCAAAACCGTTTAAAACTACTGACGAGCTACAAATTTGATGACAATAATATTATAAACTTACTAAATACATTTTATCCCTTATATACAACAAAAAAGAATGAAATTGAATGATTTTCGGATCTAATCGTTTACCTTGACAACTTTTGTCTGTCCAACTTGCGACGGGCGTACAGTAACGCACAGCTCAGGCCAGATTACGCTGGCGAGTTAGTTTTCAGATATTCGCACTTACGATCTTCCTGAAGAGACGACAAGTCACCAGTGCGAGGAAAAGTTTACATGATCACATTACGATGGAGGAGCATGTTTAATATGCAGTAAAATATCATTTGAGCGAAATAAAATATACACTGTATGTGGCAAAACGGTCAAAAAATATTTGGGAAAAGAATTTAGGCCTATAAAGCTAAATGAATATCTAGCTTAGTTAATAATTGTACTTCAGGCAGTTCTTGCATATTTGTTTTAATGAATTTCATGTCCATGTCGTGATGCTCAATACATACATGTAGGAATGGGGAGGGCAGGTGGAACGTGCCCCCCACAAAAAATGAATTAGGTGTCCCTTCTGAAATCAAAAAGTTGACCTCAATTACTGTCAAAGGTGCGAGAATTTGTGGCGGAATTTGTGAACAGTTTTCAACAAATATTACAAAAGTGCCTTTTCAAATTGAATGCTGCTTGGGCTCAAATATTCTTATTTACTGGAGGTGAGGAAAGGAAAAGGGGAAGGGGGCTTCATTTAAAAAAAAATGAAATTAAGACATTAACTGTTTTGTCAATTAAATTGTAGACCTGTAACAAAATATTTCGTTCAAACAAAATTCATATATTTTGGCTTAGTAATTGCCATATTCCTTACCCCGGACCAATTCTGCATACCAACATGAAAAATTGGCGGAATTTTTTACCGAAAATGGTTAATGGAAGATGGGTAATGGGTCTGTACATATGTTCTAATGTTGTGGTAGTGATGTCATGAATATTATTGAGTAGGCGGGGCTTACTGACAAATTCTTGAAATAGAATAAATGAGGAACCCTTTTTTTTGCATTATACTTGTTATGATGTTTTTAATTATTGTGCAAATGCTAATGTTGTCAACATTTTTATTGATCTGCATGGTGGGTGTGGCTTATGAGTAAATATCATGAAACAAATATCTCATGATATGCAATAACATAACAGTAATAATACAAATTTTGCAAATCAATCAGCTGTTAAAAAAGCATCGGAACTTCAAAACCATTTGGTTCTGGTTAAGAAAATGAGAGGTCTTCACCCCCTCTTCCCCGCACTAAGAGGTCTTTACTCCCTCTTCCCCGTGCTAAGAGGTCTTTACCCCCTCTTCCCCGCGCTAAGAGGTCTTTACCCCCTCTTTCCCGCACTAAGAGGTCTTTACCCCTTCTTTCCTGCGCTAAAAGGTCTTTACCCCCTCTTTCCCGCGCTAAGAGGTCTTTACTCCCTCTTTCCCGCGCTAAGAGGTCTTTACCCCCTCTTTCCCGCACTAAGAGGTCTTTACCCCTTCTTTCCTGTGCTAAAAGGTCTTTACCCCTCTCTTCCCCGCGCTAAGAGGTCTTTACCCCCTCTTTCCTGCACTAAGAGGTCTTTACCCCTTCTTTCCTGCGCTAAAAGGTCTTTACCCCTTCTTCCCCGCACTAAGAGGTCTTTACCCCCTCTTTCCCGCGCTAAGAGGTCTTTACCCCTTCTTTCCTGCGCTAAAAGGTCTTTACCCCTTCTTCCCCACACTAAGAGGTCTTTACCCCCTCTTTCCCGCGCTAAAAGGCCTTTACCCCTCTTTCCCGGCTAAGAGGTCTCTACCCTCTCTTCCCCGCGCTAAGAGTTCTTAACCCCTTCTTTCCCGCGCTAAGAGGTCTTAACCCCCTTCTTTCCTGCGCTAAGAGGTCTTTACCCTTCTTTCCCGCGCTAAGAGGTCTTTACCCCCTCTTTCCCACGCTAAGAGGTCTTTACCCCCTCTTTCCACGCTAAGAGGTCTTTTTCCTTCTTCCCCACGCTTATAGTCACTTTAATTAACTTTACTTCATGTTTCCATATATGAAATTCTGTGATTATTATTTTCTCTTGACAGTAATAGGAGTGATGAGGGCCATAGGGATGGTCTTGCCATATATTGCCGGAGTTGATGTTGTGGGAACCCAGTTCACCAGCCAGTTAATTACACTAACAGTCATATGCCAGGGAGTCGGTTTCATAACAGGGGGAATAATAGCAGGT
Organism: Chiridota heheva; assembly: GCA_020152595.1. NCBI lineage: Eukaryota > Metazoa > Echinodermata > Holothuroidea > Apodida > Chiridotidae > Chiridota > Chiridota heheva. The sequence continues at coordinate 57,230 of JAIGNY010000318.1, read as the reverse complement.
ATTGTAATAGTCATCATTTCAAGATATATTAATCCCGTGAATTTTTATTTTCTTATATATGATATAGTGCTGTTGAAGATTAGTGATAAATCGTTTATCGCTCACAACACTGCAAAAATGTTTAGTAAAACTTTGAAGCGAATAATCGCGAAAATACTATATAGGTGGCCTAGTATTCAGTGACAACTAGCAACACTGAAAAACATTGTAAAAAACTCAAAAATTACCTAAAAGCTTTGTACTAAAAACCCAACCTCTTATACTAAAAACAAAAATCCAGCTCTTCTATTGTTTATATCTTTCTACTGCACAATCATGGCCAGAACTAAAACCAAGCGAATTCCTATCGTTTATATCTTTCTACTGCATGGTCATGGCCAGAACTAAATTCAACTGAAATTGTTGGCGCACTTTAACTTTAAGAACTAAAAACTGATTTTATAGGCCTTGGCCAATGCTGTACTGGGGTACAGTCTGTCCATAAATTATTTTGTGAAAGGCCAGGTGGAACTTCAGACTGGCAGAAATCAGCAACATTTCTTATGAATATCTTTTTTCTACACCTTTTTGAATGTTATATAAAGTAAGGATCCTTATTTTCAGATAGATTTATGAGCCTATGAAATGAATAATTGTGTGTAAATTCTAATATGAGTCTCTAAACTGGGGGAAAACGACTGATTGAACTATTTAAGGGCCTGTAATTTGAATCAAAAATAAAACAAATTGAACTACTAATACTTGTGTACGAGAGCGACGTGACAACTGCTCCTATTCTCCTAAACTATTTTCGCTCCAATTTCTCTCCAATTTGCACCTTTTTGTTTTATAACTTCATTTTCGGATTTTCTTTTCGGTGGATGGGCTTTTATCCTCGGTGAGATCGTTTCTTTTCTTTTTTTCTATTATATTTTCCCTCGTTCTGTCCCGACTTTTCACGCCCTTCGTTACTAATACAGCGGTCCCCATATAGTGGTTCCGCGATTTTTTTCTAGCTGCCTTGGGTCTCTCGGCCCTTGGTTTTTTCTTTCATAATGACAAAGCGCCTATGCAGTGACCTTGACCCCCCTCCCCTCCCCGTGACCCACCTGCTACCATCATTGACCATTCTGCAACCCCAATCCCAAAAATCCTTATAATCCATGCCACCAACAAGCAGGAAAGCTTTAAAAAAGTTTCTCCTTTCCTCATCCATAAAGCCCTCTTTGGCCTTGTCGGTACCCTCCCCAAAGTCTCTACCCTTAGATCCGGTGATCTCCTGGTGCACTGCACCAGGGACACACAAGCCACCACCCTCCTTTCCACCAAAACCCTATCCAACTCTGGTATCGACATTACAGTCACCCCCATCGTTCCCTAAACTCCAGCAAAGGCGTCATACGCACCGCGATCTTGCGTACATGACCGATGACGACCTCCAAGAAGAACTAGCTAACCAACATGTAACCGAAGCCCGTCGTCTCGTTCTAAAGAGAGACGGAGCCGAAACTCCCACCAACACCATATTTCTCACTTTCGCAACTCCAACTCTCCCCTCCCACATCATTGCCGGCTACCTGAGAATCCAGGTCGCCCTTATATTCCTAACCCTTTACGTTGCTACAATTGTCAGAGGTATGGCCACGGAAAAACTCCTGCCACAGCCAAGCGCTGTGGTAACTGCGGAGCCCCGGACCATGACAACACCCCTGCACCAACCCCACTCTGCACAAATTGTGACGGTAAACACCCAGCAAACCATCCCTCCTTCTCGAAAGACTGTCCCACCTGGCTTCAGGAAAAACAAATAACAAAACTTAAAACCCTTAACCCCAACATAACCTACCCTGAGGCCAGGAAACAATTCCTCGCTTCCCTTAACTCCAAGCCTTCCTACTCAAACGTAGTCTCCTCTAACTCTAATTCCGCCCCCCCAAACACAACTAACACAACAAAAACTAACTCCCATGCCCAAACCGACCTCACCTGGCTCTTCTTACCTAGTCCTAAGCCCATCACCATTTCCAACAACCCAATCACACCCAATACCCACACCACACCCAATACCCACACCACCTCCACCACCACTTCTCTCCTCAACCCCCCTTCCTACTCTAAAGCCCCTACCGCCCCCTACACCAACTCTACTAATACCTTCATACATCAAGCTAAAACCAGCCAAGCAAACAACCAACAAATCAACCAGCAAACAACCAACCAAAAAACAACCAATCAACAAACAACCTATCAACAAACAACCAATCAACAAACAACCAATCAACAAACAACCCACCTCCCAAACCCACACTGAAGAGAGTATGGATTGTTCGATTACCGAACACACCGATCATACTTCTCGTCCAATTTTCAAAAACAATTGCTCCCAAAGAAACAAATCCAAAGAAAAAACAAGCGAACTCAGACCCAGCAGATTTTCCTCCAGATAACCCCCCGCCTCCTTTATGGCATACACCACAATCAATTACAATAACACCCACAACATCATACAATGGAACATTAGGAGCCTTAAGGCCAATTCTGAAGAAATCGACCTTCTGGCCTCCACCTTCAACCCGGTCGTCTTCTGCCTACAAGAAACTTTCTTGAAAACCACCGACCATTACTCCCTTAACAACTTTGCTTGCTATCACAAACATCAAGTGGATGCTGACAGGGCCTGTGGTGGCGTCTCCATTCTCGTTAGACACGATATCCCACACAGCCCTGTTCGTGTGCACACCGACCTTCAGGCCATCTGTATTTCTATCTCCCTCCACAAAACTTTCACTCTCTGCAATATCTATCTCCCTCCCAACACCAACATTCAACCAACCAGCCTTAACAACCTCATCTCTCAGCTTCCCACCCCCTTCATCCTTCTTGGTGACTTCAACGCTCACAACCCTCTGTGGGGCTCTAATACCACCACCCCTAGAGGCAAGTTCATCGAAACGCTCTCCGTCAGCACAGCCTGTCCTTACTGAACACTAACTCCCCGACCTACCTTCATCCTGCCACAGGCTCTCTCACCTGTATTGACCTGTCTATCTGTTCCCTAACCTCCTCCTGACTTTAGTTGGAGAGTCACTGCTGACCTCTGTGGTAGTGATCATTACCCTCTTTTTATACACTCCAATCTTCAAATCCCCACTGAGCACACCCCAACTGGAACCTCGACAAGGCTGACTGATCCCTTTTTGAAACCCTCTGTGACTCACACCTCTTCCCCCCATCTTCTCGGGATGAGGATCCCATGTCTAACTTCAGTAATATCCTTATCAACATCGCCACCTGCTCTATTCCCAAAACCTCCAAACCCCCAAATCATCCCCCAACCCCTGGTTCTCAGATGACTGCAAAACCGCCATCAAGAACAGGAAAAGAGCCCTCAGGAACTTTAAAACTAACCCGACCACCCATAACCTTAACCTCTTTTCGCATCAGCCGTGCAAGGCCAGACGCACTATCAAGGACAGTAAAACCAACACTTGGAACAACTTTATCTCTTCTCTCACCACCAACACCCCCACTAAGAAGATTTGGAGAATGGTAACAGCTTCCACGGCAGAATAGGCAAATCTTCCATCTCCCATCTCTCTTGGAATGGAGACCTTCTCACCGCAAAAAAAGACATCGTTGACCACCTCGCCGCCTCTTTCAGCAACATCTCGGCCTCGACCAACTACTCCAATGCTTTCAAAATCAAAAAAGCTTGCGATGAAGCCCGGAGAATCACTTTTCCTCTGACAACTCCAAAGCTACAACACCCCTCTCACCCTTTCTGAATTAAACCAAGCCATCAGCGGCGCTGGCTGCACCTCCAAGGGCCCAGATAACATCCCCTATCAGTTTCTGAAACACCTCCCCATCAAAGCCACCACTACCCTACTCACCATCTTCAACCACATTTGGTCCTCACACTCCTTTCCCCCTATCTGGAGGACAGCTATTGTCATCCCGTCCTTAAACCGGGAAGGATAGCACCGACCCCACCAGCTACCGACCCATCGCCCTTACTTGCTGTCTCTGTAAAATTATGGAAAAGATCATTAATCAGAGACTAAACTGGTTCCTAGAGACCAACAGAATCCTCTCTCCTCACCAAAGCGGCTTCCAAAACGTCGCAATACCTAGACCAGTTAATTACGCTCGACACGCTATCCGGGAATCCTTTGCAAAAAAGAACACCTCATTGCCATTTTTTTGACCTCGAGAAAGCTTTCGACACTACTTGGAAATACAGCATTACCGAAACTTCACACCATTGGCCTCGGAGGCCACCTCCCCATCTTTATTCAAAACTTCCTCTCACCCAGGCAGTTCCAAGTTCGTGTTGGCCACACCCTCTCCAAGCCGTACCCCCAAGAAGAGGTGTCCCCAAGGCAGCATCCTCTCCCCACTCTCTTCAACCTGAGCATTAATGACATCGGGAATGACCTTGGCCCCAGCATCAAACGTACCCTCTCGTGGATGACTTCACCATCTTCTACTCCTCCCCTAGCTTTCCTATTGTTGAAAATAGGCATCAAACCAGCCTCAATCAGCTGCAAGTCTGGAGCAACAATAACGGTTTTAGATTCTCCAAAGACAAGACAGTCTGCATGCACTTTTGTCATTTCAACAACCTCCACCCCAACCCGAACTTTGTGCTCAATGGGAATCGCATCCCTAAAGTTGAAAACACAAAGTTCCTTGGTCTAACTCTAGACCCCAAGCTCACCTACAAGCCACACATCACCAACCTGAAACTAAAATGCAATAGCTCCCTCAACCTCCTCCGACTGCTCTCCAACACTACTTGGGGAGTTAACCGCTATGCTCTCCTCAAAATTTTCAGGCTCACCATTCGTGCCAAGCTTGACTATGGCAATATTGTTTACTGTGTCGCTCACAACTCATACCTCAACCACATTAACACCATCCAAAATGAAGCCCTCAGGCTTTGTCTAGGAGCCTACAGGACCTCCCCAATCACTAGCCTTCATGTTGAAGCCAACGAACCCCCCTTTCTACTTAGATGTAAAAAGCTTAGCCTCTCCTATGCTTTTAGAGTCCTCACCAACACCCAGAACCCTGTTTACAACCTCATTAGGTACCCCAATTTCTCCTCCCTCTTTGATAGGACTAAAACCCTATCGCCCCCTTCAGCTTACGCATTAAATCAGACCTCTTTCAACTTGGCATCAACCCCCACCACTCGGCACCTATTCCTGGCCCACTTTTCCGCCTTGGGCCACCCCCTTCCTTCTGTCCACCTAGACCTCTCCACTTATAACAAAACTCAAACTCACCCTAATCTCTTCATCAATCTCCACAACCAAATCAAAGACCAACTCTCAAATTACACCTCCATCTATACTGATGGCTCCAAGGAAGGCAACAAGACAGCTGCTGCTGCCATCATCCAAGACATCACCCTCAGTAGCAGACTTCCTGACCACTCATCCATCTTTTCAGCCGAGGCTAAGGCCATTCTCCTCGCCCTCAACTTTATTGAGTACTCTCCTCTTAGTCACTTTGCCATTTTCTGACTCAAAGGCTGTTCTTACTTCATTACTCAATCTTAAATGGGATAACCTCACCTGCCACCTCCTCCTCCGGAAACTCTTTTCTCCCACCCTCTGCAGGAAAAGTGTTCTTTTCTTCTGGATACCCAGCCATGTTGGCATCCCTGGCAATGACAGGGCTGATACAGCCGCTAAGCTTGCCCTTAACCTCCTCCCTTCCCCTTTTCCCAAAACCCTCTCTGACATCAAACCGCTTATCGCTTCTCTTGTTCGTGACCGCTGGCAAACCTTATGGAACTTCCAAATTGATAACAAACTCCATGTTATCCAGCCCACAATCCCGATCAAATCCACCATCAACAACCTTTCTCGTATCGACAACGCTCATATTACCCGTCTTAGAATTGGTCACACCCACCTCACTCCTCCCACCTCCTTATTGGTTCCCCCAACCCCTCTGTAACAATTTCCACTGCATCCTTACAATCCAACACGTTCTCCTTGCTTGCCCCTGTACAACCTTCCCAGAGCTTCTCTCGCTCCCCACAACTCAATTACTGAGTTCTTCCAAAAAAATCCTCCAGATAAAATAGTCTCCTTCCTTCAGCATGCATCCCTCTACAACCATATTTAATCCTCCTCTTCCACCCCCTCTCTACTTTGTTTTTAGTTTTACCCATGTACCTCCTCTCTCGATCACAGCTTTCTGGCTTTTGTTCTTGAATTTCTCTCATTCTTCCCCTGGTCTCTTTCCTTACTACCTCTAAAATGATCGGACCTCTCAGGCACAATTTGACCTTCGTTGTTGTGGTGCTGTTAAGACCTGATCAAACTAATAAGGTAGTCGCATCATTGTGTAGGTACAGTATGTCAAGTCAGTTACAGATTCCTGTCTCATATGCTACACTACAGGATCCAAAAAGGGGACAAGTCAATGCCACATACAGTACAGTATATGACATCCAGTCGAGAAGTGCACGATTACAGGAATACCTTAACAAAAGGACATCTTATCATCTAAAAAATTAAATAAATTGTATTCATTTATTACAGGCCCATAGGTGGTGGGGGGAGGGGGGTTCGTCTAAGCCTTTGTTAAGAAAGTACAAATCTAAAAATATAATAAGCACCCGGAATTTCAAGATTTGTTTGCCCTTTTATACGAAAAACAAACCCCCTTTTTAAATTCCTGGTTTTGGGCATGTATTGTTTTCTGTCACAAGTAACCCCTTAATCTGTTGGAAGGGCCATCTGGTAATGGCCGGTATTGATGAATAAACTCAATTGACTTGTAGGGGATATTCGAACACGCTTTTTCTCCATGTGATGGTAATGAAAACCTTTGAAACGAATCTTAAAATTAATCAAAATAATTTGTTATGAAGAAATGTTTCAAGGACACAAGTATCAACAATTGTATCCGAGTTATTTGAACAAAAGACTCCCTCACTTTGAGTTATTTGAACAAAAGACTCCCTCACTTTGAGTTATTTGAACAAAAGACTCCCTCACTTTGAGTTATTTGAACAAAAGACTCCCTCACTTTGAGTTATTTGAACAAAAGACTCCCTCACTTTGAGTTATTTGAACAAAAGACTCCCTCACTTTGAGTTATTTGAACAAAAGACTCCCTCACTTTGAGTTATTTGAACAAAAGACTCCCTCACTTTGAGTTATTTGAACAAAAGACTCCCTCACTTTGAGTTATTTGAACAAAAGACTCCCTCACTTTGAGTTATTTGAACAAAAGACTCCCTCACTTTGAGTTATTTGAACAAAAGACTCCCTCACTTTGAGTTATTTGAACAAAAGACTCCCTCACTTTGAGTTATTTGAACAAAAGACTCCCTCACTTTGAGTTATTTGAACAAAAGACTCCCTCACTTTTCAACCCAGAGCTTTAAAATCAGATAAATCTGTGTACTTACAGATTACTTAAAGGAGTATTCCCATCTTTGTTTTTTTGTAACTTTTTATAAGAAAGAGAAAAATATTAGCAACAATTTAATACAAAATTATGTTGATATGTTATTCCTACCAGGAGATATTCAAATTTAAAAAAAATATTACCATGTTTATTCGTAAGCTTTTATAAGAAAGCGGAAAAAAATTGGGAACAATTTAGTACAAAAATCATGTTGATATATCATTCCTATCAGAAGATATTCAAAATATACCCTACTTCAATCACTTTTTTAGAATTGTTTCTAATCTTACAGAAACAACCAATCAGCACTCAAAGAAATACATAAACAGTTGCAATGGAATTGTCTCTATGACATCATCAAACACAAATTCATCTAGAAACAACCAATCAGCACTCAAAGAAATACATAAACAGTTGCAATGGAATTGTCTCTATGACATCATCAAACACAAATTCATCTAGAAACAACCAATCAGCACTCAAAGAAATACATAAACAGTTGCAATGGAATTGTCTCTATGACATCATCAAACACAAATTCATCATACTGTACAAAAACTTTAAAATGCACTTGTGAAATCTTTAAAAAATCCCTATCTCCTGAACAGAATATAATATTCTCCTGCTGTTTCCTTTTCTTCCTACTCTAGAATGATCTGACCTCTCGAGCACAATTTGACCCTCATCGTGGTGTTGTTAAGACCTCATCAAACAAACAAACTTACAAAAGAAAAAAAAATTCATGAGCTAGAAAACTTGAGGTAGATTATAAAGAAATACAAAACATCCTGCTAGGCTGATGACATCACAATCTGCATGTTTTAAAATAAAAATGGCAGCTCCTATTGTACTATTTAGTAGTAGAATTAGTTTTTAATAATTAATAAAAAATGTGTTAAGATTGCTGCAAAAAGTATGAAACTTGGTCAGAAGATTTGTTATTTTTATTTCTATCATATGAAAAAAGAATTTATGTCAGACTTTATGTCTCCTTTAATACCTCTGTTTTGCAGATATTATCTGAATGGAACAAGATATTACAAGTTTCTTTAGTAAAATCCTAGCACAGCGGTACAACTGGCAAAATGTCCTGTAATACAACTATTCCATTATTAAAATAACTGAAAATTTCAAGATGTTTTGATGATTTTATCAATTTGGTTGGAGTAATTCTTTAACGGAAAATATTTTTTCGAAATTTGTGCATTTAAAATGAAAATTTAGTCCCAAGAAACACAAAAATGAATAATCTAAGAAACGCTTTAAAAACATGACTTCATTAAAAACTATGTAGCAATGTACCGCCATACTAGGATTTTCTATTTATTTTTTCTCTAAGATAGATTATGCCTAAACCACTGAACTAAATCTAAAAGAAACCCTATTTTTACCCCATCTTTTCAGGTGCCATATATGATGCGACTGGATCATATGACATTGCTTTCTTTGGCGTTGCAGGATTGCTCTGCCTTTCGTTCTGCATGTTACTTTTTCTGGCGTGTCGGGAATCGTCAAAATCCAAAAGTAACTTTGAGGATGAAGTTGGGAGAATCAAGAAATTTTCCCAAGCATCTATTCAAACGACATTTTCTGAAGTTGGTGATGAAGTATGAGGAAAAAGCAGTTTGTGGTTAACACACAGCATAGTGTAGGAATCAGAGGGCTGGGATTGGGGGAGGGGAGGGGCTAAAGTATACTTTTGTAATGATTTTATAAACTGTATAAATCGTTAAGCTAAATGTCCATTGTCTGTAGAATCAACATTTTTCTGAAATTCCGTTGGAACTTTCCATCTTTAAATTGGGAAAAAGTATGCAGACAATAATTATATGGGGATGATTCCTAAAAATGAAAGAAAATTGCCTGAAAATAAATTAACTTGAATAATGAAGGAAATTGAAGAAATTTTAACTGAAAATAGAAGAAGATTGTCCAAAAATCAAAGAAAATTGCCCCAATTCTGAAAAACGATGAAAATTGCCTGAAAACAAAGAAAATTGTAATCATTTCCTAAGAGTTCTTAAAAAAATACAATGTATATAAGATTTTCTATTGGGGGTAGCCAGAATTGAAGTTTGAAACTTTCAGCCCACTCCCGAAATAAAATAAAAAGACGAAAAAAAAGAAGAAAAACCAGAAAAGAAAAAAAAAAAACCAAGAAAAAAAGAACAAAAAAAAACTTTCGAAGGAGGGAGAGAAAATAAAAAGCTTTAATGACCATTAGAAAAAAACGAAGAAAAAAAAGCCAATTGGGCGAAAACCTCTGCCGAAACCCATGCTTTACAATGCCAAAAACGATATTAATTGGACTGAGAAGGCCTTAATTCTATGCCATTAAATTGTTTTGAGATATGAGGGACCCTAAATGTTTACTCGACCTCCCTATTCTCTCGTCCTAGGTAGGCCTAATAATGATGGCTTTTCAATGTACAAAAAACAAAGCTTGATTTATTATGGACCAAAAGTGTGAGAGAAGAAGGAGGAGGAGGGGGAATAGTGTGAGGGGCGTTGCAGTGGCGTAGCCAGCATGAAAAAAGTAAGGGGATCGGAGAGGGTCCTAGACTCTCCTCCCAACTTAGATAAGATGTTCAAATTTAGCCCACTTCTGAGGGCAATTTTGTTTTAAAAAGCAAACAAGATATACAGAAACAATAAAGATTATCCCAATTTTTGACAATTTTCTCAAAAGAGAAGGGGTTCCCATTCCCCTTACCTGTGCCTACACCACTGGGGAAGTCAACAATGGGGCGTAATCTGGATAAGATACCAAAGTTTACCATACAAAAGAAAGAAGAAACTTGTTTCAAATTTTAGTTCACAATGCTTTCTACTGAAATATGGGATTCAAAGTGAAAAAAGCGTGCTGGTATGTATGTCCTAATCAATTTTGTTTGGGAAACTATTTTCGCCGTACGGACCACGTGGACTTTTGAAAGAAAATGTTTGTTAACCGCTTACACAAAACAATGTAACGACGTACTGATTAGTCCAAAAACATGATACAAGTCTTTGTCATGGATGATAATATATTCATAATACATGATGATGGTGTCACCTAAATACATTGTTGAAAGGTTCAAAAGGCAAATCTAAAACAATAGCAACAATTTTCTGTCTCGAAACTTCTGAAGAAGAACGGTGGTCAAGCTTTTTTTCAGCACAGATGTGCAGTGTATTGTAATTATGGGCTGTATACAGCGAACCACGCTTGGAAGTAGGTCATCATTCAGCACAGATGTGCAGTGCACTGTAGTTATGGGCTATATACAGTGAAACACGCTTGGAAGTAGGTTATCATTCAGCACAGATGTGCAGTGTACTGTAATTATGGGCTGTATACAGTGAACTAGCTTGGAAGTAGGTCATCATTCAGCACAGATGTGCAGTGTATTGTAATTATGGGCTGTATACAGTGAAACACGCTTGGAAGTAGGTTATCATTCAGCACAGATGTGCAGTGTATTGTAATTATGGGCTATATACAGTGAACCACGCTTGGAAGTAGGTCATCATTCAGCACAGATGTGCAGTGTACTGTAATTATGGGCTATATACAGTGAACTATGCTTGGAAGTAGGTTACATTCAGCACAGATGTGCAGTGTACTGTAGTTATGGGCTATATACAGTGAACTACGCTTGGAAGTAGGTTATCACTCAGCACAGATGTGCAGTGTATTGTAATTATGGGCTATATACAGTGAACCACGCTTGGAAGTAGGTCATCACTCAGCACAGATGTGCAGTGTATTGTAATTATGGGCTGTATACAGTGAACCACGCTTGGAAGTAGGTCATCATTCAGCACAGATGTGCAGTGTATTGTAATTATGGGCTGTATACAGTGAACCACGCTTGGAAGTAGGTCATCATTCAGCACAGATGTGCAGTGTACTGTAATTATGGGCTGTATACAGTGAACTACGCTTGGAAGTAGGTCATCATTCAGCACAGATGTGCAGTGCACTGTAATTATGGGCTGTATACAGTTAAACACGCTTGGAAGTAGGTCATCATTCAGCACAGATGTGCAGTGCACTGTAATTATGGGCTGTATACAGTTAAACACGCTTGGAAGTAGGTCATCATTCAGCACAGATGTGCAGTGCACTGTAGTTATGGGCTATATACAGTGAACCACGCTTGGAAGTAGGTTATCATTCAGCACAGATGTGCAGTGTACTGTTGTTATGGGCTATATACAGTGAACTAGCTTGGAAGTAGGTCATCATTTGATCTGATTCCTAGCGGAGTAATTTTCACAAAAACTTCTATGGCCAAGGAGCTAACTTGTGTGGAAGTTCCTCGCTAACACTATGATGAAGTGGTCATTACTGTGTGATTCAGGCCGTAGCTAGTGGGGGGGAGGGGGGGCGCCTTCTGTTTTCATGCATGTATGTACATTATGTGTAGAAATTTACAATCTGCGAAAAATGGGGGGAGGGGCAGGGGGCAAATTTCCACTAGAGTTGTTGCCCATTGTGAATGTGTACCTGTAATGTATATGAGTGGGAACAGAGGGCATTCTCCCCTAGTGTTCTTCTTTATGCACCATTACTCCTTCACCCAATCAATGTTTGGCTCTGAGTGGGTGGTATGAGATAGCTTGAACTACTCTGAGTATTTGGTACCCTGAGAGTAGGCCTAACCGTGTGGAAGCTCTTTGGCCTAACATGACATAAATTTCACTGTACGCATCTCAAGGACCTTCCGTTGTAAACATACCTGTGGCCATGAAGGCAAGACTTAATCCAAATTTCATGGATAAATTTAAAATCTCTTTACTTTGCTCAGGGTGACGGGTCACCATATGCAGGATATCTGCCATGGGGCAGGATATCTGCCATGGGGCAGGATATCTGCCATGGGGCATGATATCTGCCATGGGGCATGATATCTGCCATGGGGCAGGATATCTGCCATGGGGCATGATATCTGCCATGGGGCAGGATATCTGCCATGGGGCAGGATATCTGCCATGGGGCATGATATTCATGTTGGTTTATGTTATTAGTGACGTAATATGTTATAATACTCTCGTCAGCCAATTGAAAAGGTAATTTGGTAATAAAGTTGAAAGTAATCGTAATATTTTCAAATATCGTTTATAAAGTGTTCTAAGGCTACTTTGAGCAATGAGCTTGTGTGGAAGCTTTTGGTTTGAAGGCTTTAACTAGTAAAACTTTTCTTCTTGTTTGAATGTACTTAAATGTGCAATGAGGAAGGGTAGGTCTACTTAAGTCTTATGAACATTAATGTGTAAATTATTTATTCATGTTTACAAAATGTCCTTCACCCTTGAAAACGGCAGTAATTGACACCACCGATTGGAACACATAATTTATACAAAAAGGCTGATAACTTTTGTTAAAACAAAAAATTTCACATATCGCTATGAAGTGATTTATTGCTACTTGTCACAATTTTTTTGCACTGAATGTTGAAAAAAATATTATTTTTGATCTTCTTGTTTGTTGAATGTAGTAAGAAGGAGGGTACTTAACCAGTGCTGTCATGACATGGTTCTATTATGTATCGATTATAGTGAAGGAAAATATCGCCATATATTATAGTGAAGGAAAATATCGCCATATATTATAGTGAAGGAAAATATCGCCATATATTGTATATCGCGATACTTTTCACGAAAACTGACTCTCGAAACATTGTTAATATCACTAGCGTTATATGATAATGGGGTTACAATTTACTCCATGACATAGAAGAAAAATCATTTGCAGATCTAGCAGACGACATTATTATGTGACTATTACGTTCATCACGCATCATGCATGTGTTTGGTAATTCAGCCAATGTGACCATGAACCATCAAAGTGAGAGCCTGAGTGGCACATTCTGGACCAATTTTTCATTCTTTTTGCCAACTTACATCAGAGCGTGCCGGAGCACGATTTTTAATTAGTTGTTTTTATGTTTCATGATTATTTTGCACGTTTTAATGGCCTAAACTTGACTTAGATTTAGTACTGTAACGTTAGAATTGTAATGTATGAAGTAGCCTAGCCCAGTTACGCTAAAATTTGTTGGTTTAGTATTAGATTTTGGTATCGCAAGATGCTTATTTCATGTCGTGGGAAAAAAGATATCGTGATAATAGATATGTCATGACAACCCTAATTTTTGGGTGGTGGCAGTGGGGTGCAAGGGGGTCCCTTCCCCCTCACCCTTTCCATATGTTAAGAAAAATATCAGAAGATAGTATGAAAAAAAGAACTTGTACATTAAGTCACCCCCTGTTCAGAGGTATATGTCACAAGTGTACAGGAGGGGCAGGGGAAATGCACCCCTCCCCCTTCCCCCGGGGACATTGTTAAAAAAAGGAAAATTGATAGGCAAAAAACTGAAATTCCTTAAAAAATACCAAAAATTTGCCACTATTTAATGAAAATTCTGCAAGAATCATTTATCCAAAACATTCTTGCTATGTGGAAAATTTGGAGAAAATTCTGCAAGAACCATTTGATTGGTTTTGATGCGATTAGCATCAGAAACCTATCTAGTCCACTTGTCGTGTGTGTGTGTAGGTATGTGTGTAGCTTGTAAACATGATATCTCAAAAACGGTACATTGGATTCATGTCATATGTTGTACACAGATAGCTTATGTCCAGACATGTGCCCTATTGTTTTTGGTGTTGATGTCATGCATATTAATGAGTGGGCAGGGCTTATATACTTTTTTTGAAATGCTCATATTTCAACAACTATTTGTCCGTTTTGTTTCATATGTGGTATAATACTGTTGTTAGCTAGTGTCTACGTGCTCATAGTATCAAAATGTTGAATCATTGATATGGGTAGTGGGCGGGGCTTATTGTGATTTTGCTGAAAAGAGCTAGTAAACACAGTATCTCAAGAATGATAAGTTGCATTTTTGTCATATGTGGTATACAGATAGCCCACAGTCTGTAGATGTGCCCTATTGTTTTTGGTGATATCATGCATATTAATGAGTATGTGGGGCTTAATGTAAAACTTGAAAATCAACCAACAATGAAAGGATGCATTGGAACCACGGAACATTTGCTTTTTCTGGTTTATCCACAAATTCTTGCCCTATAGAAAATTTTGTGAAAATTCTGCAAGAATCATTTTATCTATCCTAAACATTCCTTGCCGTATGGAAAATTTAGAGAAAAGTTTGCAAGAATCATTTTACTTATTCAAAACATTCCTCGTCTTGTAGAAAATGTTGATCAAATTCAGCAAGGATTGTTTTATTTCTTCAAAACTTTCTTGCACTATAGAAAATTTTAAGATAATTGATGAAGAATCATTCTATTTATCCAAAACATTTTTGCCCTATAGAAAATTTTGAGAAAATTCTGTAAGAATCATTGTACATTGTATTCATCCAAAACATTATTGCTCTATAGAACATTTTGCAAGAATAATTGTATTTATCCAAAATTTTATTTTTTCTTGCTGTATAGAACATTTTGAGAACATTTTGCATGAATGATTTTATTTATCCCAAACATTCTTGCTCTGTAGAAAATTTTGGGAAAATTGTGCAAAATTCATTGTATTTATCCAAAACATTCTGGGGCTATAGAAAATTCTGCAAGAATCATTTTGTTTATCCAAAACATTCTTGCCCTATAGAAAAATTTTCACACGATTTCTGGCGTCGAAAGAGCTATGGCCAGGTAGGAGCAAAGTAATCTTTAATTGGAAGAAAATGGGCTAGAACACATAAAAATATTTAATCCAAATCGGTTAAAAATTGACAATTTTACAACAGTTAGAATTTTAATGCCTTAGTATGCAAATTTTAGTAGAACATGTGACTCATCGGCGGCATCGGGGCAAGGCATTGAGTTTCCTTATGTTAACTTATGTTGTTTTTTCAATACTGCTCCAATAGTATTTGAATGGCAGAGGTTGATTATGACAAAGAGGTTATGAAGTGACTGAAAATCACCAGGTTGTTGCGACTGATCAATAACTGATCTTTATTGTGAAATCCCAGAACGTAATATTTCCAGTAGTCAGTAATGTGTGGTCACAAAGTTTTTTTTATACATTTTTTACAATTTTTTAAAAACACTTTAGAAGTGTCAGTGTTGATTAGAAGTATAAAGGTTTAAGAAAACTTTTCATATTGAATTATTTTATTTGCTAAGGATTTGATGGCACCTATGTATATTTATTATCATACATTTGATCATTTGTACAAATATAATTGAACAAGGATAGATAGTATAACTTAGTATTAGCATAGACCAAATGTGAGTTTCTGTGCATTTGAAGGCAATGCCTTAAAATGTTTTACTTAGTATTTATTTTACTTTATAAATGTTTTACTTGGCATTATTTTACTTAATAAATATTTTACTTAGTAATTATTTTACTTGGTAATTATTTTACTTAGTGAATATGTTACTTAGTAATTATTTTACTTAGTAATCATTTTACATATTAAGGTATTATATTCTCTGTGGTTTGAAAAAATTTTGAAGACAAAAAATTAGTAAACATTAAAAAGGTTGGGGGCACTTCCATATGTGAGGTATATACATGTGTCGCCCGAGCAGTTGCCTTTTTTTTTAGAATTTTCGTAGTGCAGGTATCAAAAATCCAATCTCTCGTACTGCTGGTCTGAAAATAATCACCTATTTTCGTACTGCAGGTATCAAAAATCACATATTTTCATTAAAATCATAAACTCATACTGCAGTTACCAAAAAAAACTTTCGTGCTGCAGTTCAATACTTAAGTATGGAAGTGACCCCCCTTCCTCCTGGTTAATAAGGTAGCCATGTGTGAGTAGTATCTTGGTATTAGGATTAAGTGTTATTACATAGGTGTGGTGGAACGTTCAAAATATTGGGGAGGTAGCTAATGAGGTCGGACCACGTGATGACGCATGATCACCTTAAACTAATTTAAGGGGCTTTTGAGGTAGGGGAATGTGATAACACCCGTTCTCCTAAAATTATTAGGGGTTGAAGCACCCCCAGCTCCGCTGCCCTTGTTATTAACAGAATGTTCATTGTATCTTCTTTTTTTTTTCTTCTTGGAAATCTCTTATAGAGAAAGAATTTTGTGGAAAATCCTAGCATAGCAGTAAATAAGTGAATGAACTTTTCAATGAAGTTTACTATGCATTGCTTAGATAATCATTTATAGCTAGATTATTCGAGGAATGTAATAGGAGCTATTCTACTCACCTTCGTGTCTGCGTCCGCCTCGGCGTTGGTTAAAAGTTTTGGGGGGAACAAGGTCTATAAAAAGCTTGTCGTCATTTGAAAATGTACATTATTTAAAAGTGGAATAAATATATAGAATGTGCATAATGTCTGAATTAAAAGTTACAGTGTCATAGATGGTAACTAAAATAACAAATGATTAGGCTTGAAAAGAACTGAAAAGTTTAAAAATATCTGAAATATTGTGTAAAGATTTTTTTATTAGACACTGCCTTATTTATTCAAGTTAACTGCTAATTTGCATATAGTTGTTATATGAACTGACTTATATTTATGTATGAGTACAAACAAACAGTATGCAATTTACATTTGAAAAGGGACATCGACCATTGATTACTCTTTTCATTCTTCCAAGTACTCCAAATAACTTCTACCAATGTACTACATTGGCCAGTTATTTAATCAGGAATTGTTTGCATTCATTCGACAATGAGATGTGCTTTTTTGACTACTTTCATAAAGTGTTCATTGCACTATTAGAAATGGCACTTGGAATGTAGAGCTTGAGTATAAGGATTTTAAAGAATGAAATGTAAGATGGCAGCTTGAATAGTCGAGCATGCTGTCATTCAGACAACTCTACTTCATTTTATGTTTTATTTTTAGACAAAAAAATAAAAAACACTTTAAATGCAATTATATAAACTTTCAAATCAAGTAGAAGACAACTTTCATTTTCTTTCAGTTTGTAACAACTTAACAAACGATCTCATTTGAGGGAGAAAAAATGGTAATGAGTCCAATATGTGTGTTTTTAGGAGACAATCACGGCAGGGACCAGGGTTAACAATACCCCCTCTCCGTGCCCATGCCACTGAGGGTGCAGTGTACAAGTGGTCAGAATATTTTGTGTTGTAAAACAAGAAATATTTTTTGAAATGAAATATATATGTATTGTCTGCAAAGATATTGTGTCTGAGTACTTTTTATGGCTATATTGGTAGACAAAATATTGCTGTGGCCGCTGGGGCTGTTTTATCTGGGGTAGCCATGGCTAAACTAGCGCCCCATCATGCTGTCTATGGGGAAGAACGCTCAATGTAAATGCTATATAGCGTCTATCGAATTTAATTAAGGGCACTGATAGGGGCATAGAATTAGTCACCGCACTGTATGTAGACAGTCCGACTGCGATCTAAGATTGAGCTGAGAAGAAAACTTGTTGTGCATACTAGGGACCATACCAAAGCTTGGTGTTAAAAAAATGCTAAGAAACAATTCATAGAATATGTGTTGTATATTCTAATGAACTATTGTGGTGTGTACTTTGTTTGGAACCAGGCAGGTCCCATTTGGGTCATGACAATCTTATGGTGAGGGTTTCAAAAAAAATAAAAAGATATTGGGTACAAAAAGATTTCTTGTCAAAAAAATTAAAAGAGAACTTTAGACAGATCAGTAGATCCTTTCCTAAAGATATTAATAACACGGTAAGCGTTTACATGGTAAGCGTTTGTTGAGAGTAAAATTTATCTTTCCACGTTCATAAGAAAAAGGGATTTTAGTGGGGAGGGGAGATTCCAAAAATATCCCCCTTTTATGTTAGCATAGCATAGCAAGGTTTAACATCCTAAAAGCATCCAGCGCTGGACGTTATATCATGACGACCACGGCCTTTGATAACCAGTTGTGAACTCACTGGTTGCAGACCCACCGGGATTCGAACCCGGGACGTGCGGGTGAGAGGACAAAACACTACACCACGGAGGTCTGTATGTTAATTCTTGCCCCCTCCCATAACAAATTGCTGAAAAAGAATTCATCTCGTTTCTGTCATTTACGTTTCCTTCTCGTGGCACAACTGCTCTCTCTTCCCTGGAATTTTGTCCATATGTAAGGTCAGCATAGTTAAATAATTTGATCCCTTTAAAATATCGACACTCCTGGTATAATCCTAATTGTTTCATATCTTTTCGAATTAACTAATAAAAGATATGTATCCCACGTGTCACTCCGATACGAATTTAGGCAGCGAGGTGCCAGCAGGTAATCATACAGGCCTGTAGCTTGGACTTTTCGAAAGGGAAAAAAAAAGGGGGGAGGGGGGACATCGTGAAACACTTAATGAGAGAGCACTTTTCTCCATACACCTGCATTGTATTTTTCCAGTGGCGACTCTACTTGCAGGAAGGGGTAATTTCCCCGACTAAGCCACATTGCCTCACTTGCCCTTCCCCCGGAAATTGTTTCAGGTCACATACTGTGTCTGATCTATGGACCTTTTCTCCCTACAAGAAACATACAAAACCACATCAACTGCCCTCCATTCCTTTCGCGTCAAAATCCTGGCCGCTGCCACTATATAAAACTTCCAAATTATGCGCAATGATGCCATCATGTATTGTCATGCAAATTTGTCTTGCTATAGTAGGCCTATGCCTAGTATAAGCCTACTTCGTGTTTTTTTTCTTCTTCAAAATTCCGGTTTTCTTAAAATATCTTACTTCCCCTTCAAACTACCCGACTTTCCCGTCGAATTTCTTGTAACGATGGGAAAAAGAAATAGCGTTTTACCTCATAAAATGTTTCACCCCAGAATTTCACCTCTTCTTACAGTCGTCCATGTTTACATCTGGTTAAAACCACAGAAACGGAACTTTCGGCGTTAGCATACATGTCTGTATAAAGATCAACAAAATGTGTTGAACATTAAAAGCAAGATACATGTGAATGAAAAAAAGAAAATATGAAAACAAAAATCTAAAAGTAATAGAAATAAACGGAAATGATAAAATGTAGTAAAAGCCAAAGTGACGTTGATTTTAACTCGTGTTGAAGGAGTGATACCCCCGTACTTATCAACAACAAATACAGTTCGCCAAACCAAAGAGCTTCCACACACTTCTAGCATGTTCATAAAACTTGTTAAGCGAAATCATTTGTCAACGTTCGTTCAGTCCTCTTTTTAAATGCTTAACAGATCTTTGATTCAATATATTGACTCGCCCAGAGATGGCGGAAGATATTTGAATTTGCAGCTTCAAATTTCAAGATATTTTGGTCCAAAATTATAACCAATTTTTATTAAAATCTACAACAAGTGGACAATTTAGGACCAGGGACATCTAGCAGATTTTAGATATGTAAAAGAGCATGGAATTTTGAGTAGAATCGGTTTTAAAATTTGTAAAAAGCTTATTTAGTTTTCAAGTTATGACTAAACAAAGTTTCATAATTTGTTAACGCCATGTGTCCCTAATCGTCAAATGACGTGAGCCTTCACTTAGTCACATGACCTGTCTTGATCGTGAATAATTATTTACACAGCTAAAAGATTGAAAGATATCGGTAAGTCGAGGCAAAATTTCTTTAAGTCCTCCGTCTGTGTACTGGCAATAACATGACTTTGCAGCTTTAACTTCAAGACAAACAGTCCAGCTAATTTTAAAGCGCAACAATTGTTGATGCTTGTTAAAGAGATGCATTTGCTTGAATAATATTTGTTCTGAGTCGATTCCACATATACGCGGCGGGCCCTGCGGATATTCAAATCCGATTGTATAACAAATTGATTGGTATGAATTGTGTTGCTTCTCGTGTATACAGCGTTTGCCCTTTGAGGCTTGAGAAGCGTCTAAGAGAGTGGTGCACAACCTTTCCATAGGCTTTTCAGTCGGATTCAGCGCCGAGTTAGTAAATGCTGCAACTTCACAAATCGTCTGTGTTATGAAAAAAGAATTTACGTCATAAACGAAATATAGTTCGAATAGAATTTTGAAACTCGTCGGTAACCAACAGATGCCAAAAACAAGTAAAATCATGGGACAAGTGACTGTGACACGCATTAAACAATTCATTACTACTTGATTCACTACGTCATCGTCGGAATGTGAAATGCGACGGAATTTTATCCGTAGCTTTATGTGTTTGAAGACAATGTTAAAAATGACAATGTAACATGCTAATAGGGCGCAAAAAAGAAATGGCAGGAAAGCGGCGGACGCGATGGAAAAACCGGAAATTGTCGGCGCCTCATAAGCCTCAACGCCACATACCCAGTGATAGATAAGGGTTTCCTCCGCTACTCATAATCGGAAGTATGCCGAGTGTACCGCCAATCACCCACACACAAACAATGATGAATTTGCACTTATTTGACGTCATGATGACGTCGTAGTTCAGAGGGTGTGTCACTGCTATGAAACGGTCTGTTGTCAGAGCAACAAGATGGTTGACGGAAATTGAACAAAATACATAGGCCCCTAAGAAAAATTAGGGACGAGAACTGGTACGGCACGTGACTAGACTTATAACCAGGCGGGCATTGATGGACGTAGGCAAAGCGATAAGTCCAGTCGAAAAAATCAACAGTAGCGAGGCTCGCTACCAAATAATTGTTTGATTTCCGGAGCTCCTTGTAGGATATAAAAGATGAAATGACAAGTATATTTCCAATTAAAATAGTGATCCATATTGGAATATATATAAGGGCGTAGATGGTTAATCCAAGTGGTCCAACTCTGAGGGAAATTCCAGTTTCATTCATTGTTTGGTGAAACAGTTCATCCATTATAGAAATGCAAATCAATTGTTTTCCTGTTAAAGATTCAAATGTTAATTCTTTCTTCAAGTCTTTTTTTGTACTTTAGGTAAAAAATACAATTAGAAAATAAATTCTTAAATCAGCACAATTAGGGCATAAGTGTTGAAAGTTGGTAAAGGTCAATCAATCTTCCGAAACGCACTTTCATAAGAGTCCGGGAGATGCCCTCGAACAAGGGTTCAATATATACCCCACATCGAGGGTTCAATATATACCCTCGGGGCTTGAACTAGGGTATTTGTCACAGACTGATTTCAGAACCATGCGTAAAATTGCGCCATTTTAAATATAAAACGCTTTCAACTTCAGATCGGTCCATGCGCTCAAAATAAAATTGAAAAAGAAGCGTCCGGAAACTTTCAAAAATTGAGAAATTCCCTTGGTAAATATAACAGTAGAAATTAAAGAAGTAATTCAATCAAGTATCGAATGTTGGTATAAGTCAATCTTGAAACGCACTTTTAACAAATTTAGAAGGATGTGTAAAATGTGACACTTGGAATTATAAAGTATAAAAATATCTGGAACAGCTCTCAACTTCACATCAAGGTCCATTCACACAACAAGAACACCAACTGTAACTCTCAAACCTGTCGCTTGTTATGAAATTCCCTTGGAAAACATTCCTTAAAAAACATGACTTTAGATAAGTAATTCAGAACCATACATGCACAAAATATGGCATAGGCCACCTAAATATCACACAAAAGTATCCCGTGCGGGTCTCAACTTCACATATATGTCCATGCGCACAAAATGACCACCGACTGCCCTGAACAGTAAAGCCACTCTTCTTTCAAAAATGTCATTTGCCAAGAAATTTTATTGGGAAATATTTATTCGCTGAATTGAAAGAAACGGAACTTCTGTAAATTAATAACATGCAGGCTATACATCTCTTACTGAGATCTGAATGTATACTTGACCGTGGTCAAATAATTACTGACCAGATTGTTCAGTCAGGTTAGTCTCGCGACGAGTGAACACACAATTACAATGACGGGGTCGTCGCCTGCGTATTCGGTTATGATAGTAACAATGCTACCACGAAACGCTTAATACGACCCGAACGAGAACACAGGTACGACGTACGGACAGACATTACATCGACAACCAAGTCAATGTCCACGGCCTTTGATAACCAGTTGTGGTGCACTGGCGTACTGTAAAAAAAAAGACAGCTTTAAATATAATAGCCTCATGTGACGTTGATATATGGGTGCATGTGGTGAAGCGTTACGTTGATGTAAGACTGACCTCATACCTGTCTACAGACCACGAGTCCATGGGCTCAAGCCTGGGTTGGGTAGACACGCCAGTGTACCACAACTGGTTATCAAAGGCCGTGGACATTGACTTGGTTGTCGATGTTATGTCTGTCCGTACGTCGTACCTGTGTTCTCGTCCGGGTCGTATTAAGCGTTTCGTGATAGCATTTGTACTATCATAACCGAATACGCAGGCGACGACCCCGTCATTGTAATTGTGTGTTCAACTCTCTCTCTCTTTTTACAGTAGATAATCTCTTAATTGACTGATCAGGAGATCAGTGTAGTTTGATTATTATAAACATGCCGGTACCTATTCATACCCCAATGGTATGAAAGGCTTTATGCTTTAATTGTGACATCACTGAACTGCTGGATTGGTCAAGTCTGACGTAAACATAACATATAACATGACAAGATTACGGGCTAAGAAGGGTTAGTCACCCCATAACACGACAACAAAATTAACGAATACGCTGGCCTAAACATCACATAAACTCAACGGAACCGTTTTTTTAAACACAACTTATATTCGTGTTTCCGTGACCATGTTTCCCATCATGTTTAAGGCAACTTAACCGTCTCGCTCCGGGCGACGGAAACGCCGGGCTCCGGGTGACGTAAACTCCATGTTTAACGTATTTTACAGTGTAAACGTGTAATTTAATGCAACTGAAATGCCCCAAACCTGGCGACGTAAACGCCGTGTCTAGGTGACGTAAACTCCATGTTTAGCGTGTTTACAACGTAAAAATGTAATTTACTGCGACTTAAATGCCTCAATCCAGGTGACGTAAACGCCTCCGGGTAACGTAAACTCCCTATTTAACGTGTTTAGAACGTAAAAATGTAATTTAATGCAACTTATATGCCCCAATCCTGGCCGCGTAAACGCCGTGCTCCGGGTGACGTAATCTCCATGTTTAATGCTTTTACAACGTACAAATGAAAATTAATGGAACTTAAATGTCTTATTTCTGACGACTTAAACGCCGTGCTCCTGGTGACGTACATTCCACGTTTAATGTGTTAGCAACGAAAAAATGGAATTCAATGTAACTTAAATGCGCATATGCCCCAATCTTGGCGGCGTAAACGCCGAGCTCCAGGTGACGTAATCTCTTTGTTTAACGTGTTAGCAACGTAAAAATGGAATTTAACGCAACGTAAATACCCCATTCCTGGCGGCGTAAACGCCGTGCTCCAGGTGACGTAATCTCCATGTTTAACGTGTTTACAGCGTAAGGACGTAAAGTTGGTGGACAAAAAACAAAGATTTTCCGTTGAGTATAACACCGAAAATTCGGTTCTTCATTGGAGGTAAATTCTTTGTTCAAAGTGAAGTA
This sequence comes from Chiridota heheva, assembly GCA_020152595.1. Classification (NCBI taxonomy): domain Eukaryota; kingdom Metazoa; phylum Echinodermata; class Holothuroidea; order Apodida; family Chiridotidae; genus Chiridota; species Chiridota heheva. Next base: position 33,429 of record JAIGNY010000318.1, on the reverse strand, counting down.
AACTCAATGTTTTCTTTGTTTACAACGTAAGATTGTAAACTTGGAAAACCAAACACTGGCATATTTCACGTTCCAGTCGACGGAAACTCCTTGTTTTCTGCATTGGAAACTCGATTTGGACGCCATGATCGGAAACCTGTTTCCTTGGTCGGAAATGCAGCGTCCAAACTGGTAGTTGTAGGAACTTAAAGCTTATGAACTAAATTCCACAAGCATAACTATATATTTACTGCTATTAAATAAAGAATATAAAAACTGTCTGTCATATATTTGGGTAGCTTTTATTATACATTTAAGATTGAGTAAAACCATAAACGTAGGCAATAAATTATGGGACGGCATTATGACGAACTTTCTGGCAGTTGAGTCAGTCTAATACAAATAGCTCTCCGCCATTGATGTTTTAAAAAACTGAGAAAATGAAAAATTGTTGACTTAAACTTGACTAGACACAAAATGAGTGATTTTTTAAATACTTATTGACCTATTTTGCCTCGGAACTCAGTGTTTTATATTACAATTCTCAGGTAAATACCTGACTACGTGTAGAAAATTTGGTCGTATAAGTTTTGTAGCCTCCACACCACGTGGGTCAAAAAGCTTTGCTGCTCTGATATGTCGGTGAAGTGCTGTAACTTTAAAGTCTTCTTTTTGATTGGTCAGCTTTGCAGTTTTACCTATCTATCTGTCAGGTTGATATTGAGACTTAGAAGACTGGATGAGACGAAAAATGCATGCGGCCAATTGATTAACATTCTTTAAAACAAAGCATATAAAAAGGCTTTATAAAACCTTAATTCAAAATAAGTTAATTTTTTTTCAACTTAAAAGATCACTTGAAAAATTGTTGTTCCCACGGGTTATGCATTCATAAATTAAATACAACTATTATAAACAGATAAATAAACATATTTGTCTTAATTACTAAGTAACTCACTAAAGGCTTCCCTATCCATATTTTGATGACTATAGGAAGTTATTTTTAATTTTTGAGGTTTGATTTTATAATTTTTGCCATCCTTAAACCAAATTGCATTCGTATATTTTCCGTCTGCCTACTTTCAAGAGTTTTATATAACTTTACATTTTTAGAATTCTGTATAAAATTTTATTTTCAAACGGATAGAAAACGGATGATTTGTCAATTTTTGTATTGTAATATTTCGAGCTATTACGAAAATGATGACATACAACTCTAGCAAAAGATTCAATACCTTTTAGAAAGAGACGTTTCTAGAATTGATGAAGGCAGAAACCAGAATATTGTAAGGATAAGATCAAAATAATTTTGTTTATAAAATATTTCACCAAAAAATCAAGAGAAATCCGAGTATGCAGGTATGTACGGGTATTAAGTCATGCTGTCGAATTTTCTACATAACATTCGAAATTTCATATATCGCCATCATTGGGACTAACGCCTTGGGCCTCTTAATCCTCATGATGACGTAATACCCATCTTCCAAGCTGTTACAGAGATACGGGGATTATGATCGAATTTAATCCATGAATAAGATTTCACAGTGGACAAAAAATGACTGAAAACGTTTCACCTTTGCAACCTTACATACTTAATTTTTAATTTGATAAACAGGACAATTCACACACTGATGAAAATCGAGATCACAATCGATCATAAACTGATAAATGATCAAATTTATGAAGCATGACCGGGCGAGGATGTTATGTTTTTTAATGTAAATCCAGTTTGTAATTGTCCTTTGTAAATTCTTCGACCAGTCGAAGGGTTACAACAAATTCTGGTCGAAGCATTTTTAGTTTTACCATACCGTCAATACATTTTGTAAAAGGAATGGACCTCTGATTAGTTTTTGGTGACAAACATTTAGAAACGGAAAAAAAGAAATAAAGATTGCGAGTAGTCCGCCCAGTCCTATTCCACGTAATGATAATCCTCACGCTTTGATGAGCCATATCGGGAGCGCTATAATTCTCAAACTTTGATGAACCATATCGGTAACACTAATTCCAAAATATGAAGACTGTTTTGTCTAACTATCTAACCAAACTTTACAATTTTGTGTAAAATACTATACTCATGTCTCAGTCACATATCAGAGACGTTCACAGACCTTTATAATGGTAATGGTACATATGATTAATATCTGTAGCACTTTGGAGAACTGGCCGATTTGATAGAATGTCATTTCATAGGAATGCCAACAACCCTTTACGTCCACTCTCTAACACCACACTTGTCAAATAAAAGTAATACTTGGCTTTTTCTTATAGTTTTCAATTTGGCTGACTCCGGGAAGATCGCGAATTATTTTCAACCTCCATGTGTAATCGTCACCCGACATGCCCGATAACCAGATAACTAGATTGACAGCTGCTTGGCGATCAATCTTGCTCTTCTTTTGCTCGCATTCTACCTAATAAAGCCATTGTTTTCTGACGATAATTTTCTGAAATGCGAAAAGACACGAATTAAATAATAGGAATCAGGTAATGAATTTCATGAAAATTAGATGTGAACACGCGTAAGCAGGGGCGTAAGTTATGGGGGTAGGGTGTGACTCCTATAAAATGTTTCATCGGGCACCAACATGGTACTGAAGAGGTATAAATTATATCTTAATGTTTTTGTCACAGTTCGCAAAAACACATACTTCTGAAAATGCTTTTAAAAACACCATGGTTATTCTATGTTATTTTCACGGCTGTACGAGGTGGAGAGTGGTCCGAGCACTGCTCTTAATCGGGCAGAGATGCAGGGACGGCGGATAATATTTGAGTCTAAGGGCACAGGATCTGAGGGGCATTTTCCAACTGTCGTAATATAAAACTTCAAAAGAGCAAGGTATTTTGGTCCAAAATTCGGTAAAATAATACATTCATATAAAGGCCGATATTAAGATCTACATAAATTGGTAAATTCATAGGTCATATTAAGTCTTAAATTCGGAAGGATTAAGATTTATAGATCATGATTCGATTAGCCAGTTGTATTGGTCCTGAATCGGAATATTTCATGTCTAAAATAATGTGAAACGCAAATTAGGGGCCCTTGGAATTATTCAGGAGGCCATCATTTTCTTGGTAAAAATAAAGGAAATTTGGTATATTAGTATAAATTAGACCAGATTGCCAAATTCACACCCAGTCTTTACCGCGTCAATGGACAAGTGGATAGTGTCCCCATCTTTTATTTTTTTATTTCCAGAACCCAAATCAAAGGCGCTCCACGAGTGTAATTTGGGGTATTTTGCTGGGAGTTTGTTTTTTCTTCAATCTGCAAATATTGAATGACATAGGGGCACCTTGTAAACTTTACCAAAACGATGCAAGAGGGCATGTCAGTTTATGTCATGACAATGGCTCGGCGAACTGCGGGATTCAAATAGTAAGTTTCGCCAGGGGCGTAGCCACGATAAAATGTCAGGGAGGGGGCAAGCCAAACCAAACTAGGGATAATATGATAACGTGTTTTGTGAGCAGTTATGATACGATTAAATGGAACATATTGGGATGAGGGTGCATAAGCGGGAAGCAGAGAGAAAGGTCCTCCCTGAAGGTTTTCTCTCAATTTTCCGAAAATTGAAGAAATGGCACGAGAATGGAAGAAATTTCCCCAAAATTGAAAGAGATATCCTAAACATTGAAGGAAATTTCCCAAAAATTGAACAAAACATACCTAAAATTGAAAACAAATAGCTCCGCTCCAAATTAAAGGAAATTTTCCAAAAACTGAAGAAAAGTTACAAAAAAATTGAAGGGAAACTGCCTAAAAATGAAGGAAATTTTATAAACATTGAAGGAAATTTACCAACAATTGAAGATGAAAAAAATTTACCAAAAAATCTAACAAACATTTCCCCCAAAGAAAGAAAATTGTCCGAAAATTGAAGAAAACTGTACGAGAATTAAGAATATCGCTCAAAATTAAAAAAACATTTTTCAAACAATAAAGGAAATGTACCGATAATTTTTCGTAAATCGAAGAAATATCCAACACATTGAAATGTTGATGGAAATTTCCCTTAAAATGGAAGAAAATTTATCTAAAATAGAAGAAAATTTCTCAAAATGAAGGAAATTTGCCGCAAATTGAAAAAAATTGACAGACTGACCAAAAATCGAAACACAATTGCATTAATATGCATGGTGGGTGTGGCTTAACGCGAAAGTACCAAATGATATAAAGATCATAAACGATATTTCAGATTTATGCTATATGTGGTACACAGATGGGTTATGTTTTGTACGTATGTTCTAATGTTGTGGTAGTGATGTCATGAATGCTAATGAATAGGTGGGGCTTACTGACAAATTCTTGAAATAGGATAAATGAGCAATCGTTTTTGCATCAAACTTGCTTTGATGATGTTGTTGATTATTGTGCAAATGCTAATGTTGTCAACATTTGTATTGATCTCCATGGTGGATGTGGCTTATGAATAAATATGGAACGAATATTTTATGAAATGCAATGACACGACAGTTAATACAAATTTTGCAAATCAATCAACTTATGAAAAAGAAGTGGAACCACAAAACCTTTTGGTTCTGCTTCAATTTCCTTCCTTATTTGAGAACTATACCTCTTCAATTTTGGGGTAATCTGCTTATTTTTGTGAAATTTCTTCATTTTGGGGGAAGTTTCTTCAATTTTCCTTCATTTTGTGGAAATTTACCACATTTTGTGGAAATGTTTTTCATTTGAGAAAATTTCCTTCATTTGGGGAAAATTTTCTTCATTTGGGAAAAATTTCTTAATATTGTCAAGACCTGTTGATAACATATAAATGTACATAATAACACACAAAATTATCATGCCGAATATGACGCAAAACGAACATACAGTTGCTCATTTATCACTTTTTCAAAATTTTCACTTTAAGCCCCGCCCACTTATCAACATGCATTAAATCCCCACCACAAGCATTAGATCATGTCTGTATACCATGGGCTATCTGTGTACCATATAGCCGAATACATTACTTCAGTTTACTGTTTAGTTCTAGAAAAACTGTGTTTACATTAGCTCTTTACAGCAAAATCATATTAAGCCGCGCCAACTATGTACATTAACAGATTAATATATATATATATATATATATATATATATATATATATATATATATATATATATATATATATATATATATATATATATATATATATATATATATATATATATATATATATATATATATATATATATATATATATATATATATATATATATATATATATATATATATGTATATATATATATATATATATATATATATATATATATATATATATATATATATATATATATATATATATATATATATATATATTTATAGAGCAAATCATTTAAAATAAATATTTCAGTCTCACCGTTGCATTTCTTTTCCCGTTTTCCCTAGGCGAGTTCTTCTGTCGCTTCTCTGTCTTGTGTCAGCACCTCTTAGGAACTGCTTCTGTACTGTCTGTGAAATAAGAACACAAACTATATCCAAGATATTAAAAGCATCTCTGAAAAAGCATGATAACAATAATGAGGGTATATACGCGTTGAAAATTGCAACGACGTGTATTTATTCGCTAAAACACTTCACAATCTGACAATAAGTTCAAATTATTTAATGAAGTTCATTTCTAGTTTTCTATCAGTCAATCAGTGGCGTAGGATGCGGGGGCAGGAAAAAAATCCCCCTTGACGGAATTTACTTTCCCTGTCGAACCATCTCTTTTACGATCTGGCCTAACTGGCTAACATATGAGTTTATGAAAACTGGCCAAAATTTCCCGAATACTGGCCAAAATGACTCGAAAACCTACCAAATTTTTCCCAAAACTGGCAAAATGTTCCCGAAATTTTCCGAAAATGAAGGAAATCTCTCTGAACTTAAACAGTTGACTGGTTGAAGTGATTTTCTGGATTAGCTGCATCTTTTCATGGAAACGTAATTTACCTGTGAAAGTTTTGCACTTGTCACATGGATATTTTGTTCCCCCCCCCCTCCCCCCCCTTCTCCTTCCAAACCAAAAACTTCGGTGAAACCATTTCTCCAAATTAATTTTTTATTCACAGATTTGATTTTTCGTCGTAATAGGTTTTCGAGTCTGACAAAAATTTACCGCAACCTGAGTAAAATGGCCCCGTACGGACATGAAAAAATCGTATTCAAATTATGAAATCGGCTGGACACCAATCTTATAGTCAGGGAGAGATTTAGAATCATCAGATAAACTTGTATTGGACTTTCAGTGTATATCTCAGTGTAAGTTTGCCATGTAAAGTAAAGCCATTTAAACAGTACATTGTAATCATGTTGACTCTTCTCTTTAAACTGTTAAACGTATCTGCCGTGATTGTCAGGCCACTAAAAGGTATGCAAATGTGACTCCCTAAATTTGGACCCTACACCCCCTCCCTATCCCACTCAGGAATTCACCACAATCATGTCCGAATTGGGTGTCCGAATCATCTAGGTATCAGAAACATATCCTGCTGACTCGCTAACAACATCATAATTGGGCAATCAATCGGGCAGAGATTTAAAATGTCGAACGCACATGTTTAAATCATAGTAGAGTCAATATACCACGTAACCCTAAAAAAATTGAAAGAAAAGGTTTTTTTGCATTTTTTGGTACTATTTGACCTGGAGATTAACATACTAAAAGTTGGCAAAAATCTGACCACCGGAAAGGGTCTAAATATGACGTCATACAAAATGGCTGCCAAAATGTAATAAAATGCTTAATTCCAATGATTAGCATACGGTTTCTGGCATCTTTAAGTATGAAATCAAGTTTAAGGCATCAGTATCTTACATGATTGTTAATTTTTCAATCTGACCAATGTACCTGTGTGACGTTATGCTGTGATAGTGTCATCTATGACGTCATCTATGACGTCATTATGTCATGTATTTTTCTTAATATCATGACTATTTCACTGTGATGCCCTGGATGAGCTGTGGTTTTAATGGCTAACTTTTTGTCATCTATTCGTGTTCATTGCAATATAGATTTTACCATCATCAACCACTTAATGAATTAATATCAACATTTAATGTTTTCCTTATGCAGTTATAGATTAGAAGACATAAATGCACATATTGGTTTGTTTGGTAATTTCTAGTGTTTCAGCTGACCAGCTGGCGTTATCCTTACTATATTACCTTTACAGTCATATGCAGCCTCCATTACCATCATCATCTGATACTGGGTTGAGGGATATATTATCACAAGTGTCTTCTTGACAAGGTCCACAGGCTTGGGTACATTCAAGGCCGTGTTTTTTGCAGCTACATTTGAGTGTGCGGCAACCTGTCGAGCAGTTGCAGTGTATTATTTTCAACAGACTTTCAGAAGCAGGGCTTTTGTCCATCATGAGTGGAATCAGTTGACCCCCTTGTACACCCCAGCCCCAGTCTGTAGGATCCATGCCACCGTTCGTACACATCTACACTATAACTTAAAGATATACCCTCCGTGAGTGAAGTTTTGTGGCTGATGTTGTTGGGGCAGCCTTTTGGGTGCCACAAAAGTCTTTGCTGTGGCCACTTTTTTGCAAAGGAAGCTGTAGCGCAATGATGCCAGAGAGTCAGAATGAATCCCATTAAACAATGAAAGCATTTGTTTGCAGCCGGTGGTTTCTACAGTCTCTGGATTTGCCTTTAATGTGCGAAAGATCTTGGAACAAGCACGCAAGACCGATTCGCCCTTGATGACCTTTCTGAAGATGGACTTCTTTCCAACCCCAAAAATTCGTGAGGTAGTGTCGCATCCGGAAAACGCCTGGGCAAACAACAGATCAGAGCACACTTCTTCAACTAGTAACAGTTTCAGAACTTTGATGTTATACACATTTGGTTTATCTTTGTCTGATCTAAAGTACAGGTCTTTGCAGTCATTCGTGGTTCCATGATACAAAAGCAAAACAAAAAGATCTGTATCTTCCCCGATGAGAGTTGTTGACTTGAAGGATGCCATTGTGATTGCTGCTTTTACGATGTCGACATCAGCATCACCCTTAGCCTGAATAACGTTGCAGCCTTTCTGGCGCAAGTATTTCGTTATCGGGTTAATAAGGGCCTGTTTATTTATTGTGTTTGAAAGAAAATCCTCTTTTTTTCCCAGAAAATTTGGTTGACTTCACAATGTAGACCTTTTGGTGACCTGACTTCGGCTTCGTCTTTGGTGGGTGTTGTCTTTTGTGGATGGTCTTCCACTGTACCCATCAAAGACAACAGTGGCATTACCATAAAGTTCGGATGTGAAAGATGCATACGAATCTGCAATTGAAGTGTAAGTGCTCCCCTCGGTCCATTTCAATCGATGTAGGAGGGAACCTCCGTCAATAACATAGTGATCAGTCTTTGGAATGGACTGAAGAACAGCACCATCTGATAAGGAAGTTCCAAGGTCTTTCAAAGCTTTCAGAAGATGTGCTTTATCTGGTTTTCGCAAGAGATATTTTCCTTCAAATAAGGATGGTGGATAGGGGGAGAGCTCATATTGCATTACTTCATCAAGGCAAAGGTCACCTGACTGCAATACCACAAGGAACCTCTGAAACAATAGAGCTGGATCAATGGTTCGATCCTCTGTAACTTTGACAGCTTGAGCTGATGCTAATTTCTTTACTTTAGAGTACTTTTTGTGGGAATATGAGAAGACTGGGTGTCCTTCCATTTGTTTTACTGTGTCTCTGCCTACATTGAAAAGATCTTCAACATTGACACCCTCATCAGCATTCATCCCTGTGATAATGTTGCGCAAGGTTGCCTCATTGGAAAATGGAGAATAGTGTTCCAGCTTCGTCGCAAGTTTGTCTAAGTCTCTCATATCCCTGGCCATGCGAGAAGCAGATGCCTCCTTGTGCTGTTCACTTGTTGCATATGATGTCTGACAGAATTCATGCATGGCGTAGTTGTAGGCGGAAGATACAGCGGCAGACATTGTCCAAACGGCCCTCTGATGGTCTGACATGCCACTTCCTCTTGTTAGCCCACCGGTGCTTTTAAGCAACCGCATTAGTGTCTGCTCGATCACCAAGTCAGGACTAAGGCCAGCCCAGTATTTTTTGTTGCGTCGAATAACATGGAATCCATTTTTGAATTTCTGAAACACTGGGGACTTTCCACTTTCAAAATCCCTCATCTTCTGTATAAAGATAAGCAGACTTTAGATAGTTAGGGTATCCAGCAGCAGCAAATATTGGCAAACAGTCATATATAGCATGGAGATGCATTTGCCATGACCCTGTGCGATCAGCCTTGATACGCTCCTGTGCAACTCCCAACATTCGTTGATAGTTAATCCACAATTTGCTTGTTTTTGAGTTGTTGGATAATTTACACTCTCTTGAAGTGAGAGTATGGAAATTCTTTCCATACAGTCTGCTTTCAGCTGTGCATCTAAACTTATTTTACCAGTCTCCTTTTGAGTATACAATCTCTCCAGCTCTTTAAGTAGATCTCTAAAACTTGGATCGGCTACAATTACCTTGGTCACTATCTGATGCGTGAGACACTGCTTAACAAGAAGATGTCCACGAAATGCACGTTGCACAGCTTTGCCACTCATCATATGAGCTACAGCGTTTTCACCATACACTGTCTCCAGGATTTTCCTTAGTCGACTTCCATCCACGAGTGTTCCTATGGCCCCCAACAAATTCATGAAAGTATGAAAGCTCCCCAATAAGAAAATAACATCTCTGAGTGGACTACCATCTTGAACTTCATGTATAATCTCAAAAGCTTTCCAAAAGAGTGGCTGAGAAAAGGTTACAATTGGTGGGACACTGTGCTTGGAAGCAAGAGCACATATATAGTCGAGTGTAGAGAAGATACATGTCTTATCTCCAGGGTTTATATCAATTATTGGAACAATAGGAACAATACTGGAGACAGTCCTTGTGTAGCAGGTGCATCACTCCTTGCCAATTTGGTAGTGATTGCTTGAAGCGGAAGGACATCTCCCACAATACATCAATCTTATGATCAACAACATTCAAAAGTGGCAGAGACGTGAATTTAATGCTACAAAGATTGTTCTTTGGGAAGCGGTAATCCTTGATCTCAATCTTTGTCTGATCAACTATGTTCAAGTCAGACATCTTTCTCCTCGGAATAGTGTGACTGGTTCGTGTGCCTGGTGTTATGGCTGCTACCATCCCCATACCATGAAATGTTCCCTTTCCATCCAGGGTCACTAAGTTGTGGTCAACGTTTTCCGCGGCAAATAAAAGCATCATATCATGCATATCTTTGTCCTCACCTAAAACATCAGGAGCCACTGAAGAAGCGGCTTTTTCCTCAAACCTTTGCACTTCACTATATGAGGAGCAATAGCCCATGGCAGACAGACTGTCTATCAAAAACCTTGATTGAAAGTGATGGTGCGTTTGAACCCCCAGCCCCACTTGTAACGGATCTATCACTGCTATCAATTTGGGTCCCACCTTCAGAAATGACTTGAAATTCTTTCAAATCATCAAATGTCTCCCTGGGCCATCAAATCTGGACTGGAACACACACATTATAAATAAACCATATTCTGACGTTATAGATCACGTCATGACGTCACAGGTCACGTCCTGACATCACGGATAACGTCCTGACGTTATTGATGATGCCAAGAAAAGTTTCAAAAATTATGTTGGTGCCAAGATATTTAGTTTTAGTGATAATTTTCATTATCAAAATGATTAGAAACTATTAAATTACAGACTTATGCCTAGTTTCTAGCAATTTCTTATATCGGCGGCCATCTTTTTTATGACGTCATATTTAAACCCTTTCCGGAGATCCGATCGATGCCAACTTTTAATATGTTCTTCTCCAAACCCCATACTTGATAAAACTGCCAAAAAACCTTTTCTTGCAATTTTTTTGGGGTAAGGTCACTTTTTTTCACATTTTGACTCTACTATCAGATATACTCTCAATCATTTATGCTCGAGTCGTCTAGATATCAGAAATATCTCCACTCGACTCTATGATGCTGATTGGACTCGGGTTGGGCAGTTGGGACGTATATATGAAAGACGCCCGTCAACCCACATTTACAAGCCAGAACCTCGATAATCATGGCCCATTTCTGAGCAACAAAAATCAAAATCTTCAAAAATCTTCCGGCGAGTTCGCTCCTTGGACTGTTGGACCCTACCGCAGCTGCATCAATAAATTGTATGCTGCAGCTGGTTTTTTGCTTTCTGCTTTAGTCTGTTATTTGTCTGTTTGTACTATTGACTTATATAACAAACATTGATTTTATCAATCGTCTGGTAGCATGGGGTTTCCATAATCAAAGATGCTAAAATGTTAAGAAACAATCTGTTTTCCCCCTGCCCCCGCTTCCCACGCCGCTGGCAACTGGGACATTATGAATATACCCCGCCGCGCCCACACATGTTTAAAATTCTGAGCCCGATGACATGGACCATTTTCTGATTTCGGGGCATCAAAAACAAGACCTTTTGAGAGCTTGCGGTGGCTCCTCCCTTTGGACACCTACCAGGGCACGCTTCGCCGATGAATCCGACAATAATCTTACCTGATTTTTTGCTATTGTCAAGGGAAAGCTGCCTGTTTATGGTTTAGAAATGGTAACCCGCAGTGCTTATCGGAGTAGATTGCAACATGATAATCAAAAATTGTTTTCTCTTTTTGGTATTTCAAGTTTTGAGCTTTGTGCTGATTTTTACCATTTTTGGACATGAAAAACAGGCCGTTTCCAATAAAGGGATGCAAGCTTGATTTTTGATTGAAGTTGATTTTTGTCCCAACAAACCTACACAAATGTACGAGTCTCTTATTACGGTGAAACTACTTGTAAAGGGGGAAGGGTGGTGTCGTAAAATTATCGAAAACTTGGGTAAAATTTCTCGAAAATATAATGAGGACATTTTACAAAAATTAAAGCAAAATTTCACGAAATTTATAGAAATTTAACCAAAATTAGTTTAAAAAATTCTCAAAAATGAATGATATTTCTCAAACATTGAAAAATTTCACAAAAATTGATGCAAATTTCCCAAAACTAAAGACATTTTCCCGAAAATGAAGAAGATTTCACGAAAATTGAAGAAAATTTTATGAAAGTTGAAAGGAATTTCACGATAATTGATGCAAATTCCCGAAATTGAAAAAAAATTGAATGCAAACTTTTCAAAAATGAATAAAAATTCCCAAAATTGAAAGGCATGTCACAAAAATTGAGATTTCCCGAAAAGGAAGAAAAATTCCCAAAATTGAAAGGGTCGGTCAGTATCGGGATGATCGAGTTGTACAGCAACAGAGCCAGGGTTTTCTCATGGAAGGGGTGCATTTCCAGGGCCGGATTTAGAAATATGGGGATCCAAGGGACTCCCGATGTGAACGCCCCCTTTCAGAAACTTTTCACCCGTAAAAATACAATATAACTTACCCCGTATTCCAACTATAAGCCCAGCTAACACCTGGCGACTTCAGGAACGGCGATAAGAAAACGGTGCTTATCTTAGGAACCATAAGGTCCATGAAAGAGGTCCCACATCGGGAAAGACGATAAGAAAAAGGGTCCCATATTTTAGCAACCGACGAGGCCCCTGGAAGGGGCCCTCAAATCGAGGGGGTGATCAGAAAAGAGGGCCCTTCTTAGCAACCGACAAGGCCCGTAAAAGGGGCCCTCACAACGAGGAAGGCAATCAGAAAATGGGCCCACTTTAACAACCGCTGAATTCTGGCCCTATGTCTTACGCCACTGCATTAGCATAAATTCATAGCATAACTACAGGGAAAATGCAAGACAATCCCATCAAAAGACAACTATAATCATAAAGTAATCTAATAATGATTAAAGAAAGTGACGATCGCAGTGGCGCCGCCAGAATGTTTTTATTGGGAGCATAAATGAAAATTGCAAGTATAAATGTGTACCGCCTATATGGTAGTACTAGGCACGCGAAGCCCCAGGTTTTTTCATGGTTGAGGTGGCAGGAAATTGCTTAAAACCCATGTCAAATATGTTCACCAACACCATTTTGAATTTTTGAAATTTGTAGGATTGGGAACACGTGCCGGTGCCACTGGACGGCGGCAATGACACCGGCAGGTTTAATTTCTCACCAAAACTAGAGGCAATCATTATGTTTTTGTCGTAGTGTTGGGCGGATCCTATACACATTTCCAATTTTTAACAGTTGGCCGGGCCCCCACAGTAGGGAAATTTGTAGGGTCTCCTTCCCCTCCCCCCTTCCATCTCAAATTACCTGGCCTTTTGTCGGGCTCTGAAATGCCCTCCCCCTTCCATCTCAAATTATCTGGCCTTTTGTCGGGCTCTGAAATGCCGGGAGAATTTTCGTAATTTTTTTGTTTGGAGCCTGAGGGCACTTTTCATCACAGAAAGGGCGAAATTTTAGAGAAATAGCCGCCGCCCGCTTTGATGGGACCAAAAGGCGTACAGGGTACAGACGAAGGAGGTTAAATTAAGCGCCATTGTCACAGCGCAAACGTGGGTGCACTGCAGTACTTACATCTTGTGTGATTTGTCGATTATGAGGAGCTTTAAACGAGGCGCGGCAAAATGGCGGACGAGTCCCTAGAACGTAAGCTTTTTATTTTTTATTTTTTAGATAAAAGGTCATAATTTTCTTTATCCATTCAAATGAAAAAATTTTATATCTGATATTTTCATAAAAATTTCAGGACGGTTTTCGCAAAATATACCATACTTTTGATCAGTTTTATCCCTAAAGTTGAATTTTGTTTGTATTGTGTCGCGGAAACGATGTGAACAGTGCATTGAAATGAACTGATTGTGCAAGGTTTCAAATTGATTGGCTTGATTCGAACAAGTTAACGTAAATTAGGTCCTACATTAGGCCTAGCCATTTTTCTATTTGAAGTGCGGTGCTTTTTTTAGAAAAGTAGGGTCTAAATTGAAGGGTAGAACTCCCTCCCACTTTGGAAATTTTACCTCTGTGATGATAATCTAGGGCCTACCAAATTAATTAACGTTAGGGCCTAACGTACTAGAGTAGAGTCAGTGCATATTCTTGACATGGGCCTAGACCACAGGTGTTCCTAGCGTTATGGCAACCTATATATACTTACTACATATATATAACAAGGTAGGTCACCTCCTACCGCTACTTTAGAACGCGACTTTAGAACGGTATATGAAAATCCCCTTTTTTGACCACTCGCGAATCTTTATCACATTTTTTACGCAACTCACATTTGCCGGAGATTCCCTTCTGCAATTATAAGCCACTGTAGGCCTATTTGTTGTTTTTTTCCCACGAGATGTACAAGCGATAAATTTTCTACCCCAGTACTGAAATGCTGCTTCTTCATGACGTCATCGCAACATTTCTTTGGTTTGCAGCAAATTGTCGGGCATTTACACTGTAATGGTGTAGAAAATTCATCGTTTGTACATCTCATTGGAAAAAAATATTAAATACTGTGGCTTATAAGCGCAGAAGGGAGTCTCCGGCAAATGTGAGTTGAGTTAAGAGAAAAAAATTAGCATTCATGAGTGGTCAAAAACAAAGAAATTTTTACACACGGTTCGAAAGTCGCAGTAGGAGGTGACCTACATGTTTCTTGTTATATATATATATATATATATATATATATATATATATATATATATATATATGTAATAAGTATATAGGTTGCCATAATGCTAGGAACACCTGTGGCCTAGGCCTAGGCCTATATTAGTTTAGTGAGATATAACACCTCACTCAGTAGGTCACTACTTTAACAAGGCAATAGTTGCATACTGAGTGAGACAATGCACAATACACTCGTAACGTTGAAAACCACTCAGACATCAACAAATAACATAATCATGAGATGAAAACCCTTTTCAAAACTGACAAAATACTTATGAGCTATGATTTTGATTTCATTAGTGTCTTCGGTGTACCACAAGGTACTGTCTTGGGTCCTTTACTTTTCCTCTTATATATAAATGACATCCCTGATAATATAAACAGCACAGTCAGACTGTTTGCTGATGACTGCCTTGTGTACAGAACAATTGATAACCCCTCTGACCAACAAATCCTCCAAGATGATCTTAACAAACTTGAACAATGGCAAAACAAATGGCAAATGAATTTCAACCCCTCCAAATGCTACATCTTGTCAATTTCCTCTAAGCAATGCTTTAAATCACCTGTTTATACCTTATGCAACCAGCCACTAAAACATGTCAACTCCCACCCATACCTAGGTGTTGAAATTGATAATAAACTTAGATGGGATAAACATATACATAACATAACCAAGAAAGCTAACTTTGTACTTGGCCTATTAAAACGTTACCTCTCAAACTGTCCCACCGACGTTAAATCCACTGCTTATAAAGCTCTAGTCAGGCCAGTACTTGAGTACGCATCTGCAGTCTGTGACCCCCATCACCAGTGCGATGTGGATAAACTTGAATCTATTCAAAGGAGAGCAGCCAGGTTCTGTATGGCAGACTACTCTTATAAATCTAGTGTAAAAAACATGCTTTATAAATTAGATTGGCCCCTGCTTAAAACAAGACGATACAACACCCGGCTACATATGCTATATAAAATCAATAACAATCTTGTCGCCATCAATAAAGATGAACTTATCCCCACCGTTAGAACTAATACAAGAAATAATCATGACCTTAATTTCCAGGTTCCCTATGCTAAAAAGAATGTATATAAACACTCTTTCTTCCCTCACACACTAAAGGATTGGAATGCTTTACCGTCAGACATTGTTCATGCACTAAGTCTCAATTGTTTCAAAGCTAAACTTACTAACACCTGTATTGCTAATTAATTTTTTTTATATTATTTTTTACTCATACTTTTTACGCTCGGTTGGCGTTCATGTCCTCTTGAAGGATTTTTGCCGACTTAACCGTTTCAGATTCAGATTCAGATTCAAACTTTAAAGTATTTTTCAAACCTTACAAATGAAATGATGAACATTTTGTACGTAAAAAAGATCTAAATTATGGAAGATATGACATTCCGATTACTTTAGAAATGCCTCACTTTAGGAAACGCGCACACTATTATTGTGTGTATCACTCTAGAGGCTCTGGCACTGCTATTTTGAAAATGTTTGTCAGTAAATGCCCGCAGTGTTCGATATAATGCTATACGCATGTTGACCTCACCGTCCCGCTATTCTTCGACATCTTTTCAACTAATTAGACATCCATCCAAGGTGCTGTTTGAAACTAAGTCAGTGGCAAAGGATCTTCTACAAAATGCAAATCTTCACAGTTTTCTTTCTTAAATTCACTCACAAAACGTAAGAGAATGTCTCAATATAGTATCATTGCAAATATCTATTTATTTTGTATCACGTAAAAGTGATCCTTGATGATAAAGGGCATTGTCAAAAGTTGACCTGCGATTGTCCCAGAAAGGCCTAGTTTTTCTAGCGTGTAGTCAAAATTCTATGACAAGCCAATGCAGCAGTTTTAACGTCATAAGGTATATATTATTTTCTGACTGTATAGCAGCCATGTAGTGGCTATAGCGTATACTACAGTCAGATGTTATCTGACTAATATTAGTTAGGCTATGGAACCATTTACCATTATTTGGATATAATTTCTTTCACTTCAAGTTTAGCCTGTTTTGTTTGCTGACGTTGTGCGATTGCTGTTGTTTACTGATCTGCGGCCGCACGAAGGTTATGGTTGTTTCTAGTTTCTATGCATGCCAATATAGATCAACAGCAGATGTTTTGGGTGGAAATTTACACAACTGTATACAGCTTCCCTGAGAATATTCTTCACTAAAATAGTAAAAATCTTTTATCACTAACAGTTAGGTTTACAACAGATGTACTGTTTATCCACAAAATCCTGCCATTTAAAACTTAGCCTACTTGGAAATGGTATAATTGATCTATTTTCTGTGAGTCTTCTGTTCGCGATGCGAACAGCTATTACTTTTAGAGCAGAACTAAATTTTGTTGATTATTCATTAGGTCAAGGTTCGATAAAAATGTTTACTTGTTACTTTAATCTATTTAAATGTGCATGAGTTGTTAGCCAATCAGCTGTGCGACAACCATAGAAGTAATATGACATCAACATAAACAATACGAGTGACAGAAACTTTGAAGGTCCAATTGGGAAATCTTTTTCGCCAAAACAAGCATAAAGGGTCTTCTAATTTGGTCTTTTTGAGCACTAAAACAACTTCAAAGAAGTACGTATAAGAATGAAAGCAAGAAAGGTACATAATATGGTAAGATAGCAAGTTTGGAGCGAATTTCACCCCATCCACCATGGACATAAGTTTGGTAGCCCAATGTTCAACACATTTTCACCTTTATGTGTGAAAAGTATTTCGGGGTATCAATGACAAAACAAGAAAGTTCATGCGCAGCAACCAGCTAAACATTTGCAAAGGGGGAAAACAAACATACACTTGTGTACATTTTGAGTTAAATATCATGCTGACAAACAAGATCATTATTTCATTTTGCTAACTTTCAGACGATTCCGCAGAGGCTCTTATGAGTCTTCGCAGCGGTGGAAAAGCCAAACCATCTCCTTCAAAGACTTCACCATCTGTTCCTCGTAGAGATAATGTGAGTATTCTTTCAAAGCAGGGATTGACGAAGGAGAAAATAATTATACATGTACAAATCGGTGGGTGACCGGTCATTATGCAACTAATAAGGCCTATGATTTGAAAGACAAAATTTGTATTATCTGTCATGTCTATAGGCCACACGTGGAATGACAACCATAGGGGTCGTTAGTGTTAGGCTGCATTAAAAAAGCTGACATTTTGCTGAAAATTGATTCTTATTTAAAAACTCTTGCACCTCTGGTCATGAAACTTCGAAAAATTGCAAGATAATTCCCTTAAAAAAAAAATCAAAACTTAACTGGGCCAAATCATGGAAAATATTAATATGTCCTGAAAGCCATGTTAGACTTAAAACAGCCATTTGTTTGCAGCCTGTATGAAATTTAATGACATAACTTATTAATAAATGACTGGGCAGACAACATATTTTTGTAATGGTGTATTCATCACAAATAGTAGATTTATTCATGATCAAATATAAATAGCCTGATTTAATTTGATTTTGTTGTCTGCTAACTGTGGTGTAGCGGTTATCATACATGTCTAGAGACCACAAGGCCCTGGGCTCAAGCCTGGGTTGGGTAGACACGCCAGTGCACCATAACTGGTTATCAAAGGCCTTGGACATTGACTTGGTTGTCGATTTTATGTCTGTCCGTACGTCGTACCTGTGTTCTCCTCCGGGTCGTATTAAGCGTTTCGTGATAGCATTGTTACTATCATAAACGAATATGCAGGCAATGACCCCGTCATTGTAATTGTGTGTTCACTTGTCGTGATTTTGTTAAACAGCTAGACTTACATTTCTAAGGCACATGGGAGTTCTCAGAAAGTGTCTCAAATTTTCCCTGATTTTGCCTCTAAGGAGGAAAGGTTTTGAATATTTGTTGCTAAGGAATTTATCTTAAAATTTGTTACTGTATTGTACTGATATTCAATTTGTCTTTTTTTATGCCAATCAGTTTTTGCTTCTATCAGTTTTCTTCAGGTGGTAGGTAAGTGAATTGTTTTGAAAGTTAGTAAATATTAAAAAATATTTAATATAGTGGGTCACACTGTACAACAGTGGGAGTTTTCTAATTGCTGTGCTTGGTACATTATTCCTTCCTCATTCTCAAAACAGATTTTCTTCGAAGCATTAATAGTTTCATTTCTAAAGCACATGGAAAGTGTCTTAAATTTTCTCTGATTTTGCCCCTAAGGAAGAAGTTTTTGAATATTTTTTGCTGGGAATGGATTGCTAAGAAATTGATATTGCAATTTTGTATAGTTGGATGACCAGGGATGCTTGCAAGAGTTTTAATGAAAATACAAAATCAACAAAAATTTGAGAATTTGGAAAAATGAGTGTGGCCTCATGACAAAAAGAAAGACAGAGCTGTGAAGGTACTACTTTATTTTGTTCCATTAAAGAGAATTGAATTTTAAAATTGTTTTCATAACACAACAAGATGAAGGGCTGAGAAGCCCCATAAAAAGCCCAAACTAACACCACCACCACCACCACCACAAAAAAAATCAATAAAAAAAAAATCAGATGCCTAGAGTGAGTAAAGAACTTATCAATGTTGACTTTGAAATTGTGAACAGAATTGCAGCTAACTACCCACTCAGGCAAACCATTCCACTCATTAACAACTCTTTGCAAAAAGCTAAAACGCCGAATATCTATCCGTGAGAATTCTTTGGTCAACTTTAAACTGTTACCACGAGTCACATGAGGATTGGTTGAAACATGCAAGATATAACAGGAAGTCAAAGCATCACTACCACATAGGAATTTAAAAACCTGAGTCATATCGCCATGTACTCTTCTCAACTCAAGTGTAGTCAAACCAAGAACTCGCAAATGTAGATTCATAAGAGAGATTCCTTACTTTGGGACTAATTGGGTCTTTGCTGAACCTGCTCCAAAATAAAAATGGAATTACTGTACTGGTGTAGAAAGTGACATCACACCCTCAGTCTCTAAACATTTGTCAGTGTATTTTGTTGAATGAACTTTTTGTTCTGATTTCAATTACGTTTTCAAAATTTCTTCAAGTGATAAACAGAGTTTGCATTAGCAGTGCGATTCTTACAAAATTAGAAGCACTCGGGATGGTCGTACACAGGTACCGTGAGCTGCTGGCTAAGACAAGTGTTCAAATCCACGCTAAGAATTCAATGATAACATTAGGCCTCGAGTTAACGATATAAATTTTAGCGACTAGACCTGAAATATTTATGCAATTTACGGAAATAAATATAATTTAAGAAGAGTTTCACCTTCTAAGTACAAAAAAAAGTAAAAAGTTATTTTTATTGGTAAAATAATTCTTATAACTTGCGTAGTTATGAACGAATCCTTTACATGTACTTAAATGTATACAATGAAACGTGATTGAGGCCTTGATGTAGGTGGTGAATTTTGTAACTAGTCTCCAACTACAGTCGTTTTCTGTAACTACGATATCCAGCACTGTATACAATCAATATATTAGTGATGAAAAGAAATTGATAAAGCCAGTGTAAATTTGGTGAATTTTTGTGAATGAACATCTTGCAGAAGTCAGGAGGTTACATTTGTTGACAAATTGTGTTTGCAAATTTTGTTATCGTCTGCCTACACTTCAGCATATGACTAATTCCTTACCAGAATTCTGAAATCCCTTTAAAAACATTTTTGAAAGGGGAATTTCTTCCCAAAAATTCAAAGCTAGTGCAAACCGTGGTGATAAATCTTATATACTACATAACTTCACTTGACTCCATTTAGTGCTCTTCTGTTTTAGTCCCCGTGTTTCTCTCAGTCTCCCCCTATTTTCTTTCCTTCCTACCTCGAAGGATCTAACCTCTCAGGCACAATTTGACTTTCCCTGTCATGGTGCCGTTAAGCCCTCAAACAAAGAAACAACCAAACTGATTAGGGTATATTTTCATATTGAAAAATGCGAAGCAAAAATGGTTGAAAATGTTCATCAATCATAACATTATGTAGCTTCAGCTTGGCAAGCTAGAGGTCCATTTTTCAATCCCCATAGGTCTTCATTCACCAATACTTCATAACTGGTTTAGCAAATGGCCATCGCCATTTTCATCTAACCTTAGCTGTTGAAAAAGGAATGTACCAAATCTACCTATCTATTTACCTAATTTCATTGAATTTTATATAATTGAATTTGAAAAGAATTTCATAGTAGTAATTATAGTAATTATTTCATATAGCGCCCTTTCTATACAAGTATATTCAAGAGTGCTTTACAAACATCGCAGCTTTAGCATAGGAGAGAGCTGCCCATATGGTGCATCATCCATCCAATAGCTCAGGGAAGTGAATGAACACCACGTTTTCACGCTTCTCTTCTTGAATAGTGTTCAGAGAACCAGGTAGGGTGTGACTGTCCTACCATCGGGATTGATGGCTTAACGTCCCCTTCGAAAGACGGCAAGCGCCATTCAACCAATGCCACTTCTCTCAATGGCTGAATGGGGGAGCAGGAGCTGCAAACGACGTACTTTTGCTTTGTTGATCTGCGTATCTGTCTGCATAGCTGGAAAAACGGCTTAGACCTGGCTGGGGCTTGAACCCAGTACCTCCAGAATCTCAGTCAAGTTTAAGAAAGACCAAATATACTTTTATATTTGATTTGCTTTTCAAATTTGTTTATATCACAAAAATAAAGCCAGTTTAGATTGTTAACATGTGTTGTATTCTTATATATGTATTTTTCATTTTATAGCCTCCAAGGATTCGAAAAAAGAATCGCAGAATCTTTAATGATGATGAAGATACGTCCATGTCACCGATACGTTCACCAGCGAAACGCATTAAAATTGTGGCTCCAGTAAGGATGGTAAGTAATGGCCCAAGTGGGTGTATTTTGAAGCTTTTGGTTCAATGGCAAAGCATCCCCATTTTAGCCAGGAGACGCATGTTCAGTCCTGGATCACGTTATACCAAAGTAGGGGTGACTGTGACTTCATTCGTAATACTAGGCCTTTCATGACTGTACGGTTACTTTACTTCATTCATAATACTAGGCCTTTCATGACTGTAACGTTACTTTACTTCATTCATAATACTAGGCCTTTCATGACTGTACGGTTACTTTACTTCATTCATAATACTAGGCCTTGCATGACTGTACGGTTACTTTACTTCATTCATAATACTAGGCCTTGCATGACTGTACCGTTACTTTACTTCATTCATAATACTAGGCCTTTCATGACTGTAACGTTACTTTACTTCATTCATAATACTAGGCCTTGCATGACTGTACGGTTACTTTACTTCATTCAAAATACTAGGCCTTGCATGACTGTACGGTTACTTTACTTCATTCATAATACTAGGCCTTGCATGACTGTACCGTTACTGTTCACCATTACTTTACTTCATTCATAATACTAGGCCTTGCATGACTGTAACGTTACTTTACTTCATTCATAATACTAGGCCTTGCATGACTGTACGGTTACTTTACTTCATTCATAATACTAGGCCTTGCATGACTGTACCGTTACTTTACTTCATTCATAATACTAGGCCTTGCATGACTGTAACGTTACTTTACTTCATTCATAATACTAGGCCTTGCATGACTGTACGTTACTTTACTTCATTCATAATACTAGGCCTTGCATGACTGTACCGTTACTTTACTTCATTCATAATACTAGGCCTTTCATGACTGTACGGTTACTTTACTTCATTCATAATACTAGGCCTTGCATGACTGTAACGTTACTTTACTTCATTCATAATACTAGGCCTTGCATGACTGTACGGTTACTTTACTTCATTCATAATACTAGGCCTTGCATGACTGTACGGTTACTTTACTTCATTCATAATACTAGGCCTTGCATGACTGTACCGTTACTTTACTTCATTCATAATACTAGGCCTTGCATGACTGTAACGTTACTTTACTTCATTCATAATACTAGGCCTTGCATGACTGTAACGTTACTTTACTTCATTCATAATACTAGGCCTTGCATGACTGTATTCATAATACTTACTTTACTTCATTCATAATACTAGGCCTTTCATGACTGTACCGTTACTTTACTTCATTCATAATACTAGGCCTTTCATGACTGTAACGTTACTTTACTTCATTCATAATACTAGGCCTTTCATGACTGTAACGTTACTTTACTTCATTCATAATACTAGGCCTTTCATGACTGTACCGTTACTTTACTTCATTCATAATACTAGGCCTTTCATGACTGTACCGTTACTTTACTTCATTCATAATACTAGGCCTTTCATGACTGTACCGTTACTTTTCATAATACTTCATTCATAATACTAGGCCTTGCATGACTGTACATAATACTAGTTACTTTACTTCATTCATAATACTAGGCCTTTCATGACTGTAAGTTACTTTTTACTTCATTCATAATACTAGGCCTTTCATGACTGTACTACCGTTTTTACTTCATTCATAATACTAGGCCTTGCATGACTGTACGTTACTTTACTTCATTCATAACACTAGGCCTTTCATGACTGTACCGTTACTTTACTTCATTCATAATACTAGGCCTTGCATGACTTACTTTACTTCATTCATAATACTAGGCCTTGCATGACTGTAACGTTACTTTACTTCATTCATAATACTAGGCCTTTCATGACTGTAACGTTACTTTACTTCATTCATAATACTAGGCCTTGCATGACTGTACGGTTACTTTACTTCATTCATAATACTAGGCCTTGCATGACTGTACGGTTACTTTACTTCATTCATAATACTAGGCCTTGCATGACTGTACGGTTACTTTACTTCATTCATAATACTAGGCCTTGCATGACTGTACGTTACTTTACTTCATTCATAATACTAGGCCTCTGCATGACTGTACGTTACTTTACTTCATTCATAATACTAGGCCTTGCATGACTGTAACGTTACTTTACTTCATTCATAATACTAGGCCTTTCATGACTGTAACGTTACTTTACTTCATTCATAATACTAGGCCTTGCATGACTGTACCGTTACTTTACTTCATTCATAATACTAGGCCTTGCATGACTGTAACGTTACTTTACTTCATTCATAATACTAGGCCTTGCATGACTGTACAGTTACTTCACTTCATTCATAATACTAGGCCTTGCATGACTGTAACATTACTTTACTTCATTCATAATACTAGGCCTTGCATGACTGTTACTTTACTTCATTCATAATACTAGGCCTTGCATGACTGTACGTTACTTTACTTCATTCATAATACTAGGCCTTGCATGACTTTTACTTCATTCATAATACTAGGCCTTGCATGACTGTACCGTTACTTTACTTCATTCATAATACTATTCATAATACATAATACTAGCCTTGCATGACTGTACCTTGCATGACTGTGCGTTACTTTACTTCATTCATAATACTAGGCCTTGCATGACTGTACTGTTAACGTTACTTCATTACTTCATTCATAATAATACTAGGCCTTGCATGACTGTACGTTACTTTACTTCATTCATAATACTAGGCCTTGCATGACTGTACTTCATTCATAATACTAGTTACTTTACTTCATTCATAATACTAGGCCTTGCATGACTGTACGTTACTTTACTTCATTCATAATACTTGCAGGCCTTGCATGACTGTACCGTTACTTTACTTCATTCATAATACTAGGCCTTGCATGACTGTACGTTACTTTACTTCATTCATAATACTAGGCCTTGCATGACTGTACTGGTTACTTTACTTTGCTTCATTCATAATACTAGGCCTTGCATGACTGTACTGGTTACTTTACTTCATTCATATGACTACTAGGCCTTGCATAATGGCCTTTCATGACTGTAACGTTACTTTACTTCATTCATAATACTAGGCCTTTCATGACTGTACCGTTACTTTACTTCATTCATAATACTAGGCCTTGCATGACTGTAACGTTACTTTACTTCATTCATAATACTAGGCCTTGCATGACTGTACAGTTACTTTACTTCATTCATAATACTAGGCCTTGCATGACTGTACCGTTACTTTACTTCATTCATAATACTAGGCCTTGCATGACTGTACAGTTACTTTACTTCATTCATAATACTAGGCCTTGCATGACTGTACCGTTACTTTACTTCATTCATAATACTAGGCCTTGCATGACTGTACCGTTACTTTACTTCATTCATAATACTAGGCCTTGCATGACTGTACTAGGCCTTGCATGATTACTTTACTTCATTCATAATACTAGGCCTTGTTACATAATACTAATTACTTACTTTACTTCATTCATAATACTAGGCCTTGCATGACTGTACCGTTACTTTACTTCATTCATAATACTAGGCCTTGCATGACTGTACCGTTACTTTACTTCATTCATAATACTAGGCCTTGCATGACTGTACGGTTACTTTACTTCATTCATAATACTAGGCCTCTCATGACTGTAACGTTACTTTACTTCATTCATAATACTAGGCCTTGCATGACTGTACGGTTACTTTACTTCATTCATAATACTAGGCCTTGCATGACTGTACCGTTACTTTACTTCATTCATAATACTAGGCCTTGCATGACTGTAACGTTACTTTACTTCATTCATAATACTAGGCCTTGCATGACTGTACGTTACTTTACTTCATTCATAATACTAGGCCTTGCATGACTGTAACGTTACTTTACTTCATTCATAATACTAGGCCTTGCATGACTGTACGTTACTTTTACTTCATTCATAATACTAGGCCTTGCATGACTGTATGGTTACTTTACTTCATTCATAATACTAGGCCTTGCATGACTGTAATTACTTTACTTCATTCATAATACTAGGCCTTGCATGACTGTACGTTACTTTACTTCATTCATAATACTAGGCCTTGCATGACTGTACGGTTACTTTACTTCATTCATAATACTAGGCCTTGCACTGACTTTACTTCATTCATAATACTAGGCCTTGCATGACTGTACTTCATTCATAATACTAGGCCTTGCATGACTGTACGTTACTTTACTTCATTCATAATACTAGGCCTTGCATGACTGTACTGTTTACTTCATTCATAATTACTTTACTTCATTCATAATACTAGGCCTTGCATGACTGTACGTTACTTTACTTCATTCATAATACTAGGCCTTATGACTAATACTAGGCCTTTCATGACTGTACTTACTTTACTTCATTCATAATACTAGGCCTTGCATGACTGTACGGTTACTTTACTTCATTCATAATACTAGGCCTTGCATGACTGTACGGTTACTTTACTTCATTCATAATACTAGGCCTTGCATGACTGTACGGTTACTTTACTTCATTCATAATACTAGGCCTTGCATGACTGTACGTTACTTTACTTCATTCATAATACTAGGCCTTGCATGACTGTACGGTTACTTTACTTCATTCATAATACTAGGCCTTGCATGACTGTACGGTTACTTTACTTCATTCATAATACTAGGCCTTGCATGACTGTAACGTTACTTTACTTCATTCATAATACTAGGCCTTGCATGACTGTAATACTAGGCCTTGGTTACTTTACTTCATTCATAATACTAGGCCTTGCTGTACGACTTCATTCATAATACTAGGCCTTGCATGACTGTACCGTAATACTTTACTTTACTTCATTCATAATACTAGGCCTTGCATGACTGTACCGTTACTTTACTTCATTCATAATACTAGGCCTTGCATGACTGTACCGTTACTTTACTTCATTCATAATACTAGGCCTTGCATGACTGTACGTTACTTTACTTCATTCATAATACTAGGCCTTGCATGACTGTACGGTTACTTTACTTCATTCATAATACTAGGCCTTGCATGACTGTACCGTTACTTTACTTCATTCATAATACTAGGCCTTGCATGACTGTACCGTTACTTTACTTCATTCATAATACTAGGCCTTGCATGACTATGACTGTTTTTTTCATTCATAAATACTAGGCCTTGCATGACTGTACGGTTACTTTACTTCATTCATAATACTAGGCCTTGCATGACTGTACGGGCCTTACTGTTACTTTACTTCATTCATAATACATTCATTTAATTCATAATACTAGGCCTTGCATGACTGTACGGTTACTTTTCACTTCATTCATAATACTAGGCCTTGCATGACTGTACCACTTTACTTTACTTCATTCATAATACTAGGCCTTGCATGACTGTACGTTACTTTACTTCATTCATAATACTAGGCCTTGCATGACTGTACGTTACTTTACTTCATTCATAATACTAGGCCTTGCATGACTGTAACGGTTACTTTACTTCATTCATAATACTAGGCCTTGCATGACTGTACCGTTACTTTACTTCATTCATAATACTAGGCCTTGCATGACTGTACGTTACTTTACTTCTAGGCCTCATTCATAATACTAGGCCTTGCATGACTGTACCGTTACTTTACTTCATTCATAATACTAGGCCTTGCATGACTGATTCTAATACTAGGCCTTGCATGACTTACCGTTACTTTACATTCATAATACTAGGCCTTGCATGACTGTACGGTTACTTTTTACTTCATTCATAATACTAGGCCTTGCATGACTGTACCGTTACTTTACTTCATTCATAATACTAGGCCTTGCATGACTGTAAGGCCTTGCATGACTGTTACTTTACTTCATTCATAATACTAGGCCTTGCACTGACTGTATTCATAATACTAGTTGACTTTACTTCATTCATAATACTAGGCCTTGCATGACTGTACGTTACTTTACTTCATTCATAATACTAGGCCTTGCATGACTGTACCGTTACTTCATTCATAATACTAGGCCTTGCATGACTGTAACATGACTGTATTCATAATACTAGGCCTTGCATGACTTACTTTTACTTCATTCATAATACTAGGCCTTGCATGACTGTACGTTACTTTACTTCATTCATAATACTAGGCCTTGCATGACTGTACCGTTACTTTACTTCATTCATAATACTAGGCCTTGCATGACTGTACCCGTTACTTTACTTCATTCATAATACTAGGCCTTGCATGACTGTACTTACTTTACTTCATTCATAATACTAGGCCTTGCATGACTGTACGTTACTTTTACTTCATTCATAATACTAGGCCTTGCATGACTGTACGTTACTTTACTTCATTCATAATACTAGGCCTTGCATGACTGTACCGTTACTTTACTTCATTCATAATACTAGGCCTTGCATGACTGTACTTTACTTTACTTCATTCATAATACTAGGCCTTGCATGACTGTACGTTACTTTACTTCATTCATAATACTAGGCCTTGCATGACTGTACTTTACTTACATTTTTCACTTCATTCATAAATACTAGGCCTTGCATGACTGTACCGTTACTTTACTTCATTCATAATACTAGGCCTTCATTCATGACTGTACGGTTACTTTACTTCATTCATAATACTAGGCCTTGCATGACTGTACGTTACTTTACTTCATTCATAATACTAGGCCTTGCATGACTGTACTTCATTCATAATACTAGGCCTTACTTTACTTCATTCATAATACTAGGCCTTGCATGACTGTACGTTACTTTACTTCATTCATAATACTAGGCCTTGCATGACTGTACCGTTTTTTACTTCATTCATAATACTAGGCCTTGCATGACTGTACCGTTACTTTACTTCATTCATAATACTAGGCCTTGATGACTGTACTGGTTATTTTTACTTCATTCATAATACTAGGCCTTGCATGACTGTACTGGGCCTTGCGCTTCATTCTTCATTCAAATACGGCCTTACTTTACTTCATTCATAATACTAGGCCTTGCATGACTGTACCGTTACTTTACTTCATTCATAATACTAGGCCTTGCATGACTGTACCGTTGCTTTACTTCATTCATAATACTAGGCCTTGCATGACTGTACCGTTACTTCACTTCATTCATAATACTAGGCCTTGCATGACTGTACGGTTACTTTACTTCATTCATAACACTAGGCCTTGCATGACTGTACCGTTACTTTACTTCATTCATAATACTAGACCTTGCATGACTGTAATTCATAATACTAGGCCTTACTTTACTTCATTCATAACACTAGGCCTTGCATGACTGTACCGTTACTTTACTTCATTCATAATACTAGGCCTTGCATGACTGTACGGTTACTTTACTTCATTCATAATACTAGGCCTTGCATGACTGTACGGTTACTTTACTTCATTCATAATACTAGGCCTTGCATGACTGTACCGTTACTTTACTTCATTCATAATACTAGGCCTTGCATGACTGTACGGTTACTTTACTTCATTCATAACACTAGGCATTGCATGACTGTACCGTTACTTCACTTCATTCATAACACTAGGCCTTGCATGACTGTATGGTTACTTTACTTCATTCATAATACTAGGCCTTGCATGACTGTACCGTTACTTTACTTCATTCATAATACTAGGCCTTGCATGACTGTACCGTTACTTTACTTCATTCATAATACTAGGCCTTGCATGACTGTACGGTTACTTTACTTCATTCATAATACTAGGCCTTGCATGACTGTACCATTACTTTACTTCATTCATAATACTAGGCCTCTCATGACTGTACCGTTACTTTACTTCATTCATAATACTAGGCCTTGCATGACTGTACGTTACTTTTACTTCATTCATAATACTAGGCCTTGCTTTATGACTTCATTCATAATACTAGGCCTTGCATGACTATGACTTACTTTTACTTCATTCATAATACTAGGCCTTGCATGACTGTACCGTTATTTACTTCATTCATAATACTAGGCCTTTCATGACTTTTACTTCATTCATAATACTAGGCCTTGCATGACTGTTACTTTACATTCATAATACTAGGCCTTGCATGACTGTACGTTACTTTACTTCATTCATAATACTAGGCCTTGCATGACTGTACTTCATTCATAACACTAGGCCTTACTTTTTACTTCATTCATAATACTAGGCCTTGCATGACTGTACGGTTACTTTACTTCATTCATAACACTAGGCATTGCATGACTGTACCGTTACTTCACTTCATTCATAACACTAGGCCTTGCATGACTGTATGGTTACTTTACTTCATTCATAATACTAGGCCTTGCATGACTGTACGGTTACTTTACTTCATTCATAATACTAGGCCTTGCATGACTGTACCGTTACTTTACTTCATTCATAATACTAGGCCTTGCATGACTGTACGGTTACTTTACTTCATTCATAATACTAGGCCTTGCATGACTGTACCGTTACTTTACTTCATTCATAATACTAGGCCTTGCATGACTAATACTAGGCCTATGACTGTTACTTTACTTCATTCATAATACTAGGCCTTGCATGACTGTAAATACGTTACTTTACTTCATTCATAATACTAGGCCTTGCATGACTGTACCGTTGACTTTACTTCATTCATAATACTAGGCCTTGCATGACTGTTCATAATACTAGGCCTTACTTTTTACTTCATTCATAATACTAGGCCTTGCATGACTGTACGTTACTTTACTTCATTCATAATACTAGGCCTTGCATGACTGTACGTTACTTTACTTCATTCATAATACTAGGCCTTGCATGACTGTAACGGTTACTTTACTTCATTCATAATACTAGGCCTTGCATGACTGTACGTTACTTTACTTCATTCATAATACTAGGCCTTGCATGACTGTCATTTCATAATACTAGGCCTTGCATGACTGTATGGTTACTTTACTTCATTCATAATACTAGGCCTTTCATGACTGTACGTTACTTTACTTCATTCATAATACTAGGCCTTGCATGACTGTATTCATTCATAATACCAGGCCTTGCATGACTGTACGGTTACTTTACTTCATTCATAATACTAGGCCTTGCATGACTGTACGGTTACTTTACTTCATTCATAATACTAGGCCTTGCATGACTGTACCGTTACTTTACTTCATTCATAATACTAGGCCTTGCATGACTGTACCGTTACTTTACTTCATTCATAATACTAGGCCTTGCATGACTGTACCGTTACTTTACTTCATTCATAATACTAGGCCTTGCATGACTGTCTTCATGACTTACTTTACTTCATTCATAATACTAGGCCTTGCATGACTGTACGTTACTTTACTTCATTCATAATACTAGGCCTTGCATGACTGTACCGTTACTTTACTTCATTCATAATACTAGGCCTTGACTGTACATGACTGTACGGGTTACTTTACTTCATTCATAATACTAGGCCTTGCATGACTGTTGCATGACTGTACGTTACTTTACTTCATTCATAATACTAGGCCTTGCATGACTGTACGGTTACTTTACTTCATTCATAATACTAGGCCTTGCATGACTGTACGGCGTTACTTTACTTCATTCATAATACTAGGCCTAATACTAGGCCTTGCATGACTGTACCCGGTTACTTTACTTCATTCATAATACTAGGCCTTGCATGACTGTACCTTTACTTTACTTCATTCATAATACTAGGCCTTGCATGACTGTACGTTACTTTACTTCATTCATAATACTAGGCCTTGCATGACTGTACGGTTACTTTACTTCATTCATAATACTAGGCCTTGCATGACTGTACGTTACTTTACTTCATTCATAATACTAGGCCTTGCATGACTGTAACGTTACTTTACTTCATTCATAATACTAGGCCTTGCATGACTGTACCGTTACTTTACTTCATTCATAATACTAGGCCTTGCATGACTGTACCGTTACTTTACTTCATTCATAATACTAGGCCTTGCATGACTGTACGGTTACTTTACTTCATTCATAATACTAGGCCTCTCATGACCTTTTTACTTCATTCATAATACCAGCCTTGCATGACTGTACGGTTACTTTACTTCATTCATAATACTAGGCCTTGCATGACTGTACCGTTACTTTACTTCATTCATAATACTAGGCCTTGCATGACTGTACCGTTACTTTACTTCATTCATAATACTAGGCCTTGCATGACTGTACCGTTACTTTACTTCATTCATAATACTAGGCCTGTAACTGGTTACTGTACCTCTGTTACTTTACTTCATTCATAATACTAGGCCTTGCATGACTGTACCGTTACTTTACTTCATTCATAATACTAGGCCTTGCATGACTGTAACGGTTACTTTTACTTCATTCATAATACTAGGCCTTTCATGACTGTACCGTTACTTTACTTCATTCATAATACTAGGCCTTGCATGACTGTACGTTACTTTACTTCATTCATTACTACTTCATTCATAATACTAGGCCTTGCATGACTGTACCGTTACTTTACTTCATTCATAATACTAGGCCTTGCATGACTGTACGGTTACTTTACTTCATTCATAATACTAGGCCTTGCATGACTGTAATTTTTTTACTTCATTCATAATACTAGGCATTGCATGACTGTACCGTTACTTTACTTCATTCATAATACTAGGCCTTGCATGACTGTACATTCATTCAATAATACTAGGCCTTGCATGACTGTACCATAATTCTAGGTTACTTTTACTTCATTCATAATACTAGGCCTTGCATGACTGTACCGTTACTTTACTTCATTCATAATACTAGGCCTTGCATGACTGTACCGTTACTTTACTTCATTCATAATACTAGGCCTTGCATGACTGGCCTTTCATGACTGTAACGTTACTTTACTTCATTCATAATACTAGGCCTTGCATGACTGTACGTTACTTTACTTCATTCATAATACTAGGCCTTGCATGACTGTACGGTTACTTTACTTCATTCATAATACTAGGCCTTGCATGACTGTACGTTACTTTACTTCATTCATAATACTAGGCCTTTCATGACTGTAAAATTACTTTACTTCATTCATAATACTAGGCCTTGCATGACTGTAACTTCATTCATAATACTAGGCCTGCATTACGTTTTACTTCATTCATAATACTAGGCCTTTCATGACTGTACCGTTACTTTACTTCATTCATAATACTAGGCCTTTCATGACTGTACCGGTTACTTTACTTCATTCATAATACTAGGCCTTGCATGACTGTACTGTGCGTTACTTTACTTCATTCATAATACTAGGCCTTTGCTTTGACTGTACCGTTGTTTTTTATTGCATTCTTTATTCATAATACTAGGCCTTGCATGACTGTACCATTCGCACCTATTTTTACTTCATTCATAATACTAGGCCTTGCATGACTGTACCGTTACTTTACTTCATTCATAATACTAGGCCTTGCATGACTGTACTACGTTACTTTACTTCATTCATAATACTAGGCCTTGCATGACTGTATGTTACTTTACTTCATTCATAATACTAGGCCTTGCATGACTGTACGTTACTTTACTTCATTCATAATACTAGGCCTTGCATGACTGTACAAGCATTTACTTCATTCATAATACTAGGCCTTGCATGACTGTACTTATTTACTTCATTCATAATACTAGGCCTTGCATGACTGTACTTCATTTAATACTTAGGCTTTACTTCATTCATAATACTAGGCCTTGCATGACTGTACCGTTACTTTACTTCATTCATAATACTAGGCCTTGCATGACTGTACTGCGGTTTTTACTTCATTCATAATACTAGGCCTTGCATGACTGTCCGTTATTTTACTTCATTCATAATACTAGGCCTTTCATGACTGTAACAGTTACTTTACTTCATTCATAATACTAGGCCTTGCATGACTGTACGGTTACTTTACTTCATTCATAATACTAGGCCTTGCATGACTGTACCGTTACTTTACTTCATTCATAATACTAGGCCTTTCATGACTGGCTTTACTTCATTCATAATACTAGGCCTCTCGCTGACTGTACCGTTACTTTACTTCATTCATAATACTAGGC
>JAIGNY010000327.1:2615000-2904955 GCA_020152595.1 Chiridota heheva | reverse complement strand
GACATGAAATTTCACATGACATGACATTTCACATGACAAAATTTCACATGACATGAAATTTCACATGACAAAAATTTCACATGACAAAAATTCACATGACACAAATTTCACATGACAAATTTCACATGACATGAAATTTCACATGACATGAAATTTCACATGACAAAAATTTCACATGACAAAAATTTCACATGACATGAAATTTCACATGACAAAATTTCACATGACATGAAATTTCACATGACAGAATT
Source organism: Chiridota heheva (assembly GCA_020152595.1). Classification (NCBI taxonomy): domain Eukaryota; kingdom Metazoa; phylum Echinodermata; class Holothuroidea; order Apodida; family Chiridotidae; genus Chiridota; species Chiridota heheva. The sequence continues at coordinate 2,904,704 of JAIGNY010000327.1, read as the reverse complement.
TCACATGACATGAAATTTCACATGACAAAATTTCACATGACATGAAATTTCACATGACAAAATTTCACATGACAAAATTTCACATGACATGAAAATTTCACATGACAAAATTTCACATGACATGAAATTTCACATGATAAAATTTCACATGACAAAATTTCACATGACATGAAATTTCACATGACATGACATTTCACATGACATGAAATTTCACATGACATGACATTTCACATGACATAAAATTTCACATGACATGAAATTTCACATGACATGAAATTTCATGACAAAATTTCACATGACATAAAATTCACATGACATGAAAATTTCACATGACATGAAATTTCACACACAAAATTTCACATGACAAAATTTCACATGACAAAACTTCACATGACAAAATTTCACATGACATGAAATTTCACATGACATAAAATTTCACATGACAAAATTTCACATGACAAAAATTCACATGACAAGTTTACATGACATGAAATTTCACATGACAAAATTTCACATGACATAATTTCACATGACAGGAAATTTCACATGACAGGACATTTCACATGACATAAAAATTTCACATAACAAAATTTCACATGACAATTTTTCACATGACAAAATTTTACCTAACAAAATTTCACATGGCATGACATTTCCCATGACAAAAATTCACATGACATAAAATTTCACATGACATAAAATTTCACATGACATGAAATTTCACATGACATAAAATTTCACATGACATAAAATTTCACATGACATGAAATTTCACATGACATGAAATTTCACATGACATGACATTTCACATGACATGAAATTTCACATGACATAAATTTCACATGACATGAAATTTCACATGACAAAATTTCACATGACATTTTCAAAAAATTTCACATGACATGACATTTCACATGACATGAAATTTCACATGACATGAAATTTCACATGACATGAAATTTCACATGACATGAAATTTCACATGACAAAATTTCACGTGACATGAAATTTCACATGGCATGAAAATTTCACATGACATGAACATTCACATGACATGAAAAATTTCACATGACATGAATTTCACATTTCACATGACATTTCACATGACATGAAAATTCACATGACATGAAATTTCACATGACATGAAATTTCACATGACATGACAAATTTCACATGACATGAAATTTCACATGACATGAAATTTCACATGACATAAATTTCACATGACATGAAATTTCACAAAACATGAAATTTCACATGACATGAAAATTCACATGACATGAAATTTCACATGACATGAAATTTCACATGACATAACATTTCACATGACAAAATTTCACATGACAAAATTTCACATGACATGAAATTTCACATGACATGAAATTTCACATGACAGAAATTTCACATGACATGAAATTTCACATGACATGAAATTTCACATGACATGAAATTTCACATGACATGAAATTTCACATGACAAAATTTCACATGACATGAAATTTCACATGACATGAAATTTCACATGACATGAAATTTCACATGACATGACATTTCACATGACATGAAATTTCACATGACATGACATTTCACATGACAAAATTTCACATGACAAAAATTTCACATGACATGAAATTTCACGTCAAAATTTCACATGACAGAATTTCACATGACATGAAAATTCACATGACATGACATTTCACATGACATGACATTTCACATGACATGAAATTTCACATGACATGAATTTCACATGACATGAAATTTCACATGACATGAAATTTCACATGACATGAAATTTCACATGACATGAAATTTCACATGACATGAAATTTCACATGACATGAAATTTCACATGACATGAAATTTCACATGACAAAATTTCACATGACAAAATTTCACATGAAAATTTCACATGACATGAAATTTTCATGACATAAAATTCACATGACATGAAATTTCACATGACATGAAATTTCACATGACATGAAATTTCACATGACAAAATTTCACATGACATGAAATTTCACATGACATGAAATTTCAATGACAAAATTTCACATGACATGAAATTCACATGACATGAAATTTCACATGAAAATTTCACATGACAAAATTTCACATGACAAAAAATTCACATGACAAAATTTCACATGACATGAATTTCACATGACAGTAAATTTCACATGACATGGAAATTCACATGAAAAAATTTCACATGAAAAAATTCACATGACATGAAATTTCACATGACATGAAATTTCACATGACATGAAATTTCACATGACATGAAATTTCACATGACATGAAATTTCACATGACAAAATTTCACATGACAAAAATTTCACATGACATGAAATTTCACATGACATGAAATTTCACATGACATGAAATTTCACATGACATAAAAATTCACATGACATGAAATTTCACATGACATGAAATTTCACATGACATGAAATTTCACATGACATGAAATTTCACATGACATGAAATTTCACATGACATGAATTTTCACATGACATTTCACATGACAAAATTTCACATGACATGAAATTTCACATGACATAAAATTTCACATGACAAAATTTCACATGACATGAAATTTCACATGACATTTCACATGACAAAATTTCACATGACATGAAATTTCACATGACATGAAATTTCACATGACATGAAATTTCACATGACATGAAATTTCACATGACATGAAATTTCACATGACATGAAAATTTCATGACATGAAAATTTCACATGACATGAAATTTCACATGACATGAAATTCACATGACATAAATTTTACATGACATGAAATTTCACATGACATGAAATTTCACATGACATGAAATTTCACATGACAAAATTTCACATGACATGAAATTCATGACATGAAATTTCACATGACATGAAATTTCAATGACAAAATTTCACATGACATGAAATTTCACATGACAAAATTTCACATGACATGAAATTTCACATGACATTTCACGACAAATTTCACATGACATGAATTTCACATGACATGAAAATTTCACATGACATGAAATTTCACATGACATGAAATTTCACAAATTTCACATGACATGAAATTTCACATGACATGAAATTTCACATGACATGACAAAATTTCACATGACATGAAATTTCACATGACATGAAAATTTCACATGACAAAAAAAAATTTCACATGACATGAAATTTCACATGACAAAAAATTTCACATGACATAAAATTTCACATGACATGAAATTTCACATGACATGAAAATTTCACATGATGAATTTTCACATGACAAAATTTCACATGACATGAAATTTCACATGACATGAAATTTCACATGACATTTTTCACATGACATGAAATTTCACATGACATGAAATTTCATGACATGACAAAATTTCACATGACATGAATTTCATGACAAAATTTCACATGACATGAAATTTCACATGACATGAAAAATTTCACATGACAAAATTTCACATGACATGAAATTTCACATGACATGAAATTTCACATGACATGAAATTTCACATGACATGAAATTTCACATGACATGAAATTTCACATGACATTTCAAAATTTCACATGACATGACAAATTTCACATGATTTCACATGACAAAATTTCATGACATGAAATTTCACATGACATGAAATTTCACATGACATGAAATTTCACATGACATAAATTTCACATGACATGAATTTCACATGACAAAATTTCACATGACATGAAATTTCACATGACATGAAATTTCACATGACATGAAATTTCACATGACATGAAATTTCACATGACATGAAATTTCACATGACATGAAATTTCACATGACATGAAAAATTTCACATGACATGAAATTTCACATGACATGAAAATTTCACATGACATGAATTTCACATGACATAAATTTCACATGACATGAAATTTCACATGACATGAAATTTCACATGACATGAAATTTCACATGACATGAAATTTTCACATGACATGAAATTTCACATGACATGAAATTTCACATGACATGAAATTTCACATGACATGAAATTTCACATGACATGAAATTTCACATGACAAAATTTCACATGACAAAATTTCACATGACATGAAATTTCACATGACAAAATTTCACATGACATGAATTTCATGATGACAAAATTTCACATGACATGAAATTTCACATGACAAAATTTCACATGACAAAATTTCACATGACATGAAATTCACATGACATGAAATTTCACATGACATGAAATGATTTCACATGACATGAAATTTCACATGACATGAAAATTTCACATGACATGAAATTTCACATGACATGAAATTTCACATGACATGAAATTTCACATGACATGAAATTTCACATGACATGAAATTTCACATGACAAAATTTTCACATGACATGAAAAATTTCACATGACATGAAAATTCACATGACATGAAATTTCACATGACAAAATTTCACATGACAAAATTTCACATGACATGAAATTTCACATGACAAAAATTTCACATGACATGAAATTTCACATGACAAAACTTCACATGACATGAATTTCACATGACATGAAATTTCACATGACATGAAATTTCACATGACAAACATGACATTTTCACATGACATGAAATTTCACATGACATGAAATTTCACATGACATAAAAATTTCACATGACATGAAATTTCACATGACATGAATTTCACATGACAGGAAATTTCACATGACAGGAAATTTCACATGACATGAAATTTCACATGACATAAAATTTCACATGACAAAATTTCACATGACAAAATTTCACATGACATGAAATTTCACATGACAGAAATTTCACATGACATGAAATTTCACATGATAAAATTTCACATGACAAAATTTCACATGACATGAAATTTCACATGACATGAAATTTCACATGACATGAAATTTCACATGACATGAAATTTCACATGACAAAATTTCACATGACATGAAAATTCACATGACATGAAATTTCACATGACATGAAATTTCACATGACATGAAATTTCACATGACATGAAATTTCACATGACATAAAATTTCACATGACATGAAATTTCACATGACATGAAATTTCACATGACAAAATTTCACATGACATAAATTTCACATGAAAATTCACATGACAAAATTCCACATGACATGAAATTTCACATGACATGAAATTTCACATGACATGAAATTTCACATGACATGAAATTTCACATGACATGAAATTTCACATGACATGAAATTTCACATGACATGAAATTTCACATGACATGACATTTCACATGACATGAAATTTCACATGACATGAAATTTCACATGACATGACAAAATTTCACATGACATGAAATTTCACATGACAAAAAATTTCACATGACATGAAAATTCACATGACATGAAATTTCACATGACATGAAATTTCACATGACATAAAATTTCACATGACATGAAATTTCACATGACATGAAATTTCACATGACATGACACATGACAAAATTTCACATGACATGAAAAATTTCACATGACAAAAATTTCAAATGACATGACATTTCACATGACAGAATTTCACATGACAAATTTTCACATGACATGACATTTCACATGACAAAAATTTTCACACATGACATGAAATTTCACATGACATGAAATTTCACATGACAAAAAATTTCACATGACAAAATTTCACATGACAAAAATTTCACATGACATGAATTTCACATGACATGAAATTTCACATGACATGAAATTTCACATGACATGAAATTTCACATGACATAAAATTCACATGACATAAATTTCACATGACAAAATTTCACATGACATGACATGACAAAATTTCACATGACATGAAATTTCACATGACATAAAATTTCACATGACATGACATTTCACATGACATAAAATTTCACATGACATGACATTTCACATGACAAAATTTCACATGACAAAATTTCACATGACATAAAAATTTCACATGACATGAAATTTCACATGACATGAAATTTCACATGACATGAAATTTCACATGACATAAAATTTCACATGACATGAAATTTCACATGACATGAAATTTCACATGACATGAAATTTCACATGACATGAAATTTCACATGACATGAAATTTCACATGACATGAAATTTCACATGACATGAAATTTCACATGACATGAAATTTCACATGACATGAAATTTCACATGACAAAATTTCACATGACAAAAATTTCACATGACAGGAAATTTTACATGACATGATATTTCACATGACATGAAATTTCACATGACATGAAATTTCACATGACAGGAAGTTTCACATGACAGGAAATTTCACGACATAATTTTACATGACAGGAAATTTCACGACATGAAATTTCACATGATATGAAATTTTACATGACGAAGTTTCACGTGACAAAAATTCACATGACATAACATTTCACATGACATAAACTTTCACATGACAGGAAATTTCACATGACATGAATTTTCACATGACATGACATTTCACATGACATGACATTTCACATGACATGACATTTTACATGACATGACATTTCACATGACATGACATTTCACATGACAAAATTTCACATGACAAAATTTCACATGACAATTTTACAAGACATGAAATTTCACATAACAAAAATTTCATGACATGAAATTTCACATGACATAGAACTTCACATAACAAAATTTTACATGACTCGAAATTTCACATGACATGAAATTTCACATGACATGAAATTTCACATGACATACAATTTCACAGGACATGAAATTTCACATGACACTTTCACATGACATGAAATTTCACATGACATGAAATTTCACATGACATGACATTTCACATGACATGAAATTTCACATGACATGACATTTCACATGACATGAAAATTCACATGACATGAAATTTCACATGACATGAAATTTCACATGACATGAAATTTCACATGGCAAAAATTTCATGAAAAATTCACATGACATGAAATTTCACATGACAAAATTTCACATGACATGAAATTTCACATGACATGACATTTCACATGACATGAAAATTCACATGACATAAAATTTCACATGACATGAAAATTCACATGACATGAAATTTTATGACATGAAATTTCACATGACATGAAATTTCACATGACAGGAAATTTCACATGACATGAAATTTCACATGACAAAATTTCACATGACAAAATTTCACATGACAAAATTTCACATGACAAAAATTTCACATGACATGAAATTTCACAAGACATGAATTTCACATGACATGAAAATTTCACATGACAAAATTTCACATGACAAAAAATTTCACATGACAAAATTTCACATGACATGAAATTTCACATGACAGGAAATTTCACATGACATGAAATTTCACATGACATGAAATTTCACATGACAAAAAATTTCACATGACAAAATTTCACATGACATGAAATTTCACATGACAAAATTTCACATGACATGAAATTTCACATGACATAAAATTTCACATGACATGAAATTTCACATGACAGAAATTTCACATGACATGAAATTTCACATGACATGAAATTTTCACATGACATGAAATTTCACATGACATGAAATTTCACATGACAAAATTTCACATGACAAAATTTCACATGACATGAAATTTCACATGACATGAAATTTCACATGACATGAAATTTCACATGACAAAATTTCACATGACAAAATTTCACATGACATGACATTTCACATGACATAAAATTTCACATGACATGAATTTCACATGACATGAAATTTCACATGACATAATTTCACATGACAGGAAATTTCACATGACATGAAATTTCACATGACAAAATTTCACATGACATGAAATTTCACATGACAGGAAATTTCACATGACATGAAATTTCACATGACATAAAATTTCACATGACAAAATTTCACATGACATGAAAATTTCACATGACATAAATTTCACATGACATAAAATTTCACATGACATGAAATTTCACATGACAGGAAATTTCACATGACATGAAATTTCACATGACATGAAATTTCACATGACAAAAAATTTCACATGACATGAAAATTTCACATGACATGAAATTTCACATGACATGAAATTTCACATGAAAAATTTCACATGACATAAAAATTTCACATGACATGAAATTTCACATGACAAAATTTCACATGACATGAAATTTCACATGACAAAATTTCACATGACAAAATTTCACAACATTTTCACATGACAAAAATTTCACATGACATGAAATTTCACATGACAAAATTTCACATGACATGAAATTTCACATGACATGAAATTTCACATGACATGAAATTTCACATGACATGAAATTTCACATGACATGAAATTTCACATGACATGAAATTTCACATGACATGACATTTCACATGACATAAAATTTCACATGACATGACATTTCACATGACAAAATTTCACATGACAAAATTTCACATGACATAAAAATTCACATGACAGGAAATTTCACATGACAGGAAATTTCACATGACATGAAATTTCACATGACAAAATTTCACATGACATGAAATTTCACATTTCACATGACAAAATTTCACATGCCATGAAATTTCACATGACATGAAATTTCACATGACATGAAATTTCACATGACAAAAATTTCACATGACATTTTCACATGAAAAATTTCACATGACATGAAATTTCACATGACATGAAATTTCACATGACATGAAATTTCACATGACATGAAATTTCACATGACATGAAATTTCACATGACAAAATTTCACATGACATGAAATTTCACATGACATGAAATTTCACGACATGAAATTTCACATGACAAAATTTTCACATGACATGAAATTTCACATGACATGAAAATTTCACATGACATGAAATTTCACATGACATGAAATTTCATGACATGAAATTTCACATGACATGAAATTTCACATGACATGAATTTCACATGACATGAAATTTCACATGACATGAAATTTCACATGACATGAAAAAATTTCACATGACATGAAATTTCACATGACATGAAATTTCACATGACATGAAATTTCACATGACAAGAAATTTCACATGACAAAATTTCACATGACAAAATTTCACGACAGAAAATTTCACATACATGAAGTTTCACATGCCATAAAATTTCACACGACATGAAATTTTACATAACAGGAAATTTCACATGGCATGAATTTTCACATGACATTTCACATGAAAAATTTCACATGACATGAAAATTCACATGACATGACATTTCACATGACATGACATTTCACATGACAAAATTTCACATGACAAAATTTCACATGACATGACATTTCACACGACATGAAATTTCACATGACAAAATTTCACGTCATGAAATTTCACATGGCATAAAATTTCACATGACATGAAATTTCACATGACATGAAAATTTCACATGACATGAAATTTCACATGACATGAAATTTCACATGACATGAAATTTCACATGACATGAATTTCACATGACAAAATTTCACATGACAAAATTTCACATGACATGAAATTTCACATGACATAAATTTCACATGACATGAAATTTCACATGACATGACATTTCACATGACATAAAATTTCACATGACATGACATTTCACATGACAAAATTTCACATGACATGAAATTTCACATGACATGAAATTTCACATGACATGAAATTTCACATGACATGAAATTTCACATGACATGAAATTTCACATGACATGAAATTTCACATGACATGAAATTTCATGACATGACAAAATTTCACATGACATGAAATTTCACATGACATGAAAATTTCACATGACATGAAATTTTCACATGACATGAAGTTTCACATGACATGAAATTTCACGACATGAAATTTCACATTGCATAAAATTTTACATGACATGAAATTTCACATGACATGAAATTTCACATGGCATAAAATTTCACATGACATGAAATTTCACATGACATGAAATTTCACATGACATGAAATTTCACATGACATGAAATTTCACATGACATGAAATTTCACATGACATGACATTTCACATGACAAAATTTCACATGCCATAAAAATTCACATGACAGGAAATTTCACATGACATGAAAAATTTCACATGACATGAAATTTCACATGACATGAATTTTCCATGACAAAATTTCACATGACATGAAATTTCACATGACATGAAATTTCACATGACAAAATTTCACATGACATGAAATTTCACATGACATGAAATTTCACATGACATAAATTTCACATGACATGAAATTTCATGACAAATTCACATGACATGAATTTCACATGACAAAATTTCACATGACATGAAAATTTCACATGACATGAAATTTCACATGACATGAAAATTTCACATGACATGAAATTTCACATGACATGAAATTTCACATGACAAAATTTCACATGACATGAAATTTCACATGACATGAAATTTCACATGACATGAAATTTCACATGACATGAAATTTCACATGACAAAAATTTCACATGACAAAAATTTCACATGACAAAAATTTCACATGACATGAAATTTCACATGACAGGAAATTTCACATAACAGGAAATTTCACATGACATGAAATTTCACATGACAAAATTTCACAAGACATGAAATTTCACATGGCATGAAAATTTAACATGACATGAAATTTCACATGACATGACAAAATTTTACATGACAAAATTTCACATGACAAAATTTCACATGACAGGAATTTTTACATGACATGACATTTCACATGACATGATATTTCACATGACATGACATTTCACATGACAGAATTTCACACGACATGAAATTTCACATGACATAATTTCACATGACAAAATTTCACATGACAAAATTTCACATGACAAATGAAATTTCACATGACAAATTTCACATGACATGAAATTTCACATGACATGAAATTTCACATGACATGAAATTTCACATGACATGACAAAATTTCACATGACAAAATTTCACATGACATGAAATTTCACATGACATGAAATTTCACATGACATAAAAATTTCACATGACAAAAATTTCACATGACAAAATTTCACATGACATGAAAAATTTCACATGACAAAAATTTCACATGAAATTTCATGAAATTTCACATGACATAAATTTCACATGACATGAAATTTCACATGACATGAAATTTCACATGACATGACAAAATTCACATGACATGAAATTTCACATGACAAAATTTCACATGACAAAATTTCATGACATGACATTTCACATGACATGAAAATTCACATGACATGAAATTTCACATGACATGAAATTTCACATGACATGACATGACAAAATTTCACATGACAAAATTTCACATGACATGAATTTCACATGACATGAAATTTCACATGACATGAAATTTCACATGACATGAAATTTCACATTACATGAAATTTCACATGACATGAAATTTCACATAACATGAAATTTCACATAACATGACATTTCACATGACATAAAATTTCACAAGATATGAAATTTCACATGACCCGACATTTCACATGACATGAAATTTCACATGATACGACATTTCACATGACATGAAATTTCACATGACATGAAATTTCACATGACATGACATTTCACATGACATGAAATTTCACATGACATGAAATTTCACATGACATGAAATTTCACATGACATGAAATTTCACATGATGACAAAATTTCACATGACATTTCACATGACAAAATTTCACATGACATAAAATTTCACATGACATGAAATTTCACATGACATGAAATTTCACATGACATGAAATTTCACATGACATGAATTTCACATGACAAAATTTCACATGACAAAATTTCACATGACATGAAATTTCACACATGACATGAAATTTCACATGACATGAAATTTCACATGACATGAAATTTCACATGACATGAAATTTCACATGACATGAAATTTCACATGACATGAAATTTCACATGACATATTTCACATGACAGGAAGTTTCACATGACAAACTTTCACATGACACGAAATTTTATATGACAGGAAATTCCACATGACATGAAACTTCATGACATGAAATTTCACATGACATGAAATTTCACATGACATGAAATTTCACATGACAAAATTTCACATGACAAAATTTCACATGACATGAAATTTCACATGACATGAAATTTCACATGACATGACATTTCACATGACATGAAATTTCACATGACATGAAATTTCACATGACATGAAATTTCACATGACAAAATTTCACATGACAAAATTTCACATGACATGAAATTTCACATGACATGAAATTTCACATGACAAAATTTCACATGACATGAATTTCACATGACATGAAATTTCACATGACATGAAATTTCACATGACATGAAATTTCACATGACAAAATTTCACATGACATGAAATTTCACATGACATGAAATTTCACATGACACACTTTAACATGACAAAATTTCACATGACATGAAAAAAATTCACATGACATGAAATTTCACATGACATAAAATTTCACATGACATGAAATTTCACATGACATGAAATTTCACATGACATGAAATTTCACATGACATGAAATTTCACATGACAAAAATTTCACATGACATGAAATTTCACATGACAGGAAAATTCACATGACATGAAATTTCACATGACATGAAATTTCACATGACATGAAATTTCACATGACAAAATTTCACATGACAAAATTTCACATGACAAAATTTCACATGACAGGAAATTTCACATGACATGAAATTTCACATGACATGAAATTTCACATGACAAAAATTTCACATGACATGAACATGACATGAATTTCACATGACATTTCACATGACAGAAAATTTCACGACATAAAATTTCATGATGCATAAAATTTCACATGACATAAAATTTCACATGACATGAAATTTCACATGACAAAATTTCACATGACATGAAATTTCACATGACAAAATTTCACATGACATGAAATTTCACATGACATGAAATTTCACATGACATGAAATTTCACATGACATGAAATTTCACATGACATGAATTTCACATGACATGAAATTTCACATGACATGAAATTTCACATGACATGAAATTTCACATGACATAAATTTCACATGACATAAAATTTCACATGACATGAAAATTCACATGACATGAAATTTCACATGACATGACATTTCACAAAAATTTCACATGACATGAAATTTCACATGACATGAAATTTCACATGACATAAAAATTTCACATGACATGAAATTTCACATGACAAAATTTCACATGACATGAAAAATTTCACATGACATGAAATTTCACATGACATGAAATTTCACATGACATGAAATTTCACATGACAAAAAATTTCACATGACAGGAAACTTCATATGACATGACATTTCACATGACATGAAATTTCACATGACAAAATTTCACATGACAAAATTTCACATGACATGAAATTTCATGACATGAATTTTCACGACATTAAATTTCAAATGACATGACATTTCAGATGAGAGAATTTCACATGACATGAAATTTCACATGACAGGAAATTTCACGTGACATGACATTTCACATGACATGACATTTCACATGACATGACATGAAATTTCACATGACATGAAATTCACATGACAAAATTTCACATGACATGAAATTTCACATGACATGAAATTTCACATGACATGAAATTTCACATGACATGAAATTTCACATGACAAAATTTTCACATGACATGAAATTTCACATGACATGAAATTTCACATGACATGAAATTTCACATGACATGAATTTCACATGACAAAAATTTCACATGACATGAAAATTTCACATGACATGAAAATTTCACATGACATGAAATTTCATGACATGAAATTTCACATGACAAAAATTTCACATGACATGAAATTACACATGACATGAATTTCACATGACATGAAAATTTCACATGACATGAATTTCACATGACATGAAATTTCACATGACATGAAATTTCACATGACATTTCACATGAAAAATTCACATGACATGAAATTTCACATGACATGAAATTTCACATGACAAAATTTCACATGACATTTTTCATGACATGAAATTTCACATGATAATTTTCACATGACATGAAATTTCACATGACAAAATTTCACATGACAAAATTTCACATGACAGGAAATTTCACATGACATGAAATTTCACATGACATGAAATTTCACATGACATGAAATTTCACATGACATGAAATTTCACATGACATGAAAATTTCACATGACATGAAATTTCACATGACAAAATTTCACATGACATGAAATTTCAAAATTTCACATGACATGAAATTTCACATGACATGAAATTTCACATGACAAAATTTCACATGACAAAATTTTCATGACATGAAAATTTCACATGACATGACATGACAAAATTTCACATGACATGAAAATTTCACATGACATGAAATTTCACATGACATGAAATTTCACATGACAAAATTTTACATGACATGAAAATTTACATGACATGAAATTTCACATGACATGACAAAATTTCATGACATGACAAAATTTCACATGACAAAATTTCACATGACATGAATTTCACATGACAAAATTTCACATGACATGAAATTTCACATGACATGAAATTTCACATGACATGAAATTTCACATGACATGAAATTTCACATGACATGAATTTCACATGACAAAATTTCACATGACATGAAATTTCACATGACAGGAAATTTCACATGACATGAAATTTCACATGACAAAATTTCACATGACAAAATTTCACATGACATAAAATTTCACATGACAAAATTTCACATGACATGGAAATTTCATGACAAAATTTCACATGACAAAATTTCACATGACAGAAATTTCACATGACAGAAAATTTCACACATGATTTCACATAAAATTTCACATGACAGGAAATTTCACATGACATGAAATTTCACATGACATGAAATTTCACATGACAAAATTTCACATGACATAAAATTTACATGACATGACATTTCACATGACATGAAATTTCACATGACATGACATTTCACATGACAAAATTTCACATGACAAAATTTCACATGACAAAATTTCACATGACATAAAATTTCACATGACATGAAATTTCACATGACATGAAATTTCACATGACATGAAATTTCACATGACATAAAATTTCACATGACATGAAATTTCACATGACATGAAATTTCACATGACATGAATTTCACATGACATGAAATTTCACATGACAAAACATTTCACATGACATAAAATTCACATGACAAAATTTTACATGACATAAAAATTCACGACAGGAAATTTCACATGACAGGAAATTTCACGACATAATTTTACATGACAGGAAAAATCACATAACAGGAAATTTCACATGGCATGACATTTCACATAACAGTAAATTTCACATGACATGGAAATTCACGTCACAATTTCACATGACAGAATTTTACATGACATGAAAATTTACATGACATGAAAATTCACATGACATGACATTTCACATGACAAAATTTCACATGACAAAATTTTACATGACATAAAAATCACATGACAGAAAATTTCACATGACATGAAATTTCACATGACAAAATTTTACATGACAGGAAATTTCACATGATATGAAAATTCACATGACAGGAAATTTCACATGACATAAAATTTCACATGACATTTCACATGACATGAAATTTCACATGACAGGAAATTTCACAAGACAAAAAATTTCACATGACACATTTTCACATGACAAAATTTCACATGACATGAAATTTTACATGACATGAAATTTCACATGACATGAAATTTCACATGACAAAATTTCACATGACATGAAATTTCACATGACATGAAATTTCACATGACATGAAATTTCACATGACATGAAATTTCACATGACATGAAATTTCACATGACAGAAAATTTCACATGACATGAAATTTCACATGACAGGACATTTTACATGACATGAAATTTCGCATGACATGACATTTCACATGACAAAATTTCACATGACAAAATTTTACATGACATAAAAACTCACATGACAGAAAAATTCACATGACCTAAAATTTTACATGACAAAATTTCACATGACAGGAAATTTCACAAGATATGAAAATTCACATGTCAAAATTTCACATGACAGAATTTCACATGACATACAATTTCACATGACATGACATTTCACATGACATGACATTTCACATGACAAAAAATTCACATGACAAAAAATTCACATGACATTTCAAAAAATTTCATGACATGACATGAAATTTCACATGACATGAAATTTCACATGACATGAAATTTCACATGACAAAAATTTCACATGACATGAAATTTCACATGACAAATTTCATGACATGAATTTCACATGACATGAAATTTCACATGAAAATTTCACATGACATGAAATTTCATGACAAAATTTCACATGACATGAAAAATTTCACATGACAAATTTCACATGACATAAAATTCACATGACAAAATTTCACATGACAGAAATTTCACATGACATAAAATTTCACATGACATGAAATTTCACATGACAGGAAATTTCACATGACATGAAAAATTCACATGACAAAATTTCACATGACATGAAATTTCACATGGCATGAAATTTCACATGACATGAAATTTTACATGACATGAAATTTCACATGACAAAATTTCACATGACATGAAATTTCACATGACATGAAATTTCACATGACAAAAATTTCACACATGAAAAATTTCACATGACATGAAAATTTCACATGACATGAAATTTCACATGACAAAACTTTTCACATAACATAAAATTTCACATGACAAAATTTCACATGACAAAATATCACATGACAGGAAATTTTACATGACAAAATTTCACATGACATGAATTTCACATGACATTTCACATGACAAAATTTCACATGACATGAAATTTCACATGACATTTTACATGACAAAATTTCACATGACATGAAATTTTACGACATACGTTCACATGACAGATAATTTCACATAACAGGAAATTTCACATGACATGAAATTTCACATGACATGAAATTTCACGACATGAAATTTCACATGGCATAAAAATTCACATGACATAAAATTTTACATGACATGACATTTCACATGATATGAAATTTCACATGACATGACATTTCACATGACAAAATTTCACATGACAAAATTTTACATGACATAAAATTTCACATGACATGAAATTTCACATGACATGAAATTTCACATGACAAAATTTCACATGACACATGTTTACATGACAATTTCACGACATAAAATTTCACATGACATGACATTTCACATGACAAAATTTCACATGACAAAATTTCACATGACATGAAATTTCACATGACATGAATTTCACATGACATGAAATTTTACATGACATAAAATTTCACATGACATGAAATTTCACATGACATGACATTTCACATGACATGAAAATTCACATGACATGACATTTTCACATGACATGAAATTTCACATGACAAATTTTCACATGACAAAAAATTTCACATGACAGGAAATTTCACATGACATGAAATTTCACATGACATGAAATTTCACATGACATAAAATTTCACATGACATGACATTTCACATAACAGTAAATTTCACATGACATGGAAATTCACATGACAAAATTTCACATGACATTAATATTTCACATGACATGAAATTTCACATGACATGAAATTTCACATGACATGAAATTTCACATGACATAAAATTTCACATGACATAAAATTTCACATGACAGGAAATTTCACATGACATGAAATTTCACATGACATGAAATTTCACATGACAAAATTTCACATGACATGAATTTTCACGACATACAATTTCACATGACATGACATTTCACATGACATAAAATTTCACATGACATGAAATTTCACATGACAAAATTTCACATGACAGTAAAATTTCATGACATAAAATTTCACATGACAGGAAATTTCACATGACATGGAATTTCACATGCCATGACATTTCACATAAAATGAAATTTTACATGACATGACATTTTACATGACATGAAATTTCACATGACATAAAATTTCACATGACATAAAATTTCACATGACATAAAATTTTACATAACAGGAAATTTTACATGACATTTCACACAAAATTTCAAATGACATGACACTTTACATGGCATAAAATTTCACATGACATGATATTTTACATGACATGACATTTCACATGACATAAAATTTCACATGACATGAATTTTCATATGACAAAATTTCACATGACAGGAAATTTTTAAGATATAAAATTTCACATGACATAAGTTTTCACATGAAATAAAATTTCACATAACATGAAATTTCACATGACAAAATTTCACCTCATGAAATTTCACATAACAGGAAATTTCAAATGATATGAAATTTCACATGACAAAATTTCATATGACATAAAATTTTACATGACAGGAAATTTCACATGACATGACTTTTCACTTGACATGAAATTTCATATGACAGAATTTCACATAACAGGAAATTTCACAAGACATAAAATTTCACATGACACAATTTCACATGACATAAAATTTCACATGACAGGAAATTTCACATGACATTTCACACAAAATTTCAAATGACATGACACTTTACATGGCAAAAAATTTCACATGACATGATATTTTACATGACATTTCACATGACATAAAATTTCACATGACATGAAATTTCACATGACAGGAAAATTTCATAATATAAAATTTCACATGACAAATTTTCACATGAAATAAAATTTCACATGACATGAAATTTCATATGACATAAAATTTCACGTCATGAAATTTCACATGACAAGAATTTTTACATGACATGAAATTTCACATTACAGGAAGTTTCACATGACATGAAATTTCCCATGACATAAAATTTCACATGACCTGAAATTTCACATGACAAAATTTCACATGACATGACACTTCACATGACATGACATTTCACATGACATGAAATTCAGGGTGTTAATTGTGTGATCTCCTGTTTCGTTAATTGTTACTGTTTTGAGGGTGTCAATTGTCTGATATCCTGCTCCGTTAATTGTTACTGTTGTCAGGGTGTTAATTGTCTGATCTCCTGCTCCGTTAGTTGTTACTGTAGTTAGGGTGTTAATTGTGAGGCTTATATGCCAGGGCTTAGTAGATCATCCCAAGCGCAAATAGCCAAATCAGTTTTTAAAGAATTAAAAAAAAAAATCAATATTTTTTTGTGGCAAAACAAGTCTCATAAAAACCATTAAAAATGGCTTCTGAAGACCTTATATACCAGCCCTGATAGACCTTATATACCAGCCCTAATAGACCTTATATACCAGCCCTGTGAAGACCTTATATACCAGCCCTGTGAAGACCTTATATACCAGCCCTGTAAAGACCTCATATACCAGCCCTAATAGACCTTATATACCAGCCCTGTGAAGACCTTATATACCAGCCCTGTGAAGACCTTATATACCAGCCCTGTGAAGACCTTATATACCAGCCCTGTGAAGACCTTATATACCAGCCCTGATAGACCTTATATACCAGCCCTAATAGACCTTATATACCAGCCCTGTGAAGACCTTATATACCAGTTCTGTAAAGACCTTATATACCAGCCCTGTAAAGACCTTATATACCAGCCCTGTGAAGACCTTATATACCAGCCCTGTAAAGACCTTATATACCAGCCCTGTAAAGACCTTATATACCAGCCCTGTGAAGACCTTATATACCAGCCCTGATAGACCTTATATACCAGCCCTGTAAAGACCTTATATACCAGCCCTGTGAAGACCTTATATACCAGCCCTGATAGACCTTATATACCAGCCCTGTAAAGACCTTATATACCAGCCCTGTGAAGACCTTATATACCAGCCCTGATAGACCTTATATACCAGCCCTGTGAAGACCTTATATACCAGTTCTGTAAAGACCTTATATACCAGCCCTGTAAAGACCTTATATACCAGCCCTGTGAAGACCTTATATACCAACCCTGTGAAGACCTTATATACCAGCCCTGTAAAGACCTTATATACCAGCCCTGTGAAGACCTTATATACCAGCCCTGATAGACCTTATATACCAGCCCTGTAAAGACCTTATATACCAGCCCTGTGAAGACCTTATATACCAGCCCTGTAAAGACCTTATATACCAGCCCTGTAAAGACCTTATATACCAGCCCTGTGAAGACCTTATATACCAGCCCTGATAGACCTTATATACCAGCCCTGTGAAGACCTCATATACCAGCCCTGTGAAGACCTTATATACCAGCCCTGTGAAGACCTTATATACCAGCCCTGTGAAGACCCTATATACCAGCCCTGATAGACCTTATATACCAGCCCTGATAGACCTTATATACCAGCCCTGATAGACCTTATATACCAGCCCTAATAGACCTTATATATCAGCCCTGTAAAGACCTTTTATACCAGCCCTGTTAAAACCTTATATACCAGCACTGATAGACCTTATATACCAGCCCTGTGAAGACCTTATATACCAGCCCTGTGAAGACCTTATATACCATCCCTGTGAAGACCTTATATACCAGCCCTGATAGACCTTATATACCAGCCCTGCTAAGACCTTATATACCAGCCCTGATAGACCTCATATACCAGCCCTGTGAAGACCCTATATACCAGCCCTGTGAAGATCTTATATACCAGCCCTGTTAAGACCTTATATACCAGCCCTGTGAAGACCTTATATACCAGCCGGCCCCGATAGACCTTATATACCAGCCCTGTTAAGACTTTATATACCAGCCCTGATAGACCTTATATATCAGCCCTAATAAACCTTATATACCAGCCCTGTGAAGACCTTATACACCAGCTCTGATAGACCTTATATACCAGCCCTGTAAAGACCTTATATACCAGCCCTGTGAAGACCTCATATACCAGCCCTGTGAAGACCTTATATACCAGCCCTGTGAAGACCTTATATACCAGCCCTGTGAAGACCTTATATACCAGCCCTGTAAAGACCTTATATACCAGCCCTGTGAAGACCTTATATACCAGCCCTGTGAAGACCTTATATACCAGCCCTGATAGACCTTATATACCAGCCCTGTAAAGACCTTATATACCAGCCCTGTTTATATACCAGCCCTGATAGACCTTATATACCAGCCCTGTGAAGACCTTATATACCAGCCCTGTTAAGATCTTATATACCAGCCCTGATAGACCTTATATACCAGCCCTGGAAAGACCTCATATACCAGCCCTGTGAAGACCTTATATACCAGCCCTGTTAAAACCTTATATACCAGCCCTGATAGACCTTATATACCAGCCCTGGAAAGACCTCATATACCAGCCCTGTAAAGACCTCATATACCAGCCCTGGTAGACCTATTTTGAGTACTCGGGCAGTCAGGCATGTCAGGTCGAGATAGAGATGTGGTTCATCATGGCAGCATGGAGTCCACACTGACGAAAATACTAAGCACAGAAACACGAAACACTGTTGGCTAAATATAGTATATATTGTTTTAAACTGCACGGATATCGGAGAAGTTCATCTGTTCTTTGTTAGCTTCATTTTGATTTCATTTACTCTATCTGCGTACCAGACTATTTTCTTTAGGTTTTCCATATTGTCGTATATCACAAAGGGTTACATTGCTCGTGTCCATTCCAATAATGTTCTTGATATAAACACATTTAAAAATATGTTTGGTATGTTCCTGGTCACAAAAATCGCAATTTATATTAGGGTAGCTGTTCTTGTAGATGGCTTTAACTTTAGTCATATTTAGTCTTAATTTGATTATAGCAAGGGTCCAGGCTGTTGTTTTCAATTCTTCATTATATTTATACCTTTCAAAACTGTGTTCTAGTTGAAATCTGAGTTTTCCTTTCTGATTCTTCCTTTGATTCATTTCCTCTATATCATCAGTAATTTTCTTTTTCACTTCTTTTTTCCATTTACTTTTTGTCTTTCTCAGAACATTATTGATATCAATTCCAAATTTTCTTCCTATGTATTGGATTTCTTGATACCAACATCCAGGATAACCTTGATCTTTTTGTTCAAAAAGTATCTTTCTTGCTGTTTTATTTTCGAGTTAAGTAAATAATGAAATAACATGAATTTTTGTGATGAAGAATTTGTATTATAAGATGTTGAACAATTTAAGCTGAAGATGCGACAAATTATTCTTTTTTGTAAATTTTCTAGAGCTTGACCTTCCTTTACTTATAGATTAGTCCAAGTTTCCATGTTATATGTGAAGGCTCTCATTATAGCTACTGCTACTAGTATTTTCTACTAGTAATGTTGCATTTCCGACTTTCTTCTGGTCTGCATACTTATCTATTGGTTTATTCATACGTTCAATATGTGACTTCTTCTATTCATTCCTGTTTTTGTAGAGGTCTTTGGTGAAATACCATTCAGCCATTTACCTACTTCGCGTTTTTTGTTTCACTATCTATTCCTTTTTTGACATGTATATTTGAAAATTATTCGTTTTTCTTGTTATTTTCCAGCTTAAGTATGGCAGGGTTTTTTTAAAGTTTTGTTTTATTGTGAATGTAAATTTGAAAATTCTGTAAAATCAGGTTTCTACCCGTTGCTTCCAGCGTTTCTGTTGTACCAATTCCTGCTATATCGTCAACGTAGATTAGATTTCCAATTCTAATGTTAGGTTCCTATAGTAGTAATGCATCTTTCGCCTATTTGGTTTATTCTATGTTTCTATGGTATATAAAGTTGGTCCAATATTAGAGTGCCTTTGTCTTACAATGTGGTTCAGGGTATTTTTTTCTGTCAATGGGAGTATCTACCGTTACGTATGCATTTTTCTTCATACGAATGATGCCAGGTGGATGAATGGCCTAAAAAGTTGAAGTGGATTGTCTGCATCTGATCTGGCTACTGCAGGGTGGTCCAGAATTCTATTTCAAAAACTTCAGCCAGACACATCCTATTCAATGACCCTGAGGAGTGCGTCAACGAGCCGCTAGGCTTATGGCGATTGATTGATTGAATGATAAGTGCACTTCTTCAGCTGCATGGTACTCCAATTTTGTATAATTTGTTACAAACATCTAACAACCAAAGTTTATAAAACACTTCTCTGCATCTGCTAGCAGGATGTATAAGTTATTATTGATATATATTTATTATAGTCAATTAAAGCTTGTAAGGTGGATAAATGGTTTATAGTTTCCCTTTCTTGGATGATTCTTTTTCTTAATATATTCTGTATTCCTTGTGTGTATAGGATTTTTTCCATCAGTTTACTAAGGATACTGGTAATGGAGCATCAGTTTACTAAGGATACTGGTAATGAAGAGCATCAGTTTACTAAGGATACTGGTAATGAAGAGCATCAGTTTACTAAGGATACTGGTAATGAAGACCAACCAACTTGTCTTACTCATTATACTACCCTCCGCACAAATGAGTCAACCCTTTTACTAGGTTACGCACGGTCAAAGCTTCTCGTTCATTACATATGCAAAACTAGGAATTTGGGGAGAAGCGTGAAATTTCAAGATTACAATCCAGGTAACAGAAATCACAACTTAAGCTCACCAAGCCTTCGAAGGTGGTTGTCGTTGCAGATAGGGGGTACAGTGTACCACCCCGCAGTTTACTGATAATTTTGAATGTTTAATAAATGCAGTTTAGGAGGAAACCCCTCCGTGTAGTTGAAGTGGTAAATTCGTACCAACACTTGGATAGAGGAGAGTAACAGCCGGGTCTTAGACGCTAACATTACCCGTAAGGTCAATTACTACAGTAAAATGTAATTATTATTATGATCATGGAATTGAGAGCGGGGGCTCAGTAAGATAAGCCGCCGAGCATTTAAATGTTGTTTTCGCTTAATGCGACATGTTTAGCAAGAGGTGAAGGGTGGATAGTTTGGCTCTCAAATGCAATAGGGTTGTAGGGTGGGTGGGGGAGGGGGTGGTAAATAAAAACGATACGTATCAGGAAAATAGAGGAATGATATACTTTGAGTAAACGTTCCGTAAATGTGGTTAAAGTACTGATGGGTATAGGTTTGTGTAATTCAATGCTTTACCTTATACAAACAACCCGTAAAGAAGTTATTGAACTAGGTCATGTGTATGTATTTATGTGTTAATGTTATCAGGTGTTTAGCTCATGCAACACCTTGCGCATTCCAAGCGAGAGCCCAGTATTATTTTACTTACCTAGTGGCAATCAGGACGTTCCTTTGTTATGGTATTTATTTACTTGGTAAATTGAATTGATCGTGAGGTCACTTATGTTAATGAATCGATTAAATATTCAGTTTTAATCAGTTTAGGTATATATCAAGTGCTTAGTTAAAGCCACAAGTCAGAAGAATTTATTCCATCGGAATGGGATGAACTCACCAATCTTGAGAAATCATTGTTATTCGCCGTGGGCCAAGAGGGTAAAAGTCAATAGTGAAATATATTGTGCGTTTAAATCTTTAGAATATATGCACTACGGTATAATGAAATATTGTACACAATTAAAAACTGATTTAAACGAAACTCAGTGCTTTAAGACAAGTAATTGAAGCCAGGTTTTAAAAGTCAAGTAAAATGTTAATATTTTGCGCAAGCTCTATAAAGTTAATAAATGTGTGGCGGACCTGTAATTTATCAATTGTTTCGCCATTTCTTCTATTGAATAGGGTTTCTGCTCCGATAGCCAACGTCAACGCACTTAATGAAGTACAACAGGGCTAAACTCACACGGCAATAGACTGGTAGATGAAACAAGTAAACAGCGTCAGATTGTTACGTAGCGAAACTCAAACAAAACAAAGCAAAGCAAAGTAGTCAAGCGAACAAAACAAAACTTACAGCGCATCGTAAGCGAAATCACTGGAAATTCGAGAACCGCAAGCCATACATAAAGACATATAATCGCAAAACCCAGACTCCCAGACGGCGTGGACAGGTCATAGCGGGGACTCCCTAGCTTGACGGAATTGTCGTAGCATTGAGGCAGTGTTGCATGTGTATCTGTTAGTATTGCGTTATCTATAATTCATCATTCTGTAAATATTCATCACTTTGTATACTTGATGTACGACTAAATTAAATGCCAAGTAAAGGCAAATAAACTCCTTTGTCTTATCTTTGTTGCTGTTGTGTTGCATTAAGAAGAGCACGGAAGGGAGCGTACCCGGGGTTTTTATTCACCCTGTGACACTGGTAATGAATAGCATCAGTTTACTAAGGATACTGGTAATGAAGAGCATCAGTTTACTAAGAATACTGGTGGTGGTGTTGATCGTGATGATGATCATGATCATCTTTTTCTTTTTCTCTTTAATCTTCTCATGTTCTGGTATGAAATTTATCTATATGATTTTAAATTATTTTTCCTCTTTGTTTATTTCCACTTTTTACTATTGGTAATTTGTTGCTATATTTCTGCTTTCCATATCTTTTTGTAGATGATTGAGTATGATGGTAATTTTCTCTTCTAAAAAATCCATTCTTTTCTTTCTTTCATTCTTTCTCTGTATTCCTTATAATCTTCCATCCTATTTCTTTCATCATAAATCTGACTGTTTGTTGCTCTGTCAGTCCAGGAGCGACCCAGAAAATAATAAAGTATTTTAAAATACCCCCAAAATAGGGTCCTTTTTACAAGCGCGTCACATAACGTCATTCGTATAAGCACTAAAGCTTATGGGTGTTAACATTTTCTGCTCTGGGTTGTTCAAATTTCCATAAGCTACTGTGAAATTTTTACTACTGGTAAGATATGAATATCTAAAACTTTTGGCCGCTGCCTTTTGAAATTTGCCATCCCTTTAAAAAAAAAAAAAATCATATTATCTTTTATAAACAAAAGGCGACGGTGAATGTCAAAAGGCAGCGACAGTTGTGTAAGTAGCGGGGGGAGGAGGGGGAGGGGATTGGTCCGTATAAAAGGGCTCGTGAAAAAAATCATTATACCTATACATCATAGGTGACCGGGCCCCATTCGCTCCGGCTCATATGCCACTGGGCAGCTGTCAAAAGTTTTGAATATGCATATCATACCAGTAGTCAAAATTTCACAGTAGCCAATAAAAATTCGAATAATCTAAGCGGAAAATGTAAACGCCCATAAGTTTTAGTGCAGGTACGAAAGATACGTGACTGTTGAAAGAAAAAAGGTATTTTAAAGTAATAATAATAATAATAAATGTGTTTATATAGCGCCTTTTCACATAATGTGGGACAAAGCGCTTGACTAAATAACATACACAAATAATTACAACAAACAAAGAAACATAGCAAAAAGAAATTAAGAAAACTACCAAAAACTAGGCTGGGGGTACAAATAAGTTTTCAATTGCCTTTTAAATGAACTGAGGGAGGGGGCAAGTCTAATTTGTTGGGGTAGGGGATTCCAGCACTTAGGGGCGGTAAATGAGAAGCCTTTTGATCCTAAATTTGTTCTGGGACGGGGCTGACATAAAATGGTACTAGAATTGGACTGAGATCTAAGATTATAGGATGATGAGCGGACATTTAATAGATTAGAAAGGTATGAAGGGGCGTCATTATGAAGGGACTTGAAGCAGAGGACAGCAGTCTTAAACTGAATGCGTTGTGAAACAGGTAGCCAATGTAGCTCATGTAAGAGAGGTGATGTATGGGTATGTTTAGGTTTCAGGAAAATAAGTCTGGCTGCTTGGTTTTGCAAAAGCTGAAGAGAATGAATATTTTTGGTAGTGGTGCCATACAGTAAAGCATTACAATAATCCAGCCTGGAAAGAATAAGGGCCCGAATTGCTGCATGAGTTGCATTTTCATCAAGATATCTACGTATCAGTCTGTCAGTGTGAGGTTTCTTAACTGAAACCTCAGTGAACGTGTGATACTGGCTATCTGCGCATCATGGCTGAGTTTAATATCAAATGTCACACCAAGAATCTTAAGAACAGATGATGGCCTAAGAGTGACACCATCAAGATGGATCTGAACATCAGACAGACTGTGTTGGTGTGCTAGTGAGGATACTATCAAAGGTTCAGTCTTATCTTGATTGAGTTTCATTTTATTCATAGTCATCCATGTTTTTATATTTTTCATAACATATGTGAGTTTGGTTGTGGCATCTTGTATGGACCTCTCGGAGCGTGGATCGCAAGTCAAATAAACCTGAATGTCGTCCGCGTACATGTGATACTTTACACCATATCTTTCAAATATTTCAGTGATTGGCTGCATGTATATGGTGAATAGCAGCGGGCCAAGCACGGACCCTTGGGGTACGCCAAAATTAAGTTTTAAACTGGTTGATTCAGAACCATTGATCGAAACACACCATTTCCTGTTCTCCAAGTATGTCTTAAACCACTGGAGTGCGGTCCCCGAAAGCCCCAGATTGTCTCTAAGACGGTGAATGAGGATAGTATGGTCCAGCGTGTCAAAAGCAGAAGAGAGATCCGGAGATAAAAGAAATGTTGATTTTTTCTGGTCCAGCGCAGCCGACAAATCATCTTGGAGGCAGAGAAGTGCTGTTTCAGTGTTATGACACTTTTTATATGCAGATTGAAAGATACCATGAAGTTGATTCTGATCCATATAGTTGGATAATTGGTTGGCCACTACCTTTTCCGAAATTTTGCCCAAGAAACGAATATTTGATATGGGTCTGTAATTTGAGAGTTCATTCTTGTTTGAAGATTGTTTCTTCAAAACAGGTGTAACAATTGCCTTTCCAATGCCAAGACACAATGGGAAAATACCAAGAGATAGCGAGGTATTTACTGTTTTTAAAAGAAACGGCATGAGAGCAGGTAGGTGTTGCTGGAGTAACCATGTTGGTAGCGGATCTTGAGAACAAGTCTTGTTTGGCATACCCTTATTAAACAAGTCCATGCAAGCTTGCGGCACTCACAGGCTGGAATGCTGAGAAGATACTCGAAGTGCTAACTACCTCTTGAACTAAGGTAAGTTATGATCATCAATTATCTTTCTGATATTCTTGGTCTTGTCTGCAAAGAAGGAACTAAAAGCTTGAGCAAGTTCTGATGGTGATTCTGTGTCAGGTAACATATTTGTCTTCTTGTTTAACAGATTGTTAATTTCATGAAACATTTTTCGAGAGGAAGAGTCTTTAAATAAGTCTTTGAACCACTTTTGTTTTGCCTCAGTTACTGCTACCTTGACAGGATTTTTGGCATTGTTTAATGCTGTTGGGTCACTAGAAGGGTCATGTTGGTAAACTTTACGCCATTTCTTTTCTTGCCGCCTTTTGTCACGCCTGGCTTCAGCAACATTATCGTTATACCAGGGAGGATGCTTACGTGTTGATGTTTTCTTGACTCGTGTAGGTGCATGGACATCAAGAACTGTTTTGATTGAGCTATCAAAGTTCAAGATTAAATCATTTAGATCAGCAGTAGGTTGATCATCCGTTATGGAAGAAAGATCAATAGCAAGAGCATTATGATCAATATTCTTAAAGCTTCTGAATGTTTTTGGTTTATTAGTCATGATAGGAGGCCTGGAGCAGATACTAAACTGAATGGCAAAGTGATCCGACATCAGTGCATGATCAATGTGAAGTTTATGTAAGAGACATTCATTTTCCCTACCATTACCACATCAGTAATGTGACCTGCTTTATGTTTGTGCTGTGATACATATTGCTTGAGTCCATTAGTATCAAGGATGTTGATAATTCTAGCAACACTACATTGGCTGGCAATATCAAAGTGGATATTCAGGTCACCAACAATCAAAAGTTGGCCGGGGATATCATTTAGATCTACTATCATGTCCTCAAAATCCCCGATGAAAGCACTTGTGGTGAGTCCATTTTGAGTTGAAGGGGGTGGTTTATATACAACCACTAGGTTGAAAGATCTCAATTTATCTGTAATGATACAATATTCAATGGTATCAAATTGACGAGAATATGACGTAATTTGACAAAGGTGTAAATCAGTTTTAATGAGAGCTCCCACGCCCCCACCTCTACCATGAATGCGTGGGACATTAATGTAGCTGTATCCGGGAGGAGTCATCTCACCAATTATTACATCATCATTGTCTTTTAACCATGTTTCAGCTAGCAGCATTATTCCAATATCATTTGTGATGACATAGTCAGAAAGGTATATGGCTTTATTTTTCACAGATCTGGCATTCCAAAAGCAAAGGTTCATTAAATAAGTGGTTTGTACATTGGCATTTACAAGGATGGGAGAGCACAGGGCACTGTCCACTGTCTGATTTCTTTTACGACCACCCTTGCTGCCACGATATCTGAGGATGCCATTATCTTTCAACATGTTCAAAACACCATGGGGTGGTACATTGTGCAGCTTTTGCCTCAGTTCAAACAGCCTATTTCTGCTATATTTGATCAAGTTCACTTCCATTGTTGGTGATCGTCCAGGCTCACTAATAATACTCAATACAAAGGAGCAATCCAGGCTAATTCCATGATGATGAGGATTAGTCCAGTTCAATTGAAGTGAAGAAATCAATAGTCCAGTCTGTGTAGTTTGCTGGTGAATAAATCCATGCACTAGTGTTAGTGCTAGGAGAAAGATATGAAATTGAAACCAAAACATGTCCAAAAATGATAATCCAGTAATTTAAAGATCTAAAAAAATGTCCAGCAGAAGCACTCATACTAACTAAACACTTGGTGGCAAATTGCAAAAAATTAAAACAAGTAAAACTGACATATAGAACACAAAACTGGAGAGCTCTTAAAGTGGCAGCCAGTCACAGCGCCAAACAAAACTAAAAAATAGTACCCTATTTTCTGAGCCGCTCCCGGACTGTTTGTAAATCATTCCTTGGTCGTCTTGGTTATATCGGACTTTCGTCCGCTCATATCGTCTGCGAAAGCCCTGATTATCAATTCTTGGTCTTGTTGTCTATTTTTATCATACATGTATCTTCTTGGATTTCTTCTTTCTTTAAAATTTGTATTGTTTCATTGATAGTTTCCTTGCATTCTTCTTCTTTCTTGCATGTTGGGATGATAAAATTTGCATTCATACCATCCCTACACTCCCCGTTTCTCATAAAGAAGTTACATACACTTGATCTTTGCCCAGTTCTTTCAGTTTAGAGTATTTAACAGTTTACACTTCTGGTGAAATTTGCAAGATAGTCCTAATCTACATACTGTCTGCAAATAGGTACTGTAGCTTCTCTTTTTCGCTAGATAACATCCAGTTGCGTTGCGTGAGACCGTGAGAAGAATTCGATTATTCTTGGAACCCACAATAATATTAACTCACTTTTCGACCGAGTGATCTTTCAATGTTAACATTGTTTAATATAATAATAATAATAAGTGAAACTTATATAGCGCTAAATCAACTGGGCTGTTTAGAGCGCTTAACAGTAAATTCTAAATATGAAGTGAAATAAAATAAAACATAAGATAGCATAAAAGATAAAAGCCAAATATAACACTAAAACATAAAACTAAAGACAAAATAAGTAAGATACATGACTACGAATAAAAAGCAAGTTTGAAGTAATACGTTTTTAAAGCAGTTTTAAAAGTGGCCAGAGAATTACTTGATCTAATGTTGAAAGGCAAGATGTTCCATAATTTAGGGGCGCAAACAGAAAAAGCCTTGTCACCTGCCTTGGATTTGGTTTCCTTCTCACACAAAAATTGAAGAGACGATGATCGTAATGACCTGTTCGGGGTATAAGTTTCAAGGAGGCTAGACAGGTAAGAGGGTGCAAGACCATGCAGGGCTTTGTACGTTAAAAGATTGATTTTGTATTTTATTCTAAATTCAATTGGGAGCCAGTGAAGGGATTTTAAAAGTGGGGTAGCGTGGTCTCTTTTACGTTTCATGTAAACTAGACGAGCACTGTTATTCTGCACAAGTTCAAGTTTGCGAGTAAGACATTTGGGAAGGCCAATTAATAAACTGTTAACATAATCAAGACGAGATGTTACGATCGCATTAACCAGAGTGGCGGTAGCATCTAAAGTAAGGAATTGACGTATATGAGCAATTTGACGTAGTTGTGAATAGCAAGATTTAACAACACTGTTTACCTGTGGAACCAAGTTAAATTCAGAGTCAAACATTGCCCCGATGTTGCGTGCTGAATGACTGGCCTTAAGATAAGTATTACCTATCTTAACTTTTGAGATGTGTGACAATGCTTTTTTGGTGTTTCTTTTACAAATGATAAGGAACTCAGATTTAAAGTCATTCAACTTCAAATAGTTGTTTGTCATCCAAGATCTTATCTCACTTACAGCTATTTCAAGCCTATGCAATGTAACCTCAGCATCATTTGGATTGCATGACACATATAATTGTGTGTCATCGGCATACATGTGCATTTCAATACCATACTTCTTGGCTATCCTGAACATTGGGGATGTATACAAAGGATACATAAAGGGTCCCAAAACAGAGCCTTGTGGGAAACCTGATGTCAATTGCTTTGCATTAGAGGACACACCATTGATTATAACTGATTGATGACGCTGTTTAAAATAGGAAGTCAGCCAGGCGTGTGCTGAGCCCGTGATGCCATAAGATTCAGTAAGACGATGCAACAGCAGGTCCTGATTTACTGTGTCGAAGGCTGCACTTTGATCTAACATAATTAAAAATACACAATGATTTTGATCTAAAGCACACTGAATATCATTAGCTATTTTAATAAGGGCAGTCTCTGTACTGTGATTTTTTCTGTACGCCGATTGGTTGAGTGCGGCTAGACTATTCATATCTATATGTGAGTTCAGCTGTCTCACAACCAGCTTTTCAATCAGTTTAGAGATGTACGGCAGATTGCTGATTGGCCGGTAGTTTTGGAGGTCCTCACAGTCGAGTGTTGACTTCTTGACGATAGGTGTGATATTGGCAGACTTCAGTGATGGCGGGACACATGATGCTGCAAGTGAGGCATTGACAATGTCTGTAAGTATTGGGACTTGGATATCCAATGTTTCTTTTAGAAGAGACGTTGGTAGTGGGTCTAGGATACTCGACTATATAATATATTCATTTTTAAATGCCGTCTTTCGGGCCTTCAGTCTAACGTATAGACACAGAGGCGTAGGAAGCGAAAGAGGAGGAGGTGTCAGGGGGAAACTGCTTCCTGAGAGGATCTTCCTGGCACCTGGTTGCACGCTTTCTTCCCGGTTGGGAGTAAAATCGGGAAATTATTCACATAAAATTAAAAAATCATTTACAAAATGGTAGAAATTAGATATATTTGTAAATGGAGGTGACCATTCCTACGCCCCTTGGTTGGGACCATGATTGATTCCAGTCTTATATTCACAGTGGTGAAAAAGGCGGGAGATGGGGAGCAGAGTGCAGATTGCCCCGGAAAATTTGAGATACAAAAAAATCGGCCATTTTTTCAAACCTTTATTTCTGAAAAATATGGGGTAAAAGATGCCCAGAACCATATCAAATACTTGAAATTGTCCGAGTGCACATAAGAATTTCCGCGTTTATTTCCTTTTGCTGGTAATTTCCCAACAATTACGCAACAATACTGCATACCTGGATGTCTATATCTTATAGACTTGTGGTAGCGAGAATGACTGAACTTGCTCAAGTGTTTTAGGTGACATAAAGTCTGACATAATCCTTATTTCATAGAATTGTAAATACCATTTTGTTCTGACCAAGATTCATACAATATGTGTAATCATTTAAAACTGTAATGCTACTACTTCGGGATCCGCCATTTTGATTTTAGAACATGTAGAATATAATGTCCTCAACCCATGATAGAATGCTTTGTATTTATTAAAATCTATTTCGGTTTTCTAGCTCATGAAAAATTGTTTTCGTTTTGTAAGGGTCAGGACATTTTTGTGTATATATAAATTTATCAAAGCAAAGAGCTGTGTAGAAGCTCTTTGATCAAAGCATGCTGCTAAAACTTTATGGCACATCATTTTGGAATAGAAACTTTAATACAATTTATAAAAAATGCATTATAATTCTTGTCCCTGTTGGGGAAATAGTTTCATCATGCACAAGAGTTTATTACAGAATTGAACAACAGCCTCCACGTGTCGACTTCAAACATGAATAACTTGAGATAGGAGTAATATTGCTAATTTTGGTAGTTAGTTTAGATTTAACTAAATCCTATATCATATGAAATGAGGATTGTATCAGACTTTATGTCTCCTTAAACTATCAATGATGTAGTTCACGAAATTCGACAATTCTGACGATTCCGGATTTCTATGGGATTGCTGGGCATGCCGAAAATCCGCCATCTTTTAAATGAAATATACATTAGAAATTGTATTCCACGAGCTCAATACAATCAAGGTCAGCAATATTGAATACAAAAATTATGGCGTGTTTTTATTTTTTTCCGACAAAATCATTCAAATCGGCAACGTGTCATGGTATACGATAATACATACTGAAATTCGATGTGCCAATGAAAAGAAAGGGTCAAAAAACCGCCAAAGAAAGGGTTAAGGAACCGCCAAAGAAAAGATTAAAGAAGCGCCAAAGAAAGGATTAAAGAACCGTCAAATAAAGGGTTAAAATACCGCCAAAGTAAGGGTTAAAGAACCGCCAAAGAAAGGCTTAAAGAACCGCCAAAGAAACGGTTGAAGAGCCGCCGAAGAAAGGCTTAAAGAACCGCCAACGAAACAATTAAAGAACGCCAACGAAAGGGTTAAAGAGGCGCAAAAGAAACGCTTGAAGAGCCGCCAAAGAAAGGCTTAAAAGAGCGCCAACGAAACAATTAAAAAACCGCCAAAGAAAGGGTTAAAAAACCGCCAAAGAAACGGTTGAAGAACCGCCAAAGAAAAAATTAAAGAACCGCCAAAGAAAAAGTAAAAGGAACCACCAAAGAAAGGGTTAAAGAACCGCCAAAGAAAAGGTAAAAGGAACCGCCAAAGAAAGGGTTAAAGAACCGCCAAGGAAAGGGGTGAAGAGCAGTTAAAGAAAGGGTTAAAGAACCGCCAAAGAAAGGGTAGCCGCCAAAGAAAGGGTTAAACAATCGCCAAAGAAAGAGTTAAAGAACCGCCAAAGAAACAATTAAAGAACCGCCAAAGAAAGGGTTAAAGAGGCGCTAAAGAAAGGGTTATAGAACCGCCAAAGAAAGAGTTAAAGAACCGCCATAAAAGAGATTAAAGAACCGCCAAAGAAAGGATTAAAGAGCCGCCAAAGAAAGGGTTAAAGAACCGCCAAAGAAAGAGTTAAAGAACCGCCAAAAAAAGGGTTATAGAACCGCCAAAGAAACAATTAAAGAACCGCCAAAGAAAGGGTTAAAGAACTGCCAAAGAAACGGTTGAAAAACCGCCAAAGAAACGGTTGAAGAACCGCCAATGAAACAATTAAAGAACCGCCAATGAAAGGGTTAAAGAACCGCCAAAGAAACGGTTGAAGAACCGCCAAAGAAAAAATTAAAGAAGCGCCAAAGAAAAGGTAAAAGGAACCACTAAAGAAAGGGTTAAAGAACCGCCAAAGAAAAGGTAAAAGAGACCGCCAAAGAAAGGGTTAAAAAACCGCCAAAAAAAGGGTTAAATAACCACCCAAAAAAAGGTTAAAGAACCGCCAAAGAAAGGGTTAAAGAACCGCCAAAGAAAGGGTAGCCGCCAAAGAAAGGGTTAAAGAACCGCCACAGAAAGGGTAGCCGCCAAAGAAAGGGTTATAGAACCGCCAAAGAAAGAGTTAAAGAACCGCCAAAAAAGAGATTAAAGAACCGCCAAAGAAAAGTGTTAAAGAACCGCCAAAGAAAGGGTTAAAGAACCGCCAAAGAAACAATTAAAGAACCGCCAAAGAAAGGGTTAAAGAACCACAAAGAAATGGTTAATAAAGCGCTAAAGAAAGGGTTATAGAACCGCCAAAGAAAGAGTTAAAGAACCGCCAAAAAAGAGATTAAAGAACCGCCAAAGAAAAGTGTTAAAGAACCGCCAAAGAAAAGTGTTAAAGAACCGCCAAAGAAAGGCTTAAAGAGCCGCCAAAGAAAGGCTTAAAGAACCGCTAAAGAAAAGGTTAAAGAACCGCTAAAAAAAGGATTAAAGAACCGCTAAACCAAAGTGTAAAAGACCCGCCAGAGAAAGGGTTAAAGAATTGCCAAAGAAAGGGTTAAAGAACCGCCGAAGAAAGAATTAAAGAAGTGCCAAATAAAGGGTTAAAAACCGGCAAAAAAGGAGTTAAATAAACGCCAAAGAAAGTTTTAAAAAACCGCCAAAGAAAGGGTTGAAGAACCGCCAAAGAAAAGGGTTAAAGAACCGCCAGAGAAAGGATTAAAGAACCGCCAAAGAAATGGTTAAAAAACCGCCAAAGAAAGGGTTTAAAGAACCACCAAAGAAACGGTTGAAGAACCGCTAAAAAAAGGGTTAAAGAATCGTTAAAGAAAGAGTTAAAGAATCGCCAAAGAAAGGGTTAAAGAAGCGCCAAAGAAACGGTTGAAGAGCCGTCGAAGAAAGACTTAAAGAACTGCCAACGAAACAATTAAAGAAGCGCCAAAGAAAGGGTTAAAGAGGCGCCAAAGAAAGGATTAAAGAAGCGCCAAAGATAGGGTTAAAGAACTGCCAAAGAAAGGGTTAAAGAACTGTCAAAGAAAGGGTTAAAGAACCGCTAAAGATAGGGTTAAAGAACCGCTAAAGAAACGGTTAAAGAACCGCCAAAGAAACGGTTAAAGAATCGCCAAACCAGCAACTGTTTTAGAAGACATTTATGGATGTTTATCCTTATAGCAATATAGCAGCATGGAGTAACAAAACATTTCTGATTATAGGACACGCTACTGTGTGTGTTTGTCAGGACCAATGCAGGGAGGCTTGTAGTTATTCTACATATTACTCAGTACGGGTTGACATTGGGATTGCCGTACGAGGGTTGTTATATCTGTTGTCACATTCCTGTTTTTGGAAATTCACACGTAGAAAATTAATGATTGAAAAATGACATATTTTTTTAATGATCTTATACCAATTAGTCTAAATAATACACTTTTCTAAAAAACGTCTCCTAACCTATTTGGCACCACGACTGGATAAAGTTCTCCGATTTGTGTTTTGGTCGCCATCTTAATTAGTCACCGCAAGTTTGTTTTAAAATACTTAAACCTCCGCAAATAAGTTTGAGGGTGTTCCATTAAACTGCAGCTCGCTGACAACAATTTGTTTGTTCATATAATTTTATTTTTTACTTTTAGTCAAAAAGCTGTGTGAGAAAACAAAAAAATAAAACTGTAAGAAATGTTTAGATAATATAATAGTGCTTTGTCAGAATGATCTTAATTTTGTCCTCAAATAATTTTAAGCATATTACCCCAACCCTGATACCAGTGTTTTGAACTTTTACCTTACTTTGGAGAGCTCGTCACGATTTTTACGGAGAGAAAAGCAATGGCGTAACTAAAGGGGGCAAGAGGGGCAGTGGCCCCCGGCCCGGGCTCTATAAGGGGGCCAGTGAAAAAATATACCTATATACCATAGGGGACCGCAGGGCCCTAGCTCCGCCACTGAAGAAAAATCCAGTAAATGCTTCGATGAAAGTAACTAAAATCACCATCAAAACAGTTTTTAAAGACAATGGATGGGCTTCAAAATCATGAATAAGTATTGTGGAAGAAAAAAAAGGTAAATGGTTTCGTTTTCATAAAGATCTTAAAACTGAGATTTTCCTATGTTTTAACACAGCGATTAAAACAGCACAGCAGGATATGGGCTTTTGTAAAACCCTCGGACGGCCATATGGCAAGCCGTTTTCTTTTAATTTCGCATTTAATGATATCATTCAATAATTTATGATATAAAATAATTCATGAGAGAATTGATGATATCATTAAATCTATGACTGATATTTCAGAGAATTAATAATATCAAAAATTGAATTGATGATATCAAAAATTAAATCAATGATATAAAAAATTGAAATGATGATATCAAGAATTAAATTATTGATACCATAAAAAACCGAATTAGTGATATCACTAATTTATTCAATGATATCAATAATTTAGTTAGTGATATCAATAATTCATTTAGTGATATCAAGAATTGATCAATCTATTCTGGCAAAAAAAATGATATCATCATTTAAATTAATGATATCTAGAAATCATTTATTGTTACCAATTATTGTTATCATGAATTCAATTCTTGATATCTTAATCAGACTTGGCAAACGAGATATTAATAAAGGAAATGCAGATATGAATAATTATTTAATGATATCATGAACTCTAATTTATGATATCACGAATTATTTAATAATATAATATTTTTTAATGATATCATTGAATAATTCATGATATCACTAAATAATTCATGATATTCTAAGAATTGTAATGATATCATAAATTATTTAATATCATAAATTATTTAATGATATCATAAATTATTTAATGATAGCATGAATT
Source organism: Chiridota heheva (assembly GCA_020152595.1). Classification (NCBI taxonomy): domain Eukaryota; kingdom Metazoa; phylum Echinodermata; class Holothuroidea; order Apodida; family Chiridotidae; genus Chiridota; species Chiridota heheva. Next base: position 2,867,246 of record JAIGNY010000327.1, on the reverse strand, counting down.
ATTTAATGATATCATAAATCATCTACTGATATCATAAATTATTTAATGATATCAAAATTATTTAATGATAACATAAATTATATAATGATATCATAAATTGTTTAATAATATCATAAATTATTTAGTAATATCAATAAATGCTAAATTAAAAGTAAAACGGCTTACCGTGCAATTAGTATTACCTGTAAAATGCATTGGTAACCGCTTATAATTCCTTTAACGAGGCCATGATTATTTGATCACTTCATTGTTCATTATCGTTTATCGTATATGTCTTCGTCCGTCAGTCAGCGTCGGTTATATGGTTATGACGTCATGATTCAAGGAATTATACCGAGCTTGAGAAGGCAGTTAGGGTTTAAAGCGCCCTCTATTTTGTAATATGCTCTTTCCTTATATATCTCCTGTGTTCTGATGTGTAATGAATAAAACTTGAAGGTTATAATGTATGAGGTAATGCCTACAAATTAGCATTAAATTTTCAATTAGACTTAACCTTAATATGCAAATTAGCAAGGGTCAAAGGTCAAACAATCGTTTTTGCATTAAAAAATATGGGTTGCAATTACATTGCTACTACCTCCACATTTTTAGTTCTACATAGTTCTTACTTTGCATACAGCTTAATTGATGTCTTGTAAGAAAATTGTATGTTTTTTTTTTCTCACGGTAACCTTTATCGTGTTACCATGGCAACAAAAAAACAATACAATACATACAAATTAATTATATTTTGTTATAACTTCAAATTGGAAAAAGATATTAAAAAAAATAAAACATACCTTTTGTAGCTCTTTTCAAAGGCTACATTTCTGCAAAGTGTTGTGCTGGTTGGGTGTATACTTTAGCAGTTTTAGTGATTTGTAGCCCAAATTGGTCGTTTTGAGTAAATTTCGTTTAAAGTTTTGGCTCAAATTGACATGGAAACGAATGTATATCACAATGTATTTTAGAACAATAGTAGAAAGAGAGCATATCAAAGGTCAGTAGAAGGACCTTAGACTAATAACACCAGCCGTTTTCAATACAGCAGGGTATTAAAGAGGTAGTGTGGTGAAATTGGGATGGTATATGCTTTTAAATGGGCGATAAATTGGCTTTTTGGTGTTATTTAAATATGCGTTGCCATGGCAACCTGATTATAACATTATGAGTGATCAATTATAAGGTTAATTTATAGGAATAAAAAGAATGAATCTGATAATTTTGTTATTGGCATGTTATAGTAGACATATTAAAGTACCAAATAGAGCAATACAAAAATGACTATAGAGGGCGCTCTAGACCTAAACTGCCCACTTAAAACTAGGGATTCGTTTCGCGTATTGTATATTAGTAATCGCTAGTCCGCGGTGTTTGACTGAAAAAGATTATCTTTTTCTTGCGAAATTTTGACGTATTTTCATTAAATTTTAATGAGAATATTGGCGGCGCAGTACCAGCAAATTATGTGCATTTGACATTTTTCTTTGCTTTCCATGGCTTAATGCTTATCTAAGTTGAATTTAACGTCAGAATTTATTTTTTCTAATTCTTTGTATGAAATAATTTTTAAAATGAAACCATAATTACTTAATGTTTTGGTGGAGGTTGATGATGGGACATTAAAGTTGAAAACTTTATTTTAAAGGCAAATATTTTTTTTTTTTTTTGTCGGTTGCGTGTCCTGAAAAAAGTCGTATACGTGAGTTGTTAGTTAGCGGGTTGATGAAAGGCGATGTAAAGTTGTGTCCTGCAAAAGATGTGACTTTTCACATCAAGATTACAGGTTAAAGGTTAATAATTGATATTAAATGGTAAATCTTGAGTTTTTTTCTTTGAAAAAATATAATTGATAGTGCATTGATCCGAGCTGGGTTAGTAGAGGATTACTACTTGGTGAGGGCCACGGTGGCACTGGAAGATGGTGTGAATTTGTGTCCCACACAAGAAGTAACATGTTACTTATATGTTGAAGGTCAGAGATTAAATATAATGTTGAACTATGAGTCGCGTTTTCTAAAAAAATCGTAATCGGTATTGGGTTGTTCATGATTTAGTGGGTTGATGAAGGGAAGGGTGATTTAAAGTTGCGTCTCGCGCATGATGTGAAATGCTACTTTAATGGTCAGAGATCAAATGAAAATGGTGAATTTTGTGCTGCCTTTACAGGGAAAGCCGTAATTGTTTTGAGTTTGTACTTTCTGGGTTGATGAAGGGTGATATGTAAAGTTGCGTTATCTAAATGTGACATGCCACCAGAAGGTCAAATGTTAGCCTTTTATTGCATTTCCTGTTAAATCATTTCTTGTAAAAGTGCAAATGCTTAGGACTTTGCGGGCTGTAAGGTGATGTAAAGGTGTCTCCCACACATAACGGTCAGAGGTCAAGTAATGGAAATAAAATGGTGCACTTTATGTCATGTTTCCTAGAGGAACAAAAAAAGCCTTTTGATCATTTTACAAATTATACACAGCAGCGGCGATCAGGTCAGCAACTCCATAGATTACCATCTTGTTTCTTTTCTTTTTACTGAACGAAATGTTGGAGAAATACAAAAAATGTACATGCAGAATTTCGAAAATTTTGGAAATGATTCATCATGATTGTGAAAATAAGAACTTGAAGGATAGATTAAAATTTGGACTCCTAAATGCAACCGTGAACTCTCGACCTGGAAAATGACTTATGCCTGTACTTCTATATTTCAGTTGAAATCCTTATTTTAGTTAAAACTTTAGACTTTTTTCCGTAGATAAACATTTCTCACAGGCGGTAATTCTAATTAGTATTTACTTACAAGTTAAAATTTGAAAGGAGAATAAGATGGGAGAGCATATGCTTGTACAAACAAGAACCCTAATAAACTGAGCTACAATAAACTACGAGTAATGTTATTCTCACAATCTGACCATGCTATGTAAAATTTTGTAATGTGAAAACACTGTGCGTCTTGTAATAGTAATTGCCGCCTATTACAAAACTACCCACCGAGTTTTGTAATAGCAATCTCCTTGTTAACTATAATGTAATAATGCAATTTTACAATCAGCGGCGTAGAACCCGGAGGTTCGGAGGGGAAGGAAGAGGGGGAAGGGGGAAGCCACTAATATCAAAAACGGTATAATATAGGGCGGTCATAAATTACAAGGTGGAACAAAGTAGGGATTTCAGGGCTTTTCATACCACACCTTGCCCTTGGTAGCATCTTATTACCCCTCCAAATGGGCTGAAATGGTTCCAATCACTTTTTAGTATCAGTTAGATCCAAAGAGCAATGCTAGGGGCATAGGAAAGTTTACCTCTTAGAGTCAGGGGCAAGAACCCTAACAAATTTCCGTAAAAATTGCAACTTGGTTGAGTTTCCATCAGTGCTGGAAAATTTTCCTCAATTTTTAAAAAATATCCTTCACATTTCCGGATATTTGCTTCATTTTGCAAGTTTCCTCTATTTTCTGGAAGTGTTTACCCCCACTCCCCCTCCCCTTCCTTTCTTTCTGCCCCAGTAGTATAACGTGAGCGAAATGTAAAAGTGAGTAAAAAAGATACATGTGTAAAAAGTGTAAATACGAGTAAATGTTGAGGTATTTACATTTTGTACACATTTTTCTTTTTTCACTCACTTTTACATTTCGCTCACATTAAACTAACCCCATCCTCCCTCACACCCCCACCCTACATACAAATAGTTTTTGGATTATATAGAGACACGTACATTTTTATCTTATAGGCTTGTCGGGATCAAATTTTGTCAAATATCTTCCTACTGGGCCATTGATAATGCGCATAATGTAATAACGAATTTACGTGTTATGTAATATGTAATAGCATGACAATCTATCTTTATGCAAATTCGAACGTCAATTTCGACAACTTTGCATCTCCTTAAACATACATTTTACCCACGCCTTGATTGCAGAAAGCAGGGCCATTATTCTTCTCCAAAAGTGGGAAGATTTTACTTTCCAGGGGCGATGGTACTTACTTTGCATTCAAGTACCTCAATGTTCATAAAAATGTGGCACATAACAAATGTTATTTCTCCTTCCTTTTTGCAAAGAAGAACATTTATAATGCATATAAATACTAAACAACTAGTGTAGGAACCAGGGGCGCGTTCCCCCTATTTTTCCGGGAAATGACAAAAGTGCCCCTTTTGAAATGAAATTTGTTCCTCAACTGTACCAGTAGTAGGAAACTGGCGACCTTTGTCAGTCTCATATACAGGAGGAATGCGTTCCCATTGGAAAAGTGCTCCTTTCTAAAAAATTAAGTGCCGCTTGTACTTAACTTGTCAAAATTCAACTCACGCAGGAGAAAAGTACTCTTTTTATTCCTTACCCTTTCTGGTGATATTGTAAGCAATCCTGGACCCTCCCCCCAAAATATCCTTGCAAACAATGCTACAAATAACCAGAAAGGTATTTGTTGTAATGATTGTGACTCGTGGGTTCATAGTAAGTGTGCAGGCATCAGTAATGCAGCTTACAATACTCTTGCATCATCATCTGATGATTGGTTTTGTTCGGAATGTTTGGCACCTTGTGGCCAGTGTGGACTCCAGTGTAGGAGATTCGAAAAAGCAGTACAGTGTGACAATTGTGATCTATGGATCCACACTAAGTGCTGTAGCATTGACGACTCAAAATACAGCGATCTCATGCATTCTAGCTGTACCTGGGTGTGTGACACTTGTGACTTCATGAACTTCTCTGATTCTTTCTTCTCAACTAACAATTCCATCAGCTGTACTAACTCATATGAGCCACTTTAAAATTGTTCTTCTGGCCTTGACTCGGGGTCCAACCACCATCCTGATGTCAAATTGAAAACAAATCCCAAAAGGGAAAAAGGAAGGTTCTAAAACTTCTTGTTATCAACTTTCAGCGTGTTCGAAACAAGACGGCCTCCGTGGAAAGTCTTATCAAAGAAAAAGACCCAGATGTTATTATTGGCACTGAAACCTGGCTTAATTCCGAAATTACCAGCGCTGAAATTTTCCTGGACAACTATACAGTCGTTCGCAAAGATAGAAATTCAAATGGTTATGGTGGTGTATAACAGGCAATAAAAAATGACCTGGTTTTCACTGGGCTCACTAAATTAGACTCTGACTGTAAAATTATCTTGACTAAATTCCAATTTCCTAAGGAAAAGAGCATGTAAATAGGAACATTTTACAGACTCAGCCACAATGATCTCACTAGCCTACTTGAGTTGAAAAAATACTTCCAAAAGCTTGGTAAAAATGCTGACAAAAACAATATATTCTTGCTGGTGATTTCAACCAACCTAACATTGACTGGAGTCAAAACATTATTTCAGGAACTAACGCTTCCTCCAAAGCAGCCAAAATTCTTTTTGAAGTGACCAATTCATTCAATCTCACACAAATGGTGCAGCCACCCACCAGAGATAACAACATCCTTGATCTTGTTTTTACTAACAATTCACCAGCTGTTACCTTAGCTAATGTCATTCCCGGTATAAGTGACCATGATATTGTTGAACTGACCCTAAATATCTCCCCTCCTCGTAAAAAGAAGCCTAAACGTAAAATCTATTTAAAGAAAAAAGCTAACATAAAACGAATAAAAGAAGACCTGACTAAATCTAAACTGCAATATTATACTCAATTCAATAGGTCCATTTATGTTGATGAAAAATGGAATTTATTTGAACAGGAAATTAAACTGATTATTGATAAAAACACGCCTCACAAAATTCACCTCAACTAAACCAAATCTGCCCTGGTTCACCCGAATCCAACGCCGTCTCTGCAGGAAAAAACATAAACTGTTTAAAAAAGCTAAGACTAATCAACAAGCAAATGACTGGACTACCTATAAAAGTTTTAGGAAGGCTGTCCGTAAAAACCTCAAAGAAGCTAGAAACACCTTCATCTGTGATAAACTTAAAACTTCACTTAACGAAAACCCAAAAGCATTCTGGTCCTATATCAAAAGATTAAGAAGTAACTTCTGTAGGTGTGTCTGATCTACTAAATAATGGTAAACTCTGCAGTGACAGTAAAACTAAAGCTAACATTATGAATGACCAGTTTTTCAGTATTTTTACAAAAGAAAACACCTCCCAAATCCCTGTAACTAAGCCACTTACCAACAGCAAAATAAACCAACTTATAATTACCCCAGAAGGTGACCTCTATTAAAATTTCAACTGATCTCTTTAAAACCTCTGTCGATAATGGTACTATCCCTAACAAGGGGAAAGAAGCAAACATATGTAGCGTTTTTAAAAAAGGTGATAAACAAAACCCAGCTAATTATAGACCTATTTCCCTCACCTGCGTTTGTAGTAAAATCCTTCAGCATATAATCCACTCACATGTGATGAAATTTCCTGATGAGCATAATATCTTAACTGATTTACAACATGGCTTCCGTGCAAAAAGATCGACTGAAACACAACTCCTCTTAACAATAAATGATATCTCTAAACAAATTGACCAAAACAGTAACGTCTCTATGATGGCTATCCTTGACTTCTCAAAAGCCTTTGATAAAGTCCCACACCAGCGCCTGTTATCCAACCTTTCCGCCTATGGCATTGATGGAAATCTTCTGGCCTGGTTTGCATCATTCCTCAACAACCGCATCCAGCGTGTTTGTCTGTGATGGTGAAATCTCTGATTCTAAACAGGTTTTATATGGTGTACCACAAGGTACTGTCTTGGGCCCATCATTTTTCCTTTTATATGTAAATGACATCCCTGATAATATAAACAGCACAGTTAGACTGTGTGCTGATGACTGCCTTGTGTACAGAACAATTGATAACCTCTCTGACTAACAAATCCTCCAAGATGATCTTAACAAACTTGAACAATGGCAAAACAAATGGCAAATAAATTTCAAGCCCTCTAAATGCTACATCTTGTCAATTTCCTCTAAGAAATGCTTTAAATCACCAGTTTATACCTAATGCAATCAGCCACTAAAACATGTCAGCTCCCACCTATACCTAGGTGTTGAAATTGATAATAAACTTAGATGGGATAAACATATACATAACATAAGCAAGAAAGCTAACTCTGTACTTGGCCTACTAAAACGTAACCTCTCAAACTGTCCCACCGACGTTAAATCCACTGCTTATAAAGCTTAAGTCAGGCAGTCAGGCCAGTACTTGAGTACGCATCGAGAGTCTGGGACCCCCATCACCAGTGCGATGTGGATAAACTGGAATCTATTTAAAGGAGAGCAGCCAGGTTTTGTATGGCAGACTACTCTTATAAATCTAGTGTAAAAAACATGCTTCCTAAATTAGATTGGCCCCTGCTAAAAACAAGAAGATACAACACCCGGCTACATATGCTATATAAAATTAATAATAATCTTGTCGCCATCAATAAAGATGAACTTATCCCCACCGTCAGAACTTATACAAAAAATAATCATGACCTTAATTTTCAGGTTCCCTATGCTAACAAGAATGTATATAAACACTCTTTCTTCCGTCACTCACTAAAGGATTGGAATGCTTTACCGTCAGACATTGTACATGCACCAAGTCTTAACTGTTTCAAAGCTAAACTTACTAACACTTGTATTGCTAACTAATTTTCTATATTTTTTACTCATACTTTTTACGCTCGGTTGGCGTTCATGTCCTCTTGGGCGTTCATGTCCTCTTGAAGGATTTTTGCCGACTTAACCGATTCAGATTCAGATCCAAAGTGACTTGGACGGAGAGCTGAGTTCTGCAGCCAGTGCCACTTTTAATGCTCAGTAGATCTAAGACCTGTGAGTGAAACCTGTGAATGAATTATGTACGGTACGGCTAAGAGAAACTGGTGGGGAGTCTGGGGTGGGAGTCTGGGAGAAGGACAGAAAAATAAGCCTCTATATGCACGACGAATGCATAGGGATGGATAAAAATTGTACTGTAGCGTTATACTTAAGCCTTTCAGATGGGCTGTATCTGATGAATTCCAAGGATTTTATTCTTGTAATGGAATTTATCAGATTTTCATCACGAGTGTGTAAACTTTCTCTGAAACAATCAGTACATTAATGAAAATATATAGCGCCACCAAAATTTGTTGACATCGGCATAGCAACATTAGGTCATTGAACTTTTGGCTAGCTGACGAGCTGATCACTGAAAATTCTTGATTCTGGAGTTGAGTTAGCTGGACTCTTTTTCATGTCTTTGTGAAGCTGTAGCTGCGCCTGTATGTGATTTGTAATGTTACTTGCAGCCAGTAATGGTATGCCTATAATACAATATTGCGTCCACACTTTCTTTTGTGGTGACCTAGGCTAGTTTTGTCGAGTTTTTAGGCTAGATCGTATGATTTGAAATCAATGTGTTAGGCTAAGGTTAGGCCTATCCTACTTTAACGTCACTGTCAAGTGTCAGTGCAGTGTTGTTACAGTGGTATATTATTAGGTAATAGGGCTTAGGCCTACACTGAGTTGTCTCACACAGTACAGTACTGAGCCTGTGTTGAAATTTCTCGTGTTTAAATGAGACAGTGACCAAATTTCTGTAGCCGTCTAGGGCATAAGTATACATCGCTCAGTACGGGTGATATTGGGATTGCCGTACGAGGGTTGATTATGCCCCAAAGGTGCAATTCCTATGTTTTTTAAAAGTCACATGTAGAAAATTGATGATTGAAAAATAAACATACTTTTTGGATAGCCTATTCTTATAACATCAATTAGGGGCCTAGTATAAATGATACACATTTTCAAAAAATCTTTACCTCTGACTCATTAAGCACCACGACAGGATAAAGTTCTCTGGGATTCATATTATGGTTGCCATTTTCTTAGTCACCGCATGTTTGTGATTAATTATTCAACATCTGCAAATAAGTTATAGAATGTTCCACTAACCTGTCAGTGACAACAACATTTTTTTAGGTCATAAAATTTTATCAAATAGTTTTGGTTAAAAAAAAAAACAGCAAAAACTGCAAAAACATCAAGAAACCTTTAGAATATATAATTGTACTTTATAAGTGTTATCCTAATTTTTTCCTCAAATAGTCCAGAACATATTAGCCTATCCCTGTCAAAATGTTATACCGTACTTTGGAGAGCTTGTCAGACGATTTTTACAGAAGGAAAAGTCCAAAATATTTTAATAAAAGTAACTGAAATCACCTTAAAAACAGTTTTTTTTAGACATGGTTGGGCTTCAAACATCGATTCTAACCATTGTGGACGAAAGAAAAGGTAAAATGGTTTTGTCTTTATAAAGATTTTCATATTGAGGTTTTCCTATGCTTTTAACACCTCGCTTAAAACAGTACAGGAGGGTATAGGATTTTGTAGTACCCTCGGATGGCCAGCCATCACTAATGGCAGACATACTAACACGGCTGGCATCAGTCCGACGGTACTACAGGTAGTACTACCTAGGACCTAGTACATCATTTAAGTATTCGGGATGACGTCGCAAGAATGTGCATAAATCTAAACAACCAGTTTGTCGGTGAAAACAAAAGCAGTTTACCATTACAGCCAGTGTGAAATCAGTCACCTTTAATTACAGGCCTAAATTTCTGTTCTCTTGGGTATTTTTGCAGAAAATTGTTACAAATGTAGAGGAAATGTCTTTAAAATTCTAGTAGGCCCCTATAACAGTAAATTTCTATAAAGGGCCTAAGGATTTTTTTTTCTTTTGTAATTTTTGTTTTATTCCGTTGTATTTATGTTTTTGAACTAATTTCTTTTTTAGATTTAGTTCTTTGTAAGTTTAGGTCTTTTTGAGTAGAAACTAGCCAAAATTGTTTAAAGAAGAGGAATAATTCTTACGTTTTGGCTTTCCAATCGCAACTTTTACTCATTAGTGTGTATAGTGTACTAACTGTTAGTCTACTGGTGAGTAGAATCTGCAGGCCGTTTTGCCATTTAACTGACTAAAATATATAAAAAACACGTGGGCATAATTAATGTAGATCCTCATTTTCAGCTTAGGTTTAGGATTAGGTTTTAGAATTAGGTTTAAGGATTAGGATTAGGTTTTAGGATTAGGTTTTTAGGATTAGGTTTTTTTAGGATTTTGACATTATTGAAATTTCTATGCACCATTATTTAGCTTTTTTTCTTTAGTTTGATTCAAAATCCCAAATTTGTGAGCCTGTGATTTTTTATCCTTTTTTAATGAAATTAACATGAAAAGGTATAAATTTGAAATTATTTTGAATTAATAAGAAGATAAAGAACAGTAAAAATGCTTAAAGAAGGTAAGAATTTGTTTTAATGACTAGATAAGCATGATTTTCTTGAAGCCTACATTTTTTTCTCTAAAGTTTATCATTTTGAAATAAACACCCGCTTTTTTTTGCCCAAAATTCCTAGATTGTTAACTAAAATTGATGTTTTAAGAATTTTTAATCTTTCCTAATAGATTCTAAAAGTTTCAAGAAAATCGGTCACCTACAAGTATTAAAAATGTTGACATTAATTCCTATATGGTTATTTACTGCTATACTAGGATTTTTCTATAAAAAATTGTAGAAAATATTATTTTGAAGTTTGAAATATATCTATCATGCGTACGTAGGCAAAAGTGTGGTGTTTACTTGTACATGTGCACAAATCATAGCATGTTTTAACCATCAAAGAGTCCCAGATGTTCAAAATGCCTTGAATTGAGACTGATAGGCCTAGTAATTCGATTTTAATTTTTAGTTTTACCTACAATTTACCCCTCTAGCAAAGTTTGACAAAATTATTATGACTAAGAAATCTTATTAAAAATGTTTGGCTAGGCCTATTAAAGTTCTCCACTTTCAAGTTTTACTAATTAATGATTAATCTAGCCTAACTCCAGAGGGAAAGTTTGTTTTCTGCACATTGAAAATTTACGCCAGAATTTTTAAAAACCTAGCTATCTATGCCAGTTTTGTTCATACCACTATAATTTTGATATATTTCTTTATAAAGTTTTGTTCATACCACTCTAATTTTAATGTTTTTCTTTATAAATCTGGGAGAAAAGTATGCTAAATTTCGTCAAACTGGCTAACAGGGTTGGATTTTTTTGTTTTTAAGTGACTTGCCAAACTTGGCAAGGCTTAATTAAGCGAGGCGATTACCACAGTATATCATAATATTTCTACTCACCACAATTATTTTTTGCTCGCCTATGGCTAGCAGACAAGTGGTTTTTCCAACCCTGCAGGCTGAGCTGCATAACATGCATACTTTCCTGACTGGATCTTCTGTAACTACGTTTTATCATATTTCATACTTTGATTGTGCTTTTTTAGAATACCTAACGTTGCACTTTTTATTGAACTTTATTCAGACAAGTATCGAAGATCGGACATTTTACTGGTATACATGCTGGGTAATTAGGCATATGTAACTTATTTTAAGACACATGACTTGGTGGTTGAAATTTGGGTCAGTTGCAGGGTTCCCAAATGGAATGGAACTCATCACTCTTTAAGCAATGGTTTAATAATGGAACATTTATCATCAATGTTAACAAATCAATTAAAAGGTGTTAATTTTAGTATTAAAGGATAAGTTCAGTGGTCAAGCATGTCCATCTTATATGAAAGAGGACTTTAAAAGAAACTAAATGGTAAAATATTTTGTTCTTTTAAAGAGATTTTTAAGTTTAAAGCTCTTGTCTTATCTGTGTAGAAATGACCGGTGTAGTATATTTGTGGAGACTGACCTTATAAGTCCACCGGTTTGGAGGGTCCTGTAGATGAAAACGAGGATCCTTATAAATATATAAGTGTAACTAAGTAAATAGGCAGTGCGTGCATGCTAGTATAAGAAGACGCTGCATACAATGAAGATGTAATGGTAAATATGAATATGGCGGCATACCTATACCTTTTGGTATAGCTAAGCTACTGGTAAAGCGAGATGTTGCAGGTTAACTAGTAGGATATGCCAGCACTAGGATCAGGTTAATAGGATATACCTACATGACCACAGCAACAATTCAAGTAAGTTAAGAACATTCCAAGTACGTTAGGAATGTGTTGCTGTTTGGTCGATTGACCGAATAAGTGAATGAGCAGACAAGACTACCCGCGTGGTCGGCAGGGCAGGTGATGCTCATGTGCTGGGCAGAAGATACCCAGCTACGTAATATGCATTGGCTTTACCATAGGCACAAATGCCATGGCCAAAGCATTGGGCCTAATGAATGCATTAAAGTAATTTATACCAAGCAGGTGAATTAGCTTTGGCACACACAATGCGTTGTCACTGTAGATAATGTATGGCACATATGATTGATGTACATACAGAATATAGGCCTAATATAACTTGCAAAGGTAATAGAATCACAAGGTGCATGGTATAATAAAGACATGATAACTTAAGTACACAGTAGAGTCACTTAGAGAAAGCAAAGCAGCTTAGCTGGCAAACTGGTTAGCTCCATAGACCACATGATACCTCTCTTCTGCTGCAGCCAGAAATGATAGAAGAATGCACATGTGCACGTAGCCAGGACAAACTGAATAAACAGCAAAGACCTAAGAATCAATCAAAACATTCCACAACACACAAAATTGAACTGAACCTGGAACACAAAGGGAATGTATAACAATAGCTACACACAACCTGAGACAATGCAACTTGAGGGAAGTACCAAACCCCTACAAGTCTACTATGGAAAGTTGTGTTTCCTCATCCTCACATTCTTAGCAATTGTTAATTTATTTCAAAGAAAGTTTATTAAATTTTTACTATTTAAATTATTTTTCCTCTAATTTTCTTCAGGTTGTACATTATAAATACCCTTAATAGATTCAGTTTCACTACTTTTTGACATACCCCATGGTTTTTAAGCCTCAAAATCGCAGGACAAAATATGATAGAATACAATGGCATTGAGGAATCTGAAGCTATGACATCACAACTAGTCTGATTTCAGTCATTTCTACACAAATGATACCAAACTTCAAACTTTGATATCTCCTTAACGGAATAAGATTTTTGAATGGTTTCTTGACTATTTTGTTTCTTTTTGCTTGACCACTGAACTTATCTTTTAAACGTACGATATTCAGCAATTTGAAATTATTTTGGACAATTTTCGACTGAATTGTATCTTTTCTTGAAGGTGTAATCAAAATAAGGTGGCAATATAACCACTAAGGTGCAACATGCATGTGGGTACAAGCAGCAGGCGCATGTAACTTGACTTGAACCATGGCATTACTACAAAAAGTTGTGTTAGACCGAACTGTTATTGGCCTAGGTGGAAGTGGTACTTGACAGAGGACTATTATTGTAATAAAGAAACAAATTGGTGAAAAATGTTGATAATTTGTTCCGTTTTGAAGTTGACATTTCAAATATGTTACCAACTAGTCTTGCATGTGTACAGTACTGTGCTACAGTGTGATGTCATAAATGCAGATCCAAGAAAAACATTTTTTGTCTCTTTCTAAATTATTAAAAACATTTTTGTTCTATCATTGAGGTGTATGCTGTATAATAATAATAATAATAATAATAATAATACACATATATTTATAACGCGCCCCTTTGAACTAAATCGTCAGGAGCGCGGAACAGTAAGTAAAGTAAATGATAAGATATATGAAACAAATGAAGTATAAAACTAGAAATTTAGAAGCAAAAAATTGAAATACCCAAAATATAGATACGCAATTAATCAATACATGATTCATAGGCTAAACTAAAGATTAAAAGCTGAACATGCTGAATAAGAAATATAAACAAATGAAGTAAAAACAAATAAAGTAAAAGTACAAATTACTAAAATACCTAAAATAAGTATACACAATGAATCAATACATAAAACAAAGACTAAAGATTATAAGCACATTTAAAAGGTGGGTTTTCAGTTGAGATTTAAAAACATTGTAACAGTGAATTGCAAGTAATTGAACGGGTAAATTATTCCACAAGGTACAGGCAGCAACAGAATAAGATCTTTGACCAGCAGATTTATAATTGAATTTTGGTAAAACAAGAGTTGGAGCAGTTGACTGTCTGGTAAAAGGAATTGGGTTAAAAACTTTTAAATGTAAGTAAGAAGGTCCGGATTTATAGACAGATTTATGGGCGAACATGAGAATTTTGAATTTTATTCTAAACTGAATAGGTAGCCAATGAAGGTTAAACAGAATTGGAGTGATATGGTCGAATTTCGTGCAGGATGAAAGCAAACGAGCAACATGGTTTTGAATTTTCTGGAGACGTATTTCATTTAAGTTTGGATTTAGGTCTAGCTAGTTTTTATGGCTTAACAACTTTGTTGAGAAAATAATTTGTGCAGATCTCTGTATGTGATTTTGTGTGTTCAAATACTGTTTTCAGAATGTTAGCTCTGTTTGAAAGGTTATTTAAGGAGATATAAAATCTGGCTTTTTTACCTTTATATGGTAGAAGCAATATCCATAAGTCAGTTAACCAAATTTCACATCTTTAGAAGCATTAATTAAAACATTAATTCTGTCAAGTACAATCGTACACAAAGCAGTGGTTTTGTACATACTGACCTCTTTAATATGACATGAGTGACATCATTAACACACTTATTAAAATATCATGTACATGTATACACAAAACTGTCCTTGACCTGTTGGGTTGATGACATAATTTTCTGCATTTTCTAAAATCAAAATGGCGGCTCCCATAGTAGTAGTAGTAATAAAAATAACTACAAAAATTGTGTTAGATAATAGATTGCTTCGGGAAGTATGAAACTTTGTTATTTGTTATTTTTGATTCTATCATATGAAATAAGGTTCATGTCAGACTTTATGTTCCCTTTATGTTGTATGCATTTCAGGCTTAGCAAATGGCTACTGCATTGTGTTCTTGAATGAGATACAGTACTTTACTCTGCTTGCTCCAGTTCACTTAGCTGTAGAATGAATACCAGCAAAGCTGGGGATTAAACTGCGAAGGACTGGCACCCCTTCAAGGGGGAGTTATATGCTTTATTCCATTTACGCCATGGAAACTGGTGATAAGCAGCCCCCTAGCTGTTTTACAAGGGCGGCCTGCCCTGTCCCCCTGGGGTCCGCCCTGCCCCTCATGAGAACAAAATTATTATAGGATTTTTTTTAAACTTAATAATCTTGATTAACCTCATAAATGAATACAGAACACAGAATGATAGCATAGTAAGCAATTATCCTGTTTGTAAAGGGGCCCCTAGACTCCATGCCGAAAAGACGCAGCACTTCGAGCGCACATTAATGTGCCCCTCAAGTCTAGCACCCTTCCCCTATTCAAATCAAGCTAGGGGTCTGATAATCACCGGTCAACCCTATGAGCTTAATGGCTCAGATGGATTTCCCTTTCCCTTTCACACATCACAACTGTTGCACACAGTACATTTACAATTCTTCAAACTTTGATTAACCATACCTTGGATACTATGTGCTTCGATGTAATTCTGTTCAGAATCTAAAGCTCTGTTTGGTAATTATAAAATCTCTACCTGTCCATATATACTTTTAACAAGCAATGAAGCATAGCAGTGTTAGGGTCCTTTATTGTGACAATTAATCACACTTTTTTGTGCACTGTTTGATCCTCTTATTTGATAGTTATGAATGGTGCTCTTAGGTCACTGCAATATTTTTGAGGTTCGAGCTCAGCTTTTGTTGCACTGATTTTTTTAAAGGATGTTATATTTGTGCTTTACCGTACTGTACTCCGTTTTCTTTTGTCTCACTTTACTGCAAATGGCGTTTTCCTGAAAATATAGTGTTACTAACACCACTTAAATGGTAAATTTACCCAAATTTGAATTATTTGCGTAAAATTGCCTCATATGCCCATGTGAGCAAAATATACCTAAACATACTCGTAAGAGCCAGCTTTTTTTTCATTGAAATTAAATCGTTTTGTTAAGTATGAAAAATGGGTTTTTTAAGTATGAAAAATGGGTTTTTTAAGTATGAAAAACTTTCACTATAATCATTCCTCCCTACCTACGTGGAGGTTATGTTTTCGCCTCTGTTTGTCTATTTGTTTGTTTGTTCATCTCTCATCAAGATATCTCAAGAACTGATGACTGGATTTGGATCATATTTGGTGTGGGGTTTTGTTACTGCTTAAGGAAGAAGTGATTACAATTTGGGACATTGGAACAGGGTAAGGGCACAAATGGAGGGGTGGGGACATTTTAATGTGAGTTTGTCTGTCATTAGAATATCTCAAGAACTGATGATTGGATTTGGATTAAATTTGATTTGTGGTTTTATTATTGCTAACAGAACAAGTATTTTAGAATTGGGAAGTATTGGTTCAAGGGAAGGGCAGAAATCAAGGGGTGGGGATGTTTAGGGTAAGTTCTGTGAAGACCTACATTACATGTAGTTAAAAGTTTCCAATGAAATGTGGTGAACAATAAATTTATACCGTGAAAAGAAATCCAACAATCAATTTTCTGGACTCAAAGATATATATAGCAAGTGGTCTGGAATAAAAAGAAATAAACCATTGGTTTCTTTCATGAATGGAAAATGATGCAATGTGAATCTTGAATGAAAGGACTTCAAACATTGAATGCTTTACCTGAATAAAACTGAAAACAATGGTATGGCCTTGGAAGAAATTCAGTCAAAGATAATCTTCAATTGTTCAGAATGTAAATGTTCATTACAGATCAAAACTGGGGATGAAATTGGTGGGCCTAGGATTTCTGAGGTAGATTATATTTAGTATGGGGATCAAATGAGCTCTACAATTATTCTAGGCATGTTGGAATTGCAATGGGGGCGGAAGTGGGCGCTCCACAGGGTGCTAATATTCTAGTTTGAATAAGCAATACTTTCTTATTATTTCTTGTACAGTAACTTAGTCACCATTAGAACAGAATGCATATTGATAACAGTAGTGGTAAACCAGCCAGGTGCAGCAGCTTACTTTTTCACATGATTATTGGGTTTTGGAACTTCTGTTTCATTCAGTGTGTGGAATGGGCATTTGATGTGATATCATATGATTAGATAAGACTATCTTATATGGTCCATTTGTCATTTGTCTAAACCCCCTAGAATAATTCCAAACGAAGTTAATGGTGTTGCCATTTTCCCAGCTTTGGTTGGGGAGTTAACCTGCGATGGACTGGTGTCCCATTTAGGGGCAGTCCAGTACTTTCATCCGCTATTGGAAACCAGAAATTAGCATTTGCTGTATAAGCTCTCAGGGCTTGATGGGAATTAACTTAATATGTTATTTCATATTATGATTTTTGGAAGCATTGTACCATATATGAAATTTAGTTTATATTTTTTAATCTTTTGCAGGATAGAATGCCGATGAACTGGTAGACGAAGATACAAAGCAAGTGCTTTGTAATTTCTGTCAGTTCTTGTCCCAGAATGGCTACTAAGATGTCCCACAATTCATTCTTTCATCAGCAGAGTAAATTTGGTGTGGGTGCAACAACGAATGGACCCACCAATAACAACACCATGGATGTATCTCCCGAGCTTCACATAAAGATGTCTAAGAAAATTGCTCAACTCACGAAAGTAAGTTTTATTTTCCTTCGACTGGGAGGAATGTTCCTCTCTGGTTGTATGACTGTCCTTTAATTTGTGCACGAAAGCAAACCCTTAGACTGATCGAGAAATGGAAGGGTAGGGGAGGGGGGAGGGGGGGAGAGATTGTCACTGACTAAAAGGGGCAGTTATTATGGCATCAAGGACACTTCGAGAGTAGGTTTGAGGGCACAAGAAATGTAAATGGAGTAATCAATACAACATGTAGTGTCCCTGTATCTTTGTTTATTGGGGAATTGTAATCAGCATAAAAAGAAGGCAAAATAGTAATCAAAAGTACTTTTTTGTTAACACATTGTAGAGTGCTTAGTGCAAAGGGGACAGGTGGAGCACCCCTATGAAAAAGCGAAACTTGGAGCATAGAAATTCAAATTGACTCTCCATAGCTCTTAATTTCCAGATGGTTTTAATATTTGTTTAATCATTTTAATTTGTATTATGGAATTACATGTAATATCAATCCCTTATCACATGATATTTTTGCGGAAAAAGTGCTATGGGAATTTAGCACTAGTGTTCTGTATATAATTGTAATCTGAAGCAAATTGATCATAATGATTTTGGTTTGTTCATAAGTGTGGGAACCCTGCCTCTTTGAGACAATTTTAAGGTAGGTGTTTCAGTTATTTTTGTGAAATTCACAGGATGCAATCTTTTAAGTCAGAATTATTTTAATCTTTTCACCAGGTCATTTATGCTCTAAATACAAAAAATGATGAACATGAAGCGGCGCTTCAGAGTCTTAAGGACTCTCACGAGGAGGATGTACAGCAGGTCTTCACTGAGACAAGACAGAAGCTCACCCAGCTCCAGAAACAGTTGGGACAGGAGAGACAACTAAGGCAAAGAATCAAGGAACTTGAAACTGCTCTCAAGGATCAAGATAAACAGAAAAGAGACGCTCTTCAAGAGTTTGCGACTTTCAAAAAGACTGCAGAGGAGAACGAAAACAACCTAAAAGCAGGACATTCTCAGAAAGTTTTGAGTCTTTCAAAAGATTTGCTGGCGGTCAAAAGAGACTTTGAAGAGAAGTTGAGTCAATTTGATGATGTCAGATTAAGGATAGAGTCTGACAAGCAGAAATCTTTATCGGAACTCCAGAAAGCTCACCAAGAAGAAATTGAAAATTTGCACAAATCTCAGAGTGAGCGACATTCAAATCTGTCGTCTGAGAAACAGGAATTGATTGATATGTATGAAAATAAGCTTGCCAATGAAAAGAAAGTTCAAGAAGAATTGAGAACGGATAAAACACATTTAGTTGAGGATTATGAGGGAAAGTTGGAAAAATTACAGGCATTTCATGAAAGGGAACTTGCTGCTCTCAGAGACGGGGAATTGCAAAAACAAGCTACAGATTGGAAGGAGAGAGAAGCAATGCTTAAGAAACAATTTTCTGATAAAGAACGAATGTTGCAAAAGAAAGTGGACGATTTAGATGCACAATTGTCAGTCGTTGAGGAAGAACTTAAAGATTACAAAAACAGGTTGGAACAAGCACAGGACGATCTTCAGAACAAATCAAAGTCTTCTGGTGAATTGGATAAACAGGTTTGTCTTTTCATTTTTTACCTCTGAAAACAAAAATATGCAAAGTATGTGAAGAATATTATAAAAAAATTGAGTGAAGGTGAATATTTGACTAATTTTTAATGGTGTAATATAAATGAAGATAATAATTTCAAGTGCAGGGATTGTAATTTACAAGGTGAGCACAAACATGATGAAAATCTCTTGCAATTTTTTTTAAGTCCTAAATCCTCAAAGCCTACAAGGTTGAACAAAAATATCACTTAAAAGCACTCATTAAGAAACAAACAAAACCTTCACCATTAAATACCATCCCAATTGTAAATTATTACTTGAAGCCAGACACATTGACCACAGGTGAATACTTTTGTCCTTGTGTCCAGTGTGGAAGTCAGTGCAGCTGCAGTAAAATTTGTTTACTATCAATGTCAGATTATGACCATGGAAAGTGAGGTGAAGTGTGTGGAAATCCCTGGTGTAATTGCTTGTGCTGAATTGTGGTTTCTGTTGTAAGCAATATAGACCCGACAGATTTGAGATTTTGTCGGGGCTTAAGACACAAAATGTATTGCGAGGTTTACACTTAATGAAGGTTCTTTGCTATATACAGGAATATATTCTTGCCCATACTGATGTTACGGATATCAAAACTTGATTGAGGCCTATATATAATAAAGAAATGATAAATTTGAAAAATTGATCTCGTCTTTTGAAAGGGAGAAAAAGCACTGATAAGTTACTTTGTCCTTGTTAAAACATATGTAAAACTGATACTTAAAAATCAAAATAAACTCTTGTGCAAGTACTTCAAACATTATTCTAGAAAGAAGCTAGAATGCTCCAATTACCTGTCTCAATGCTTTTAATATTGAAGGTTTTTAGCTGGACTGTACTATAATTTGGGTATACAGATTGATATTGGTGTAGGCTGAGCAACATATGGCTTTAAAACATTGATGTTCTGTATGCTCCATGTCGGAAACTTTACATAGTCGTATTGAACCTATCAGCCTGCCAACTATTTTGTTATTCTCAAAAATTCTGAAAATCAGGGAGAGAAAGTGGCAATGCATTACAGTAGGTGTGTTTTCTAAGGCCACAAAATTTGTTCAAATTTGGGACTAATGTAGACATTGCATTAATGACTGATAATGGGTCTCGTGGAGATCGCTACTTCTATAGTCCTACCACCTTGTTCCTGAAGTCAATATCGCCCCCACCCACATTTCACTCACATCACTGTTTTCATGGATTCTTTCCTGGAAATGTTATTATGAACATCTGATTGTATCATGTTTGCACAAGAGGGAGAACCTCATTTTTCCTAGTATTCATCATTTAACCATGTTTTTTTAAAGGAAGTGTAGAGAGATCGTATTTGTTGTTTTAATTTTATTAATTGATGTATTTACATATTTATTACAGCAATTTGTGAAGGCTATCAGTTGGTTTAAGAAACCTGAAAAAGTGGTGTACCATTTACAAAATGGAAAATATTAAATAGAGAACTAAAAAGCACTCAATAGAACACATACCTTTGCCAATCTGATTAATTCCACCATGCTGCTTAATTTTAAGAGTCCATGTCTTCAAATTTTCCCCCCCCCCCTACCCCCTCCCCTGTCCACTACAATCTACCCTAGAAGTCCTTGGCCCACCAACTTTCATCCTCCTTATACTCTGTTTAGATTGTGATGTATCATGCTGTCTTACATTCTCAGTTCATTGGGGTTATATACCTTCAGGGTTTTATACTCTCTGGCTTTTTTCTTTGGGGTCAATCTTTGTTGTCACTTACGATTTACAGTACTGTAGGTAATCTGTTTATTGTTTTACATTCCTTTTTGGCTAGGTATACAATCATTCCATTACTTCTTTCATGTGAAAAACTATTTGTTATGACTTTTTTAGAAGCCAGAAAAATCCTTTAGGTGTAGATTCAATGTTGATCATATTCCAGTTTCAAGAAATATGCCATTAAATTATCCCACCCCATCCTTCTCCTGTTGCAATAATTACATCACTTCTTCTTTTGGTACTTAAGTCACACAACAAATTTCATCAAAGTCAATTTAGACCAACAGGCAGCAGCAAGCATACAAGGAATAGAAAGAAGAAAAAAAAACAATGGTAAAACTTACCATGAAATAGCATGAAAGAAAAAACAGTGTTTCAAAGTAATTGTCAATATCCAAAGTTAGATACATACATTTTCAATTTTAAGTAAAGAATTCCATTTGGATTAAATAAAAGGAATATTCCCATGTTTTTTTGTAACCTCTTATACTGTTAGAATAAGAGAAATGTTAGAAACAATTTAGTACAAAAATCATGTTGATATATTATTCCTACCAGGAGATATTCAAATTTTAAGGTTTGCAAAAAAAGCCAATAAACGAATAGGAAAAGGCTCAGTATGACATCACAGCAACACATTCTTTCATTAAGTTGATGTATTTCATTCAAACCTATCATCCTTTTTTATTAGTAAAACCTGCTAGAAAAATAAATTGATGAAAGTTAGGTATTTATATACATTGTAAATTTACCGTACTTCAGTAACTTTAGGAAAATTGTTTCTAATCGTGCAGAAACAAACAATGAATGTTCAAAGAAATACATAAACATTTGCAATGGAATTGTCTCTATGACATTAAACACAAATTCATCATGCTGTACATAAACTTTAAAATGCATGTTAAAAATCTTTAAAAATGCATATTTTCTAAACAGAAAATGATATCAACCTGATTTTTGTACCAAATTAGCTCTAAAAGTATGCTCTTTCAAAGAAAATTTGACAAAAAACCATGGGACTATTGCCATTAATGTATTCAGCATTAGAGCAGAAGTGCTGCTAGTAGATCTCTTGGCGCCTTACATATAATCTGAACTGACAGTGACACAGCAAGCTACTGTATTATAAAGCAAGGAAATACAAACATTTTGTTTGTCCTAATGAAAAAATCTGAGAACATTTTAGGGAGAATACTTTTCAACGATTAGATCACCAATATGAAAAAAGAATGGTCATAATTCCTAGAGAGACAGGGGGCACGTTCCCTCTGCTCCCCCTCCCCCCCCCCCCCTTCCCCTTTCTTTACCTCCCCACCACACACACACTTTTTGTGATTAACAAAGTAAAAGTACCCTGTAGTTTCTGGAAATATTTTTGTGTTTGCCTTGAAATACTTGCAATTAGAATGCACATCTGAGTTTAATGTTGACCTGTTTTTATGGGGTTTTTTTTTTTTTTTTTTGGGGGGGGGAAGGGAGGGGATTATAGTGCTCCACTCGAACTCCCTTGTATAAGGCCCTGGAAAATAGAATCAAAATATGAAAATATAATAGTTTAGTTACTTCCTTAATTCTAGATAAGCATTTAAAAAAAGTAAAAAGGAGCTTTTTCAGCAAAAAGATTACAGTAAATTTTACAAAATACAAAAAAAAAAGTTCTGAAATTTTACTGAAATAAATCACTGCCTCCTCACACTGCCTGTCCAAACCACTTGTAATGACACAGCTATTCAAAGTTGCTCAAATTGAAAACTGATTACCTTTAAAAAGCCAGGAATAGATAGGAACGATTCATTGAAGGATTTTCAAATCTTTTTATTTGTGAAACCTCTTGGATGGCATTCAAGCAATCAAAACAATGCATTTGTATTGTGTTGTATGGAAGAATAGAGCCTTGTACTACTTCCTTTCTTTAGTGCAACAAAAGGTACTGTAAACCATTCTTACATCTCTCTTTCAGTCAAAATGAGATTTGAAAAACTTCCTAACAGTAAAGCGTTTCAGGACTTGTAAACCATTTAAATTGTAAAATACAGGTAACCTTCATGCATACACATAGACAGTTTAAAAACTTACGTAGATACTTTCAGGTGAATTTTGTGCTCTCTAGTTTGTTTTGAATATCTAATTAGTGCTCAAGATTCTGAGTCAACAGCTATATTGGTCTTGAAGCCATCAGCACTCTGTTATATTTGCCTACATGAGATTGTTGTTGGGTTAGCTTTAGTTCTGAATGTCTTTTACTGTGTAGTACAGTATTAACAATGGAATATATTTCCATATAGCTGATCTTGGCACTGTACATGTATCCAGTTTATATTTAAACAATGGCTGTGTTTCTGGTAGGGATGCCGGAACTCAGTGTAAATGTTGCACCCGAACCAGAACTTCACAACAAAAATTGTATTATACATTCTCCACAACAGTACATATTCAATGCTCAAAATTTGAATGGCCATGTCTGAAACTGCAGTGCATCAGATATAGGAAAGATCAAAACAGAAAGAACCCAAAACATTTTGACAATAGCACTTACACTTATGGCAGCTCAATGTTAGATTAGTTTTTAATTTATGCAAAATTTGTGATGTATGACTTGGCAAACAGATCAAAATCTTTATGTAATTCTTTAAAACAATTTCATAAATCTCAGTAACTGAAAATGATGAGAAAGTCTCTTCCTACCAAAATTTGATTGGGTGTGTGGCAAAGGCTCACAAACTTTTGGTCAGAATTTGCTGCACCACTTTATAGAATGATGAATAAACATTCACAATTCAAAGGATTTACAGAAGAAAATGCCAAGGTTGCCATGTAATACATCACAAAATTTGCATAAAATATGCAAATTTAAAATTAAATAACTACCGTAAAATGGTCAAATGTTTAACTGATTGTAATGAAAAATGTTCCCACTAAGGCTACTATAATGCTTTTTAATAGATTTTAAAACAATTTTGAGCTAATGATTCATCTACAGTACTGTACTGAACCCAAAGCTGGAACTATTTGTCGCCAAATATACATATACATTAGATTGTTTTCATGGATGAAAATACTGGGCGGAAAGTTCCGGTTCTGGCCGGAACTTTGCTTTGAGTTCCCTTAAGTTCTGTTTCCGGCCGGAACTTGGAATGCTGGTTCTGGTGTATCCATAGTTTCTGGTACTGCCTATTTCTGTTTTGATAAATAAATAAAATGAAGTTACATATTCGAAGTTTAATATGGACACACATACACAATAGAAACCAAATCTCAATCATTTTGTTGGACTTTCAGAACTACCAAATAATCCTTCAGTATATGTCAAAAGATTTTACCATTTTGGAGAAAATCAGATCTGAATTGAATCTACGGCTCCGGCGGTTATAACCGCAGGAAAAAACGGGAATTTACGGGAAGAAAATTTGTTTTTATATAAAAATTTAGAAAAATATTTTTTGAGTAAACAACAGTATATACATGTATGGTAAATATGTGCTTTAAAAGTGTTACCTATGTACACTGTAATTGTGCGATAAACAGTACATTAAATTGCGAAAGAGGGAAACATATAATGTTGTATTTACTATATTAATATTATTTCTGTCACAATATTTTGTGGGAAAATTTTCAACACTTATTCAGAGCCATGGGAAATTTTGTAATCAATTCTTACTCTGGAGAGTAGTTCTATTCCTTTGGTCGGAGGCACGTCACATCCTGGAGATGGCGTCATTAGCTGGAGTAAAAACAAACCTTTGCGCGATACACGTGGGCAAGTCTGTATGCGTTTACTGTGTGCGGTACGTATGGCATGTAAACAAACACAGCTGATCGCTTTGTTTTCACTCCAATGCGGGGTGAATGCGCACGGTTGCTATGCGGTCTGATGACCTCAGGTCACATTTCCAACCAAGTGAATACCTACTGTAAACATGAGTTGTATTTGATGTGATTTTAGTCCACAAGTGCAATTTATTGTCAAATGGAATTGTCTGCTCCCTGAGACATAGAAGATAGTAATAGTATAGCATCATTCAGAACAAAAAATTGTGAAGGATGGAGTAGAATATTTCGAGGATAGATTAAGCAGTCATCAACGCTTACCTTTGGTAAAGGATAGAACACACGCACAATAGATGGATGTGCTTTGTCATACAGGGGATGACAATGGACCCATCAAGTAGAACAAACAAAATGAAAAGAAGAAGGTTCCTGTTGGTTTTCATATTAAAATGTATTTTTTAAAAGCAGCCATTTGTTTGCAAGTGGAAAAACCTTATGTGTGCAAATTATCTTGTACAAGAAAACATTTGGCCCAAATGCTCATAGTTGTATCAGATAGCCATTGTACTGCTTGTTACCCTAGTCAGACTGGAACTCTTTCAAGTTCAGTCCCATGATGGTAAATAGTAACCTGAGACTACTGTGGACATGAATATTCATATATTAGTTGATTCTAAATGTTTGCCATTGCTTCCTTATTTTAGCTCTTGAGGGCTAGGGAAGAAGCAGCCAGGACGTTAACCCGTCTCAAGGAGGTAGAAGGAGAGCTCTCAGCGGTCCGAGAAAGATGTGAAGAGCAGGCAGCAGAGATGATCAAGAAATCGGGTTAGTGATAAAATGAAAGTAGTGGTGGTACATGGAAATAAGTTGTTAATTTAGATTGGTTCAATGTGGGAATATTTTGATGTTGCAGATTTGGATGCTGCCATGGTGGGAACCAGGGTCTTGTCATTCTCTTTCTAAAAATCTGGTTAAGTGCATCATCTACTGTATTAGTGGGTCATACCATGCCAAATTACCAAAACATTTAAACATTTCCACTGTTTTCTCAGATTTGATTTAGATCAAATCCTTGTCTGATTGTTGGGAAAAGGTTAATAAAAAGAGATGATGTCATGCATATTAATGAGTAGACAGGGCTTAATGTAAAATCTTGAAATGTTCATATTTTAAAGGAGCACTACACCGAAAAGTGAGGGCATATTTTTAAGGGTCCCCAAAAAATCAATTGCTTATCTAGCATCCAACGGTATAGTAAATTTGTGGTTAATATTTATTTTCAAGTAGCCTTTGCCCTCACGCCATCTGTGGACTCTGGAGGCATAAAATTTATCATCTTTTGTGGATGATATATCTGAAATTAACAAAAACAAGCGCCCTCACTTTTTGGTTTAGTGCTCCTTTAACAATCACATGTCTGTTTTGTTTCATATTTGGTGTAATTACGATGTTAGCTAAAGTGTACATGTACATGACGTAAAAACACTGAATTTAAAATGATTTTGCTGAAAAGAGCTTGTAAACACAGTATCCTAAAAAAAGGAAACTGGAGTAATGTCATGTGTGGTACACAGATAATGTAGCCATCCATGGTCTGTAGATGTGCCCTATTGTTTTTGATGATGATATCATGTGTATTAATGAGTAGGCAGGGCTTAAGGCGAAAATCTTGAAATGTTCATTTTTGTTTGTTTCATATTTTATACAATTATGTTATTATCAAGTGTATACATGTTAATAGGATAAAAATGGTTGAATTTAATTAATTGTGAATTCCATTCTTGTAAGTACTCTAAGTTATTAGGTTATCATTATTCATTTGAGCCCAGTGTGCACTAACCTTTATTATACAGTAGTTCAAACTTAAAATTCATATTGTGCATCAGAACCTCAAAACCTTTGGTTTTCTGGTCATTATTTACAAAAAAATACAAGCTCAAAAAAATTGACCTAATTTCATGTTTGGTATAATTATGATGTTAGCTGGTGTGCACATGTTCATGATATAAAAATGTTGAAATGTATTAATATACATAGTAAGCACAGCAGCGTTCACACTAGAATTTCATTTTTTATTTTTGTAGGGGGGAGGTGGGGGAGACCTAAGGAATACCACCAAAAATTCCAAACTATGGCTCGAATTAGATTTGGTATTTTGGGGCATTTTATTGAGACTTTTTTTTCTGCAGGAATTCCCCCCCCCCACTCCCCCCCCCCCCTCCCTTTAATTATTTTGAAAAAGTGATAAATGAGCAACTGTATGTCTGTTTTGCATAATATTAGGCATGATAATTTTGTTGGTTATTGTGTACATGCTTATGTTATTAACAGGTGTCATTGATATACATGGTAGGCGTGGCTTAAAATGAAAGTACTAAATGATGTAAAAACCATAAACAATAGTCAGATTTATGCTATATGTGGTACACAGATGGGTCATGGTCTGTATGTATGTTCTAATGTTGTGGTATTGATGTCATGCATGCTAAGTGGCCTAGTGGTTAAGGCGTCGGGCTCTGGTGTGGAAGGTACTGGGTTCGTTTCCCGGCCAGGCCAGTGTGTTGTGTCCTTGAGCAAGACACTTTATCTTCATTGCTTCAGTCCACCTAGCTGTAATGGGTACCTGTGAGGGCAGTGACAGTTCTATGTGTTTGGAGCCCGGCGCCTGTATATGGCTGCTGATAAAACGGTGCTTGTGACTCCCCAGGGAGTGAGAAAGTTTTCAGGAGAAAAGGCCCAGTGACCAGGGTAATAATTGTAAAGCGCTTTGATACAGTCTATGACAGTATGAAGCGCTATATAAGCATTACGATTATTATTATTATTAATGAGTAGATGGGGCTTGCTAACAAATTCTTGAAATCGGATAAATGAGCAATCATTTTTGCATAATACTTGCTTTGATGGTGTTGTTAATTATTGTGCAAATGCTAATGTTGTCAACATTTTTATTGATCTGCATGGTGAATGTGGCTGAATAAATATGGAACAAATATTTTATGATATGCAATTACATTACAGTTGATACAAATTTTGCCAATCAATCAGCTTATAAAAAAGCATCAGAATCACAAAATCTTTTGGTTTTGGTTATTTGAGAAATTCATGTATGACTTTCAAATCTGAATTCCTATATGATATTGAAACACTTTGTATGTTTATCTGACCAACAGGTCTTATAGGCTCACTTGAAGCAACAAAACTCAGCAACGAATCCACCATTCACGACCTTCAAGGGGCATTGTCCAAGCTAGAAGACAGAGTGTCCTGGTTAGAGAGTGAAAGGCGGAGTTTGGAGAACAGTAAGCAGTCACTCACGGAACAACAGAGCAATCAGCTCAAATCACTCGAAAAGGTACAAATATGACAGATTGCTTGTTACATGTACAGAACTTTAATAGATAAATTGATTGGTTAAAGTAATAGTTTAGATATTGCAGTATAGTTTCTACACCATTTTGTTTATGATAAAGTCCTCTTTAATATAAGATAAACTTGCTTAAACTAATCCTTTAATGGGAGAGAAAAACCATACACTTTAAATGAATAAAATAAAACTTAAAAGAAACAAACTTGCAACAACTGCCTCAAAAAAGCTTGCTCTTTTTTTCTTAAAAGAATAGACTTTTGTGAATCAGCGTACAATACAGGATATTGCCAATCACCATCCAAGGAATAGTAAACAAGTGATAATGAGCATATTGCAAAATACGCCCGTTGGTTTGCCTCCACATGTTGGCATCTTTCATATTTGAAATGTGCATTAAGGCCTATAAAATGTAAAACATTCAGTTCTGGATTCTTTGCAATTTAACAAAAAATGCATTGCTATTTTGATGTTGATAATTAAAAGTGGTCCAAATTGTCTTCCACAATGCCAGTAAGTGTAGTTTGTGCACAGTGGGCAAATAATAAAAACTTACTTCCAGATCCATCTTCCCTACAGCTCAAGCACATGTTCAGTCACTTGCACATACTCTGTGATGTACAGTCACTTGCACATACTCTGTGTTGTACAATCACTTGCACATACTCTGTGATGTACAGTCACTTGCACATACTCTGTGATGTACAGTCACTTGCACATACTCTGTGTTGTACAATCACTTGCACATACTCTGTGATGTACAGTCACTTGCACATACTCTGTGATGTACAGTCACTTGCACATACTCTGTGATGTACAGTCACTTGCACATACTCTGTGATGTACAGTCACTTGCACATACTCTGTGATGTACAGTCACTTGCACATACTCTGTGATGTACAGTCACTTGCACATACTCTGTGATGTACAGTCACTTGCACATACTCTGTGTTGTACAGTCACTTGCACATACTCTGTGATGTACAGTCACTTGCACATACTCTGTGATGTACAGTCACTTGCACATACTCTGTGATGTACAGTCACTTGCACATACTCTGTGATGTACAGTCACTTGCACATACTCTGTGATGTACAGTCACTTGCACATACTCTGTGATGTACAGTCACTTGCACATACTCTGTGATGTACAGTCACTTGCACATACTCTGTGTTGTACAATCACTTGCACATACTCTGTGATGTACAGTCACTTGCACATACTCTGTGATGTACAGTCACTTGCACATACTCTGTGATGTACAGTCACTTGCACATACTCTGTGATGTACAGTCACTTGCACATACTCTGTGATTAAGGTTCAGCAGGACGCTGCCATTTTGTCCTAAAGTCAAATCTATGATAGAGTCATTAACCAACATGTATTCATAAATCTTAATTTATTTGATCAAAATTGAATTTGCATATTTACAAAGTACACTTACTTGGATTTAGATAAGTTTTAGTGTGTAAATGGATGGTTTCATTCATTATGAAATTTTGAAGAAGAAAAAAAAGTAGACATTAGTGCATTTACCATGAAATATAAATATAGATTTCAAAGAAATGTGCCATATTTGACATAATAAGCACGCAGGGTGCTTACGACTATAGAATTACATCACTTTTAAGGCCCAAAGTTTCTTCCTGATAAGCACCCATAACCGGGGCCGTGCACAATGTACAATGGAAGTGCATTGTGTGAGTATTTTACTTGAGTATTTTAAGTCTTCAAATTAATCAAAGAAATTATGTTATTAGTCAAGAAATGTTGAGTGGGTGCTTATTAGAGCAGGGACACCTAATACGTCAAATACAGTATTTTATCTTTTAAGCAGTTCACAGGATGTCATCACAATTAATTTAAATAGGTAAAGACATGACATATTGGCATACAGATTCTACATCACACTTTTATATCTCATTAATATGCAACACTTATGTCATGGTTTAGGCTCTTGAGGACCTGTCCATTCAGAAAGAAGTGATGAAAGAACGATACGTGCGAGAACTGGAATCATTGAAATCAACCAATCAGGAGGAAGGAGCAAAACGAGACGAAGATCATCAGAAAGAGCTTGCGGAGCTTCAGAGAAGGCTAGAGAAGGAGAAGATGGAGGAGAGGGTCAAAGCTGAGGAAGAAAGGAAGCATCTTAAAGAGGTAAAGTTTGTTTAATAATTGATTTATTGATTTGATGGTATTTATTAATCAATTAATTTGTTTGTTTATCTGAGTGTGTTTGTTTATTCATTCATTCCATGTAAATGATCAGAATAAAACAAGATTAGAAGAGCAAAGTTATATGAACTTAACAAATATACAGTGCAGCTTTCCTGCAAAAGGAACATTGTGAAAGATATTTGTTGAAGAGACACAATTACAGTTAAGCTTATCTAAATGAGAACACCCAAGGAAAACAAAATATTCACTACTATATCCCCTCCATTCCCCCCTCCCCCCTTTCCCCTCTCCTGATACACACAGTACATGAAAAAAAAAAGTGTTATAAAATACCACAAGAAAGCCTCTTGTTACCAACAAAGATATATTAGGCCTAGGTATATATACTAGGCCTTGGTGAAACACAGGGTTTTATTAGCATGTAACCCCCTCCCCTCCACTGTAAAAAAAAAAAAACTAATGGCAGTGTTTTTAAAATGATCTGGCATATATCAAAATTTAGAACAACAGTATCCTTTGCAAAATTGTAGTCTGTATGATGACAGTATGCTTTCAGGCACATTATAATGGTGTTTGGTAAAACATTTGTATTTCCAGAATCTGGAGAAGAAGTTGGAAGAAACTCATAGCAAGCTTTCATCGGAGAGAGACACACTTAAATCCACTCTCCAGCAAGTACAAGAGGACCTGACTGCCCAGCTGAAATCAGCAGAGGCGGAGTGTAAGAGACTTCAGAAGATCTTGCAAGAAAGGGAGCATGGTCTTGGGTCAGCCAAGAGCGATATTGATGGTCTCCATCACAACAATTCAAAACTCAAATTAGACTTGGATCAGGTTCAGCGGCAGCTACGCGATGCAAATAGTCAAGTTTCATCTTTAAAGGTATTGCTAATTTTCATACAATCAGATTTTGGTATTAAGATGTCATGCCATTAATTTCTATAGTAATTTAACAAATTGAAAATATGAAAGAGTCATTTCTTAAAAGTGGCAAGGAAAAGTTGTTGTAATATTTTGTCTCTTTCTTATGAAAGGTTACGTGAAAGAACATTGGAATATTCCTTTAAACCTGGCCTAAAAACATTGAATATTTTCTCAATAAAATTTAGTTTTGAATTGTTCAATCACTTGTTTTGTTAATTTCTTTGTCCTGTAACATTATGGGCTTATTATCCTTCACCAGTAAGATTATGCGCTAATTAGAAATTTGACATTAATGCTATCATTAACAACATATGAGTTTACTAAAACATTTGTTTTTAAGTTTTTGTTTATTACCGTTTTTTGACAGACTGAATTAGAGAAATCTAAACACAGTTATGCAACATCTCTCGCTGACCTTGAGAAGAACTCGAGGGTCAAGTTGGACACCATGTCAAGAGACCTTGATGAAAGGTGGACGGAAACCTTGAGGTAAACAATATGATTTTGATATTGTTTAATGACAAAAACAGAATGAAGCTATAGTTTCTTGATGTGATGTGTTATTGTGGATGCTGCTTATCAAATTATTTGTTATAGATATCTTTGCTTTTACTTGCTCCATATCTAAAGGCATAGCAACAAGATTTTAAGTGGTGTGGGCAATGTGAACAATACCATCGATGGGGCAAGTGAAAGATTTGTAGAATATTCCTTTGGTGTAAATATCACAATGGTGGATCATCTCCCCCTCCCCTAGAGCTGTGACAATTACATGTTTAAACGAACGAACCTTAGAATAAACTTTTAGTATAATCTTCCAAAAAGTTAAAAACATTCGTGATTCACACTTGCCATTGAATATCAATAACATTCAAACTTGCACACAACTTTCATTCAATGACTTTTACAATTCAAACTTTACAACAAAAGATCTAATCCCTTTTAAGGCAGGACTTGAAATTGGCACTAATTAGCTATGAATGGGGCTATATTTGACCTTATTTGCCAAATTGAGAGATTTTGATGTAGAGGCTTAGGCCCGATTAACAACATTGTTAGGCATAACTCCTCATTAGCTTAACACCTGTTTTACAAGCTGTAAACTGACCCAGAAATTCACAGACAAAAAAACTGATTGTTATTTTCACCATAAATAAATGCAAAGATTAGCTGATGGGCCCAATAAATTGTGCAAAAAGAAAGAAAAAAAAAAAAAAAAAAAAAAATTGAGAGATAAACGAACAAAAATACTGAGATTTCAGCATAGGTTGGCAAACATCACAGCTATTTTCCAGAGAATTTTAAATATATTACAATTGGGAATTAGGCTGGGTTGGGTTAAAAAAAAAAAATATGCTAGCTAGTGATGCACTTTTGAAACTTATATGGTAGGTAATAAGTGTTTAAAACATATCAAAATGCTTAAAAGACATGGCAAATTTACTAAATGATATTAAAATTCTACATCTGTTTATAGTGTGTTTCAACCATGGATTGTTATTTTTTAGCCTTACAGGTAATTTGAAGACATGTTATAATAAGGCCCCTACTCAAGTTTTGTGACATTCCTTGCTTATTTTTGGCTGGCCATCACGATGGTTATGCGGTGGTTATTGTAGGGCTAGAACTAGTTCTGCGAAAATTTCCATAAATCATTTTCTTCATCACTTCGAGATCCGACTGGTCGGATACTCAGATAGCCCATGGTCCATAGATGTGCCCTATTGTTTTTGGTGGTGATGTCATGCATATTAATGAGTAAGCAGGGCTTAATGTTAAAATCTTGAAATGCTCATATTTTAACAACCGCAGCATATCTGTCTTGTTTGATATTTGGTACAGTTATGATGTTAGCTAGTGTATACATGTTCATGGTAAAAAAAACATTGAATTTCATTAATATCTTAGTGGGCGGGGCTTTACATGATTTTGTTGACGAGAGCTTGTAAACACAGTAATTCAGAACGATATGTGGGATTTATGTTATACATGGTACACAGATTGCCCATGGACTGCAGATGTGCCCTACTAGTTTTGGCTGCAGGGTCATGCATATTAATGAGTAGACAATTAAGGCAAATTCATATCTTGAAATGCTCATATTTTAACAACCGCATGTCTGTTTTCTTTCATATTTAAAATAATTATGTTATTCTCAAGTGTATACAGGTTAGTAGGATAAAAATGCTTGAATTTATTTTATTGTGAAATTTTATTCTTGTGAGTACTGTGACTTATTTGGTTGTCCATTTATTTTGAGTCCAGTTTGCAGTAATATTTATTATACTGTAGTTCAAACTTAAAATTCATTTCGTTTTCTGGTCATCATTCACAAGATAAAATACACTTTGTTTTTGTTTCAACCATGCACCTCCCTTCTCGATCACAGCTTTTTGACCTTTTGTTCTTGAATTTCTCTCATTCTCCCCCTGTTTTCTTTCCTTCCTACCTCCAGAATGATCTGACCTCTCAGGCACAATTTGACCTTCGTTGTCGTGGTGCTGTTAAGCCTTTATCAAACAAACAAACATAAAATACAAGCTCAAAAAAGCTATAACAAATTTGACCTAATTTTGCTGAAAATTTGCATATTTGATATTTTGTTTATTTTGACTTTTTTTATTGAAAAGTTTTGTCTTTGCATTCATATAAACCAAGCTTGTAGAGATAAAAAAGGAAAGTTGGGAAAATTGATTTTGAAAAAAGAACCGAAAAATTGTGTTTTGAGCGTCCTGGGAGTTGAAGGGTTAAAGAAATTTCCTGAAAATCAAAACAAAATTGCCATAAAATGAAGAAAATTGATCCCCATTTCCTACACCCATGTCCATATTGCTTCATACCTTCTCAACAAGCCAGTAATTCCTTCTTCTAGCTTTGAATATTTAACCGTCCTGTTAATCAGACAGCTCTTTGTGTTTGTTTAACAATTGTAAACCTTTTACAAAAAGTGACATAAGAAAAAACAGATCTAGGTCTACCAGGGAAAACACAAATGTCATTTGTACTTAAGTTGCATTCAGCCTGTATAAAATGTTTGTTATTTTAGGAAAGAATGTGAAAAGTTGAAGCAAGAATTAAATGCGCAGCACGACAGAGACAAGCAGTCTGCTTTGCGCCAGTTGACAGCCCTGAAGCAGGCAGAGATTGATGCAGCCAAGGAGGGATGGCAGCAACGTGCTCAAGAACTTCTTGCTGAGGTATGTAATATTTGTTGTTTTAATTTCCTCATTTTCAGCAACAAAAATGATAACACCCAGGAGATTAGAGGTGTATTGGGTATTTTACGTAGGTATTTCGCATTAATAATACCAATACAAT
The DNA here is from genome assembly GCA_020152595.1 of Chiridota heheva. Lineage (NCBI taxonomy): Eukaryota > Metazoa > Echinodermata > Holothuroidea > Apodida > Chiridotidae > Chiridota > Chiridota heheva. The sequence goes on along the minus strand of JAIGNY010000327.1, from coordinate 2,832,872 downwards.
TCTTGCAATATGTAAGCAAAATTATCAGACTATGAAATTTGTTCATAATGTGAAAGGTGGGAATATAAATACTATTTATGAACATTTCATATTCATTGGGCATAATGAAACACTGAAAACAAAGAGGGAATCTTGTTTTTACTGCACAAAATGAAATCTAAAATAACGATAGAATAACGATTAAATAACCAAGCATTAACCCCTACTCTACCAGGGCTTGAAAAATAGCAACCCCAATTTTCGTAACTTTTTTTTCATATGCATTTTTGACAACTTTCCTTTTATTTTCTTTCGTTACAAGTTTGGTTGGAATAGATGCTAAGATATTTATCTTTTGAGTAATTAAAACCAATTTAGGAAATATTGGACAAAATTATGCAAATTAAGCAATTTTTGGCTAAATTTGGTCAACAAATGGTCAATCTTTGCAGAAGTGTAACTTCTTGTCAGTATTGAAAACAGAGATTTGTGTTACATGTTTAGATACTTTTTGAAATTTCCTTTTCAATGATATTAATCTATAATTTTTAGAAAGAAAGTAAAGATGAAAACACATCAAAAATGATAAAAGTCAAACGTCCCCTGAAAGCTGCAGCAGAAAAATAATAACGCAGTGGTCACGGCGAGACTGGAACCCGGAGCGCTCGCATGCTAGTCGCATACATTACCTCTGCACCACGTAGACCTTCACATTGGAGTGGTGTAATTTTATTCTTATAGGATAGATTCTAAATAGAGGGGGGTATGCCTTTATTTATATATCAAATGAAAGGAAATTTCAAGCGCTTTCGAACGGCGATTCAACAAAGCATGCGTGATGTACGGTTTGGGTTACACGATTTTTTGAAAAAAATGGCAGAAATTCATGAAATTTTGAAGAAATTTCTCCAGAACAAAAGATTGGACGTAGGGATTATAAAAATTATACCAGAAACCAATACTATCATGTCTTAGGACTTGTGTGTTTGATTTTGAAGCAAAAATGTAATCTTGAAATTATCGTAAGATGTAAAAGAGAAAAATAAAAAAATTGTAATTTTTTTAGCAATTATTGAGTTTTACCTTTTTTCGATGTACTTTTTCTAAAAATTATGTAATATGACCCCTATGAAAAAGTTTCATTTTGTGAAAGAAATATCCGAGTACTTTACAATGATACCAAGATTACTCTAATAGGTCTGTGGTAAAGTTCCGATTTTATTTTAGAAAAAAGTGGTTTGAAAACGGCAATACTATCGCCGCGTGGTAGCGTAAGGGTTAAAGTCAGGTTTTTTTTTTGGTTTTTTTTTTTGCTGTTCATAGGTTTATTAGACTTGTTAGGCTTTAGCATTTACATGAAATTTTGTATGTAGCACATTTTTGCTTGTGAGTATGGCTGATAATGTTTTGATGTATGGAAAATCTCTACATAATATATTAAACGCATGCCCGAGATCCTTACGTATGTTCATAGACTTTTATTTGCAAATTGAGCCCTTGATGACTCCCAAGGTTACTGTCCCATTAAAATTTTTGTTGCGGGTTTCATTGACTTCAGAAAAATCAGTCAGATTTAACTATGCTCCTACAAAGCAATTGACCTTTATAAAAATTAAGAGCTTTTCAACAGATGACAACATGCTTTCAGATAATGGCCTATTTTCAATTGATTATAAAAAAAATTCCAGTTTTGGTTCCGATGCGATAGCATCAGGAACCTATGCGGTCATGATGGTGTAGATGTGTGTGTCTGTATGTGTGTGTGTGATGCTGAGCTCGTAAACACGATATCTCAAGAACGGTGTCCTATTGTTTTTGGTGGTGATGTCATGCATATTAATGAGTAAGCGGGGCTTAATGTAAAAATATTTAAATGCTCATATTTTAACAACCACATATATATAAGTATTTAAATGTATAAAAGAACCGCATATCTGTTTCATTTTTTATTTGGTACAGTTATGATGTAAGCTAGCTAGTGTGTACATGTTCATGGTATAAAATTGGTGAATTTCATTAACATTCATAGTGGACAGGGCTTAATATTATTTTAAAGAAAAGAGCTTGTAAACACGAACAGTACAGTGGATTCATATCCTATGTAGTACACAGATATCCCATGGTCTGTAGATGTGCCCTATTGTTTTTGGTAGTGATGTCTTGCATATTAATGAGTATGCGGGGCTTAATGTAAAAATCTTTAAATGCTCATATTTTAACAATAGCATATCTGTTTTGTTTCATATTGGATATAGTTATGATGTTACCTCGTGTGTACGTGTTCATGGTGTAAAAACGTTGAAATTGATCAGTATGCGTAGTGAGCAGGGCTTAATATGATTTTGCTGAAAAGAGTTTGTTAACACGCTCAAGAAGGATAATCTGCATTCATGTCATATTTGATAAACAAATAGCCCATGGTCTGTAGATGTGCCTTATTGATTTTGGTGGTGATATCATGCATATTAATGAGTAGGCGGGGCTTATTGTTAAAATCTTGAAATGCTCATATTTTTTTAATCAAATGTCTATTTTGTTTCATATGGATATAATTATGATGTTAGGTAATGTGTACATGTTCATGATATAAAAACCTTGAATTTCATTAATATGCATAGTGGGCAGTGCTTAAATGATTTTGCTGAAAAGAGCTTGTAATAATAATATCTAAAGAATGATAAACTGGATTCAAGTCATATGTAGTACACAGATAGCCCATGGTCTGTGGATGTGCGTGATTGGTTTTGGTGGTGATACTGTGCATATTAATGAGTGGGCGGAGCATAATGTAAATTTCTTCAAATATGATACATGAGCAACCGTATGTCTGTTATGCATCATACTTGCTATGATAATGTTGTTGAATATTGTGCACATGCTAGTGTTGTCAATATGGTACCTCTATTTTATTGATCTGCATGTTGGTCGTGGCTTATCAATAAATATCACTAAACAAGTATTTTATGATATGCAATGACAGTTGATACAAAACTTGCAAATCAATCAGCATATGAAAAAAAGCATCGGAACCACTTTGGAACCCCATCAAACCTTTTAGTTCTGGTTTTAAATCATGTACAATAGCTTTTCAATCATGTGCCAAAGTTGGACTCACTAATTCAACAAAAGGTAATAGAGAAAATTATTTCTCCTTCTAACAGTAAAAAATGATTAAGGTCACTTTTTTTATTTTGTCTAATGAACTTCACTGTAAACTGTAACTTAGATTAATTGTCATTTCAACACAGATTTCAGAATTGAGGGAACAGTTGGCCTTCAAATCCAGAAAGGCCAAAGATGAGATCGTCCAGCTTCAAAGGTCAGCAGACACAGAGGTCAGCAAACTGAAATTTGATCTTGCCACCACCATTGAAAAGCATGAGAAAGATTTAGCAGATCAACGGTTAGCCATTGAGAAAGAAAGGCAGAAGTTGGGAGATCAACAAGCTAAAGAATTACAGGTAGGAACACAGAGTGAGAAGCATTGTGGCTCGGGGATATAGAGCCAAAATCATATCCAAAAGGTACTGGGTTTGTTTATCCCAGTTGCTTCAGTTCACACATGTGTTTATGAGTACCAGCAGAGCTTGGGAGTTAACCTGCGATGGACTGGTGTCCTATACAGGGAGAGTCATTGAGCTTTATTTACTTGCACCACAGAAACCTGGGATAAGTACCGGCCTAATGGGCATTCATTGCCTGGGATAGAATTAAACTTGAACTAAAACAGTAGAGTGAGGTCACTACTTGCTGCTTGAGGTCCAGTTTGCAAGTACTTACCTTTCTTGACATTTCACAATTAACAGTACTTGTAATTGGTAAGGATTTATTTAAAGTAAATCAAAGTTAGAACAAGTCCTTTAAATTTAAGTTGTGTATTTTTGTGTGATGATGTTGTACAAATACGTAATGTTTATTTTAATCGGAGCTGCTTCAAATATTGTGCGTCAAATATACAGCTCTTCCCAAGCTACAGATTGGAAATTAATGAGGTCACCACATTTGATGAATCCAAAATTAAAAACTTGCTTGTGGCATATAATTAAATCTTGAAGGTTGTTACTAGTTACTACCAAAGTTCTCTTACTTTGTAAATAATTACTTGGAATAATTTGACCACAAACTTTTGATCAGATACCTTTATCTGTTTATGTTCATTTTTAAATGTACTGATACTTTGACCAAGCATTTGGCTTGAAGTGGTCAAGCAATCTTATATAAAAGAGGACTTCAATAGAAACAAAATGGTGAAGAAAGCATTCAAATCTTATGCCGTTAAGGAGATATTTAAGTTTAAAGTTCTGAACCATTTGGGTAGACACAACTGATATCAAACTATTTGTGATGTCACATCCTCAGAATCCTCAAAGTCGTTATGTATTCTATCATATTTTTTCCTGTTATTTATGTTGCTTAAAAACCATGATATATGTCAGGAAAGTGGTAAAACAGAATCTAGTAAGGGTAATTATAATTGACCACCTGCAGAAAGTTTGAGGGGAAATAATTCAAATAGTAAAAAAGTTGAATAAATTTTCTTTAAAATACATTAAGAATTGTTAAGAATGTGAGGATGAGAGTGCCAGCCTTGCATAGTAGACTTAATACACCAGTCATTTATATGCATGTAAGACAAAGCCTTAAACCTGAATATTTCCTTAATGGAATAAGATTTGTGAATGCTTTCTTCACCATTTTGTTCCTTTTGAAGTCCTCTTTCATATTAGATGGACTTGCGTGACCACCTAATCCTTTAAAAAACGTCATTTGATAAACTGATGTACCATAATGAAGTAATAGTAACGTATTGATTAATTCATTTTTAGTGAAGTTTCTGTATTTGTCATTGTCAAAAACAAATTCAATTAGTTTTGTTTGTAGTTTTACCTTTTTGATTATGACTTAGAAATTGGTCTTCATAATGTTTGTGATGAGTGACAAGTTTGAACATCAAAAAAAAAGGAAAGTAAAAATAGTTTTCGTTTAACATGTATAGGTTGAGTATCATAAAGTATGGATTGTACATACCTTTATTTTCTGTTTTTGTTACATGATTAAATAATCTTTAGATAAATAGTTGTGCCAATTATGCCATTAGTTTTTACAAAAACATGTATTTTGATTCTCCAGTTTTTGCTTAAGGAGTATTACTTTTCTTGTTTTGTATTGTTATTCATCACTACTTCTCATGGGTTTTCTTGTGCAGGAATTAGAATCAAGGCTGAGGAAAGAGCAGGATGAAGCCTTGACCAAGCAGTTAAAGGAGCACAGAGCCTCGTTGAAGTCCATCCAATCAGAAGCCGAGGAATCTAGGAAGGCAGAAATTGATGCCAGGGCCATGGAGCACAGGAGAACAACAGGTGATTATGATATTTCCTTACAAGTTTTTCATAAACCTAAATGAAAAACAAGTGACATTATCTTTCCATAATTTCATTTGAAAGGAGTGTTCTGCCAAACAGGGAGGTTGTTTTTTACTCAAATTATGTATACAGATTGTATGAATGATTGCATAGCATGTTAGATCTGAAGAGGTGCAATGGCTCAGTGGTCAAGAAGTCATGCTCGTATTCGAAAGGTACCAGGTTTGATTCCCACTGCGAGCATTGCATTGTGTCCTTAAGCAAGGCACTTTACTATACTTGCTACAGTCCACTCAGCTGTAAATTGAGTACCAGCGCTGCTGGGGAGTTAATCTGAGATGGACTGGGGGAATCATGTACTCTCATCCGCTTGTGCCATGAAAACTGGGGATAAGCACCGGCCCTATGAGCCTAATGGCTCGGATGGATTGATCTTTTATGCTAGATCTGCAATATAAGCTGTTTGAGTATGGTATATACCTTTTCAAATCTGAATTAATAAATCCGGAAAACCAATTTGATTAATGTCACATAACCGAAATTCATGTATCCTTATTGGACCAATCATATACTGGAGGAATCTTATGACCAATCAAATACCGGGAGAATCTTGGCTGTCTGCACAATTCATGCACGGTATGGGAAAAACATGAAAAAATATTTTCAAGCGCACGTATTATGCATGCATTATATATGTAGGACATACACGCATGTATTGCTGCTTACAATTTTTTCCTCACAACTGCACCTGATTGGTTGGGAAACAAAGGAAAAGTTCTCCCAGCATTTGATTGTTTGAAGTATTGAAGAAATTACGTTCGGATAAACTTGGTTTGAAAAAGTCTACATTGACAAAAATGGATCCACTTATGTCACATTACATATGCAGCCCAAAAGTATATCGACATGCAGCAATTTATATTGATTGAAAGAGTATGTATTAACATCTGAGCAGATTAAGCTTTGAATTTTGAAAACAACACTTAGTTTATTAATTAAGGCTGAACAAAGTTTGATCAGTGTATACTTCTTACAAAATTTGTGATGTATAACCGAGCAGAGGGCTCAACATTTATATGTAATTCTCTAAATTATTCTCTCCTAAATCTTGATCACTGAAAATTATAGGAAAGTCTATTTTGCTAGAATTTTATTGGGGGCATGGCTCAAAGACCCTTTTCTTCAAAATTTGCTGCACCACTTCAAGGAAATATGATAGACATTTAAGAAAAAAAGGATTTACAAAAGAAAATACCAAGGTCGCTCTGTAATACATCACAAAATTTGCATAAAATATGCAAATTGATGCCTGAGATTTAAAAACATTAAAGAATGGTGAATGTTTAATTGATTTTGATGATGTGTTGTGCTACTATGATGATTTTTAAAGCAATTTTGCTAAAGTTGCCTCTAAACATCCATATGGCTTCAATCCTTAAAGACCTAGGGTTCAAAACTTGACAAGATATTCTCTGATTCTTTTTTTTACAAAATTACTATTTGCAACTTTCCTTTCGTTTTCTATCTCTACAAGTTTAGTTTATGTGAATGCTAAGACAATAAAATTTTCAGTAAAATTGTCAAAATAAAGAAAATATTGATATAACTATGCAAATTTGCACATTTTTTGCAAACTTAGGCCAATTTTTCTGAGCCTGTATTTTTTCTTCTGAAAAATTGGATTTTTTACAAATTTAGATTGTTTGTGAAATTTCCTTTTCATTGATACCAGTCTAAATTTTGTACCAAAGCAAAACATGCAAAAACAATGAACAAAAAACAATTAATAATTACCGCTGTAGTTACTCTTAAAAATAAAGCTGCTCTTCCGCACAGCATCCGAACCCGAGTCATCCGCGTGTAGTGCATGATCACTTATCAATCACGACACTACAGTGCCTGAACGAAACAAGTGGACTTCTTTTTTTACTTAAATCTGGATATGATCAAAGAGGGGGGTAGTTACTCTTTCTGATTTCAATCGAAAGTACATGGATTGGCCTTTCTTACGATATATTTTGCATACGGTAGGTGTAATGTGATCAGAAATTATGATTTTTCCCAAATTTTGGTCTCAGAAGGGCTAAAAATTATGAAATTTTGCACAAATTTTGCCAAATAAAGATATTGATGATTGGGACAGACAAAATTTGATTGGAATTGGTTACTTTGATGTCTTTGATAGTTCTTCATGGCTTTTCACGTAAAAGCTAGGTATGAAAGTATGGCAAGTAGAGCTTTTGAAGAAAACAAAATCGTTTTTTTAATAAATGTTTTAATTTTCTCTTTTCAATCCATTTTTTCACAAAATTCTTTAAGATAACTCTCATCAAAAAGTTATATTTTCTGTAAATACTATTTAAGCTCTTTCAAATGATACCAAGATCACTGCTGTGGGCTTATTTGACAAAGTAAAGATTTTTTTGGAAATGTATGTCCAACCAGGCGTGCCACAGCCTATTTGGGTCTTAAAGGGTTAACAAAGAGCTATGATATTTGTAGGTATTGTCTGTGGTAAAATGTACAATGATTAATAGTATGTATATGAGTTCCTGTAAAGTTTGACATTTCATGTTGCGCTCCATCTGCTCATGTTTTCCCTCATGATTGTAAGTATATGAAATTTTGAAACTGATGAAAACTTTATTTCACAGATACTTTACTTCATTTAGTTTATTATATAGCTCAGCAAGTAGTTGATGTATCAAATTTGTGGCATATCCATTTTGAAATCAGATGGACATTTTCTGTGTTTTGTCCTTTTGTAGATAAATTACGCCTTGAATTAGCACAGCGGCATAGTGCAGAAATGGAACAGTTGGCACGGGCCCACAAGACACAAATGGCTGCCTCAAGAATGGAGCTTGAGAGAGCCATTGAACTCAAACAGCAACAGGTTTGTTACCTTGATGTTCAGTTTTAGAGGTCAGCGTATATAGAGTATGTGCAAATAATGTCACACACACTTGAGCTGGGGGGTGGGCCTGAAAGTAAGTTTTTATTCAATGCCCTCTGTACATGAATGAAGTTTATTGATATGTAGCAAGATACTTCCAGTAATCAAAAAGAAAATGCATAAATGACAATTTTTTGAAATGCAAAAAAACCAGAAATGAATGTGTTTGTTTATTGCTAGGAGCACCTACTCTAAAACTCTGATTTGGGCATGATACAAGGAGAGTTAATATAGTTGAGCTACTTGTTTGCACTCCTGCACTATACTGCAAATGTTAATCATAAGTGGTTAATCATTAGTGAAAACTGTTATCGTGGAGAAAATGATACATTTCTGAACTAATTTGGATAATGCCAAGGAAACTTTAAGATCTTAAATATTTTCATACATAATGTAAGAAAAGAGGTGCGGTGGTTAAGAAGTCATGCTCATATTTGAAGGGTACCGGGTTCAATTCCGCTGCATTGTGTCCATGAGCAAGATGCTCTACTTGCTTCAGTCCACTCAGCTGTAAAATGAGTACCAGCACTGCTGGGGAATTAATCTGTGATGGACTGGCATTACGTCCAGGGGAAGTCATGTTCTCATCCACTTGCACCATGGAAACCGGGAATAAGCACTGGCCCTATGAGAGCCTAATGGCTCGTATGGATTTAGCTTTAGCTATTGTAAGAAAACAAGGCTATTAATATACCTGTTGAATCATTATTGTGTGGGACTCTTTGAATGGGAGCTTCTGTAGGATCTTGTGTAATCCTGCATGTTAGCTGCATGTTTGCTAGGATTCTTTATTATAGAAATAGTACAGATTCGTGGAGGCACCAAGATCTCCTTTACAACAATACAGCTATGAGGCATTGCATTGCATTTGAATTTATTTGTGAAATTCATAGAAAATATGTTTTTTCTCCACATCAAGTGGCTCCAAATTTGGTAACTCAAAGTAAAATATAACCCCATTTATAGCTAATTAGTGCCAATTTCAACTCCTGCCTTAAAAGGGATTAGATCTTTTGTTGATTGTATATTAAGTTTCAATTGTAAAGGTCATTGAATGAAAGTTGTAAATATGTTATTCATTCTTCTGCAAGAAACTGGGAAATATAAGGAATTACACAAAAAGCATTTATTTTCTTTATGTTTATTTTATGTAGGAAAAAGAGAGTAAGTCCCGGATGGATGACCTGACTGACAGTATCAACTATAGGGACAAACACATAGGTACCCTAGAGGGCAACATAATCAAACTGGAGGAAAGAATCACAAAATTGGCGCAGGAAATTGACTTCAAAGGTCAGGAGATTATCAGGGCTCAGAATGAATCAAGTAAAAAACTGAGGTAAGGTCCAAACTGATTTACAATTTCGAACTCTAAGAAGTTGTTTCTAATTTTACGTCATGTTTATTAATAATTTTACAGCTTATGATATATTGATTGTTTATTAGATATAAATTACCTTGTATCCTTTACCATAGTATCATTTAGAGGAAAGCTACACTAGGTATACATTTAAATCAACTTTCCAACTAAGGAGAATGAGTGCAGGTGTATTGATATGTAGCATATTAGTTAGAACCGATCGGAATATGGTCAGTATTTTGGGGTTATCTTCCAAATTTTCTTGGTGCTGTAGATTTATACATTCACTACACAGATCAGTATTTTTTTCTTTTCCTTACTGACAATTTGCTGCAGGATAATGGACAGTTGGGCTCTAGGGCTGTGACGATTACATGTGTAAACGTTTAAAGTGAACGGACCTTCGATTAAACGTTTAGTCCAATCCTCCCAAAAGTTTAAACGTTTGCGATTCACACTTGAAAGTCAATAACATTCAAACTCGCACACAACTTTTATTCAGTGACTTTTACAATTGAAACTTTATATATGATCAACAAAGGATCTAATCCCTTTTAAGATAGGGGTTAAAATTGGCACTAATTGGCTATAAATGGGGTTATATTTCACTTTGAGTAACCAAATTTAAAGCCACTTGATGTGGAGGCTTAGGCCAGATTAACAACATTGTTAGGCATTAATCTGCATTAGGTTAACACCTAAAACTGACCCAGAAATTCACGGACAAAAGGCTTTGATTGTTATTTTCACCACAAATAAATGCAAAGATTACCCGATGAGTCAACTCAATTGCTCAAAAATGAAAAAAAGATTGCAAAATAAACAAACAAGTTGCTGAGATTTCAGTGTGATTTGCAAACATTGCAGTCATTTTCCAAAGAATTTTATCAGTTGGAAATATGGCTGGGTTGGAGTATTATCTTTACTGTATAGCTGGTGCACGGTGGCACACTTCTGAAACTTGTATGGCACAGTTGAAAATGTTGAGGTGGCACACTTTTGAAACTTGTATGGCACAGTTGAAAATGTTGAAAACATATCAAAATGCTTGTAAGACACTGCAAATTTACTTGCTAATATGTTATTTCTGCATCCTGTTTAAAGTGCTGTTCAACCATGGATCATTAGTTTTTAAGAATTTAAAGAATTATTGTAAGGCCCCTACTCAAATTGGGATATTCCTTGTCTGTTTGTGGGCCGGGCATCACAATGGTTATGCGGTGGTTATTGTAGGGCTAGAACCACTTCCGCCAAAAAAATTGTCTTCTTCAACACTTTTGGTGTCCAATTTTTATTTTATTTTATGGGATTTGGGGTGTCAGAAATTCATCCTTTGAACATTAAGGCTATTAAACAAAAATCAAACAAGATGGTAATCAAGACTGCAGGGACACAAGAGAAACCTGTAACTTCATAGGTACATAAGAGAAAGCTGTGTGTATATAGGTACACATGAGAAAGCTGTAAGTCCACCGACTCCTCTCCAATACCACTTGGGGTGCGAACCGCTATGCTCTCTTCAAAATTTTCAGGCTCACCATTCGTGCCAAGCTTGACTACGGCAATATTGTCTACTGTTTCGCTCACAACTCATACCTCAACCACATCAACACCACCAAAATGAAACCCTCAGGCTTTGCCTAGGTGCCAACAGGACCTCCCCAATTACCAGCCTTCATCTTAAAGCTAACAAACCCCCCTTTCTACTTAGATGTAGAAAGCTTAGCCTCTCCTATGCTTTTATAGTCCTCACCAACACCAAGAAGCCTGTTTACAACCTCATTAGGTTCCCCAATGTCTCCATCCTCTTTGATAGGACTAAAACCTTATCCCCTCCCTTCAGCTTACGCATTAAATCAGACCTCTTCCATCCCGGCATCAACCCCGCCACTCTCGGCACCTTCTCCTGGCCCACTTTTCCTCCTTAGGCCACCCCCCTCCCTTCTGTCCACCTGTACCTCTCCATTCATCACAAAACTTAAACCCACCCTAACCTCTTCATCAATCTCCACAACCAAATCAGAGACCAACTCTCAAAGTACTCCTCCATCTATACTGATGGCTCCAAGGAAGGCAACAAGACAGCTGCTGCTGCCGTCATCCAAGACATCACCCTCAGTAGCAGACTTTCTGACTTCTCGTCCATCTTTTCAGCTGAGGCTAAGGCAATTCTCCTCGCCCTCAACTTTATTGAGTACTCTCCGCTCAGCCACTTTGCCATTTTCTACGGCTCAAAGGCTATTCTTACTTATTTACTCAACCTTAAATGGGATAACCTTACATGCCACCTCCACCTCTGGAAACTCCTTTCTCCCACCCTCTGCAGGAAAAGTGTTCTTTTCTTCTGGATACCCAGCTATGTTGGCATCCCTGGCAATGACAGGGCTGATGCAGCCGCTAAGCTTGCCCTCAACCTCCTCCCTACCCCTCTTCCTAAAACCCTCTCTGACATCAAACCGCTTATCGCTTACCTTGTTCATGACTACTGGCAAACCTCATGGAACTTCCAAATTGATAACAAACTCCATGTCATCCAGCCCACAATTCCGACCAAATCCACCATCAACAACCTCTCTCGTATCGACAACGTTCATATTACCCGTCTTAGAATTGGTCACACCCACCTCACTCACTCCCACCTCTTTATTGGCTCCCCTCAACCCCTGTGCAACAATTGCCATTGTACCTTCACCATCCATCACGTTCTCCTTGCTTGCCCACTGTACAACCTTCCCAGAGCTTCCCTTGCTCCCCACAACTCAATTGCTGAGTTCTTCCAGAAAAATCCTCTGAATAGAATTATCTCCTTCCTTCACCATGCTTCCCTCTACAACCATATTTAATTCTGCTCTTCCACCCCCTCTCTTTATGAAATTTGACTCCTTAACCACTGAGCCACTGCACCTATTCACTATTCATAGCTTAGTGTCATTTTAAAGAAATTGATCTTGTACTTGGAACTGGAATCAGCAATATATATGCCAGTCATGAATAGTCCACACACCATGGCTGCACAGTTATTTTGTGCTGTGAAAAGTTTTAACAGTTCAGAATGGTCTTCCAAGTATAGATTTGCTGTTTTGGCAATACACTTACTTCTATAGACTTCAAAATGGATGTATTTTTTGTGTGTTTTCTTTCCAGGGAGCAAGAGGAAAACCTGCAAAGGATTCACCATGAAAACCTGGACATGCAATCGGCGGAACACCTGAGAGAAACGCAGAGCATGCTGGGAGAGTTCAACCATGCTCAGGAACTCCTCAAGGACAAGATATCTGCCCTGCAGTTCATGTGAGTAGATGACAGTCTTGGTACAATGAGTGCCTTTTGGTGTACCCATGGGTTGGGGGAGGGGAGGAATCCGGTGTCCCATCTCTCCCATTTAAAAAAAAGGGTTATTGAGGTCCCTCTAACCACTCACTTTAATATGTTGAAGGTAAAAGTCATGGTTGGATGCCCCACTTTCTGGAGGTTGGCTATGCCACTGGGCCCATTGAATAGTTGCAATTAGAGCCCCATGAAAAGCATTACAGTGACAGTTTTAAGGGACCTCTAATTTCTAGATTTTGCTTAGGCCTATGGACTTTGCCCACCCACTTTTTATATCCCACAAGTACAGGATTTTCTACAAATTCTTTCAATTTTGAAAATGACACTTGTTGTTTTAGAGTTATTGCCGATAAAAGTTAGATTAATTTTTAATTTATGCAATTTTTGATGTATAACCTTTAAAGACAACCTCAGAAAGATGTTACAGCCATTGGCTCAAAGATTGTCATTGTTTTATCTTTGATAGGCTGGAGGAGGCAGAAGATCGTTACAGAAACCGTGATTCCAGAGAAGAAGACTTGGAGGAGATTGCGAGGCTAAAGGAGATGATTTCTGAGAAAGAGGAAGTACTCAAGAAACTTAATGTAAGTTCTTCGCTTAAGACTTTAATCTCACATTTATGCAGAAGCATAATTTTGTTTAAGAAGAAAACTGATATTTTTCTTTATTTGTTTTAAGACAGAGTTAGTAGTGTTTTACATCGTATCTTGTTATTTTTAATCAGACTTTTATAAAGAAAGGAAAACTTGGAAAATTTACAACATAACTTGATATCTGTAAATTGATCAATGGCTAGGGAACATCTTACTCAGCATAATCTACTATTCTCGAGGTCGAACATCCAGGCACGGCGACGTAAGAATGCTTTTTTGACGATCTCAAACTTAACTCAAAGGGGAAAACAAACAGTCAGTTATCATTGCAGTCAATGAAAGAAAAACATATTTTTTGTCATTGATCAACAAATACTGGACAGAATTCATTTTTCTTCATATATTTTGTGTATTAGATAATAGTTTCCTACATATATGAGTACCATTAATTTTCGCTGACTGGCTGAGTCAACACAAGTATTCTTAAAAAAAATACCCATTGACTGTAATGATAAAGGTTCCCTCCAACTTAGCAAAATCGTATCGAGCTTGTACACAGTTACATCGACTCCGACCTTGAGAATAATAGCATCTGAGGCTCACAACTTCTATTTTGGGCTCAAGCCACCTACTACAAACCATTGTATTAAATCCTTTACACTATTTAACTCAAGAGTTTTTTTAGGCACAACTCTTTATTTGGTTTGCACATCAGTCCACTGAACAGCATGAACGACAAACCAGGAAAGCTCTGTAGAATTTCATTATGAATTTGAATTAACCCTTCATTCTCACGCAGGCGTGACATTGGTTTGATGTAAAAATGTTTAATTTTATTAATATGCATAGTGCTTAAAATTATTTTGCTGAAAAGAGCTTGTAAGCATGGTATCTCAAGAATGGCAAACTCGAATTATATCATATAGCCAATGGTCTGTAGATGTACCCTATTGTTTTTGGTGGTTATGTCATGAAAATTAATGAGTAGGTGGGGCCTCATATAAAAAAATAGGTGTGTCCTAATAATAAAAAAAATGAGATTTTCTTATTTTGACAATCACTTGTCTGTTTTGTTTCATAGTTGTAGAATTATGATGTTAACTGGTTTGTATATGTTGATGATGTAAAAATGTTAAATTGTATTAATATGCATAGTGAGCAGGGCTTAATATGATTTTGCTAAAAAGCGCTTGTAAACACGGCATCTCAAGAATGGTAAAGTGGATTCATGTTATATTTGGTACACATATATATAGCCAATGGTTCGTAGATGTGCTCTGTTATTTTTAGTGGTAATGACATGCATATTATTGAGTAGGCAGGGCCTAATATAAAAATCTTGAAATTCTCTTAGTTTGACAATCACATGTCTGTTTTGTCTCATATTGGTTATAGAAATGATCTTAGCTAGTGTGTGCATTTTCAATGTATAAAAACATTGAATTTCATTAATATGCATAGTGGGCGGGGCTTAACATGATTTTGTAAATCAAGAGCTTGTAAGAACGATTTCTCAAAATCTATGAACTGGGTTCACATCATGTTTGGTTTACATATAGCTTATGGTCATATAAAGGATGTAAACACCATACTGTATCTCATGAACAGTATATAGGATATATACCATATGTCGTACACAGATGGGTCATGGTGTGTACATATGTTCTAATGTTGTGGTAGTGATGTCATGAATATTAATGGGTAGGCGGGGCTTACTGACATATTCTTGAAATAGGATAAATGACCAACAGATTTTGCATCATATTTGCTATGATAGTGTTGCTATTTATTGTGCAAATGCTGTTGTCAACATTTTTATTGATCTGCATGGTGGGTGTGGCTTTTGAATAAATACCCTGCAACAAATATTTCATGATATGCAATGACATGACAGTTAAAGGAGCACTAGACCGAAAAGTGTTTTTTAGGGGTTCCCCAAAATTGAATGCTTATTAAGCACACAACAGTATGGTAATTTTCTAGTTCATATGATTATTCAAAGTAACCTTTGCCCTCACGTCATCTGTGGACTATGGAGGCATGAAGTTTATCAATCTTTTGTGGATGATATATCTGTGAAATTCACAAAAATGAGCGCCCTCACTTTTTGGTCTAGTGCTCCTTTAATACAAATTTTGCAAATCAGCTTTTAAAAATTAAAAAGCATCGGAACCACAAAACCTTTTTGTTCTGGTTTTGTTCTTATTTGGAATTCAATTTAGAGAAACAAATCAGGTTTAAGTTGTATTTGTGTGTGGATCATTTTAAGGTTTCTTCTTTTATGTCTGCAGGAAGAGAAACGTTTTTTCCAGCTGGAATTGATTAACAGAGAAACAAACTTCAACAAAGTCTTCAGCATAACTCAAAATGTTGGGGTGCTTAATCCTCTTGCAAAGGTAAGTATAGTGAAAAGATATTATACAACAGTCAATTTTACTGCAAGAGCTGTGTCATTTCAATTTGATTAACTCTGTGACCTGCATGTTTTTTTTTGACCAGTTCAAAGGTCACAGGCACTTCAATATTAGCAATGATTTTAAGAGTCCATGGACGAACATAAAGGAATTTTTACATTGATCAGAAGAGTTTTTAAAATTGGAGAAGGTCTGTTATTGAATTTTGAAAATAGCACTTTTGAGTTCTGGCTGAGTTTGATAAGTTTTTAATTTTGCTAAATTTGTGATGTATAACTGGGCTGACACCTTAGAAATCCTTATGTACTTCTCTCTCTAAATCACAGTCACTAAAAATGGTTGAAAAAGTCGATTCCTGCTAGAATTTGATTGTAGTAAAAACTAAAAAATGCTTGGCCAGAATTTGCTTCACCCCTTTGTGAAATTGTGATAGACAATTATAAAGCAAGGGTTTAGATAAGACATTACCAATATCACAAATGATCATGAAAATTTGCATATTGATACATATGTAGGGTGAATTTTATGGTGCAGTATTTGTGAACAAATTATGGTATACACAATGTTACATATGTGGGTAGTAGTTAATTTGGAGATTTACTTCAAGTTATATGTTACCTTCCATGCTTAGAATATGCAATCTGGTCCAATGACCTGATTCTATCGCACTTTAACCAAACTAAAATCATAGTTACCAACCCAGCCCTGACCTCTGTTATACCTCTAAACTCCCTCACTTAACATTCTACTAAGGCCTGAATGAGAGGGAATGCAGGCAGGGGTGCATGGAAGGTAAATATAACTCGTAGATAACCCCGTAATGGGAAGCAAGGTAAATTTACTTCAAGTTATATCTTACCTTCTATGCTATCAATATGCAATCAGATTGGCAACCAAGGATTGGAAGGAAGGGAGTTAAGGTTGAAGCCCACACAAAAGGCTGGTCCTAATACTCAAACTAGTTTTACTACTTAAAGGACTAGATTCCTTATCCTCTTAAGGATGAAAAACCCCTGAATAGGTATTACTAAACAATAGTAAATTATCCCGAGTTACAGTGAAACCGAACAGGTCACTACCCGTTAGCAGTAACTGAGCCAATCGCCGCATGAACCTGGGTTAGTAACTCCGAAAACATGCCAAAGAGCGTTTGGACACAATATAAACATCATAGCACTGTCTAAGATAATGCAATGAAACTCACGAGTTCTTCCGTGAGACGGATCTAGTTAGTAATTACATGATTAATGTGTGTTAGCTACGATTTAGTTTGCAATTAGAAGTGCATTAGAATCAGGTCATTGGACCAGATTGCATATTTATAGCATGGAAGGTAAGTTTATAACTCTCGTAAATATCCCACTATCGGAAGCAGGGTAAATCTGTGTTGAGTAATGGCAAGTAAAATTTGTATCAGTCAGCTGGCTGACAAGTAAATTTGTATTTGATTTGTTGAACACTGCAACCTCTGCATGATATAAAGGTATCTTGGCAGTATGGTGGAAAATTTCATTTGTAGGTGAGATATTTATGTTTTCATTTAAAAAATCTTTTCAGAGGAGAAAAGGGGTTTCAGATGCCCAGAAATATACTAGCGCTCCCAATCTGAATGGTGGAATCATGGGACCCTCTTCCACTTCATCCGCAAAAGTTTCAAAGCTTGATCCTTTACCGGATTCACCAATTCACGACATAGACCTCAACCCGAAGAAACCGCTGGGAGATTCAGTTGGTCGGAAACAACCCAAGAGCAAAAGATTCATTAACATGTGATGAAGAACTATCTTGGTAGTCAGCATTAGGGCAGATGTGTATTGATAACAGCAACTGTAAATCAATTACAAAGCTTGTGGGCTCACTTCCTTGAGGTGATTATTGGGTGGAGTGTGGGCACTCCTGCTTCATTAGTTTGTGGGATAGGCGTTCGATGTGACACTTATCATATGATTTGACAGGACTCGCATTTGGTCTATTTCTCTTTTGTGTGAATGCCCTACATTATTGGACTTGATAATTCCAAACGAAGTTAGTTAGTGATGTTTTCATGTGATGCTTCAAAATGTAACCTTAAGTGTTTAGGAGTGATATATACTTAAAACCTTTGAGAAAACAAGATCAACTGTGACTTTGTGAACATTTTAAAATTTTGAATAGAAAATGTTAAATGGTCATTATTCAAGCTGGTATCCTTCTTTGGATGTCTTCTTACATGGTTAGAGATGAAAACTGTCACTCTAATATGACAGCTTAAACACTGCCTTTTCTGATGATATAAATTTATTTCATATTTGTTTAATGCTTCTTGGCTCCACCATGTTTCTGACTCCTTGATTCCAATAGGCATTAATGGTTGAAGTGAAAAACTAAAAGCAATTCCAAGGATTAAGAAAGATTCTACCTCCTGGCCATTAACCCTACAAACCACTTCTGCTTCATTTCTGCCGCATTCAAGTATTTTAAGCGACCTGTTTATACTTGTATCTTCTATCCATTTGTACCCTTGTATGTATTATCCTTTAGTTCAAATCTCTCTGGCACTTTCTAGGAGAGATGTTGCCATGAAAAAACCTGAGCCATCTAAAGATTGTTGCACACTGAATGTGGCGTGTTTAGCTCTTTCTTAAACAAAATTAAAGAAAACGATGTATACTGACCTCTTCCTTTCATAGATCATTTGTGTGTCTATCCAGATGAATAGGGAATTTGTTCCAAATTGTGCTTTACTAAAGTTGATTTAACTGCAACTTGAACAAAATTTCATATTTGGCAACTTTTTAATTGTCATCTAGAACAAGATTGTCAACAACAAAAATCAGATAGTAAACTATGAAGTGTGTCAGCAAAAATTCCAAACATTTCACAATATTTATTTTATTTACTTTTAAGTTTTACCTTATTTTGTATTTACTTCAAGTAACACCTTACCTTCCATGCTATAAATATGCAATCTGGTCACATGACCTGCTTCTAACGTAGCATGGAAGGTAAGTATAACTTTCCTAAATATCCCCGCTACGCTCAGTTGGGTAAATGTCTGATGTTCAGTGTGCACCTCTAACTCCTTACACATCCATTTTCTTCTTTTTTTACCTTCTCTTGGACAAGCCATATCATCAAAACAGTATATCAGTTGTTAAAATTCTATGGTCCTTTTGTAAGTTTAATGGTTTTAAGCTTCTTGTATGAGAGGACAATTAAGTTGTCAATGTGACCCATTTCTAGGGAGTTGGAAAAAATGCCTATAAATATTTGCTAATATATTTGAATGATTGATTCTCTTATTTTATACTTCCTATGTTTTAGTTGAAAACAGCTTGCTGAATGAATGAAAAGAAATCATTGTTACACATTTTTTCATAAATTCAGCCATCACTTTCTTGTTTTAAAGGGGGTTTTTTTTGCAGGGTTTGCCTTGATAAATATCTTTATTTTAATTTGATTTTTTCCCTGCTCAATGACTCTCAAAACTAGGTTGTTTACGTATCTGACTACTTATTTGGCATACCTGGCCACAAATCACACAGGAAGCTTCAAAGTAACAGGAACTTTTGAAATGTCAGCTATTTGCCATCCCTGAAACTGGAATATGTCTATGTTCATTGCTTAAGAATAAGTTAAATCCCACCAAGTCTCAAAGGCTTATAAAGCTGTGCTTATACTCTGGTTTCCATGGTGCTAGCAAAGTAGAGTTATCTGACTCCATCGGGATAGGACACCAGTCCATCGCAGGTTAACTCCCCAGCCAAAACTGATACTCATTTCACAGCTGAGTGAACTGGTGCAATTGGGATAAAGTGTCTCGCTCAAGGACACAGCACAGCTGAGATTCGATCCCGGTACCAAGTTTTGAATACAAGACTGATACCCTATTAAATTGCTGGGCTACTGCACTCCCCAGAATAAACTACTAGTTTATATCAATGGATCTTACCTACATACCTACCTTGATTTAAATGATGTAAAATTATGTTTCTTCTTGCTGTTTTGTTTGTTGGCAAGCTATTTTTCAAAAAGATGTCAGAAATGATTGTCATGATGCTGTCCTGAATGTAATAATAATCTTAGATTTATGACCAATTTTTGTACACTTTTATATCTTGTGAATTAAATCACTATTTATTTAACAAATGTCTTTCGAGCCTAAAGTTTACAAACTTAATTCACCTCATTATTCTTGTAACCTTTTATATTAACTTTGCCAATATGAAAATGTTCCATTCTTCATCTTGGAAATATATTCCATCCTTTGTACATTAGTACTTAATCTGATTGATGCCTTGACTTATTACAACATTAATGTGGTATATTAATAATAACGAATGTTTTGCTGTTAAAACATTATCTTAAGTTATGTAAATTTTGTGCATTTTTATCAAATTTGTTGAATAGCAATAGGCTTGTGATTAAATGTATTTTGCGTTGGGGAGTCTTTGGTTATGTATTATTCAGTCTTCCATATGAACTTTGTATTATTTCTGACATGCACAAATACTTGTATATTTGTTTCTCATCTTTAATGGCTAAAGGGGGGTTGAGGTGGGAGGGACACAGGCAACATTCTTCCAGTTTTACTTGAAGAATTGTAATTTCTAACACAAGATTTTCCTTTCTGTTGTTTGATAACAACCAATGATATGTTTTTTGAGAGATTTCCATTTTTTTTTGAGGCCAAGAGCAAATGCTTTAAAGATTTGTCTTCAAAATCTCTGAAATAATTTTAGTAACAGAAATAAGGCCAGAAATTTAATTCAAAATGAACCATTTTTATGTCTTCAGGAAAGCCAGTTTAAGAACTGATTGACATTTGTGTTTGATGTGATAGCTGGAAATAATAGAATGTGATTTATATAACAGTATAGAGAGAATATTTTATCAATTTTGTACCTTTCCTTTGGACTTTCATCCTTGTGTGCTCCTACCTAAAAAAAATTGGACTTGTAAACCTTGTTGTAAAATAATTGAAACATTCATTCTATTTGTAAAACTTTGTAATATTTTATTTGAGATTCTAAAATATATGATATAAATTCAAACTATTATAATTGTCATTGGTTTTGATTATTCTGTTATTGTTCATTATCTTCTGATCTTTTGTCTAATTCATATTTCATTTCATTTCATTTATTTTTCATCCACAACTTGACATGACATAACAGGAAAATCACAAGATGATAAATAATTAATAAATAATTTGCATAAAAATAAAAAAAATTAAGAATAATATGTATAAATAATTAATAAATAATATCAAAAATTTCAAGAAAAGAAATATTTACAATAAAGATGCTAATCAATTACAATTAATGAATAAATGATTGATATATGCAAATTGGGACAGGAAGTGATTACAAATTTACTCTATTGAGCTTAATGTGGCAATCACTCACCTGGCTATAAAGGAAGCAAACCACATACATAAGGTGGTTACTAAAGTTGCTTAATATAGTGAATACCTCCCTCTAGTTTCCCTTAAACACTTCTACTAATTTAATTGAATACAACTGATATATTAATGTATATAAATTAAATTACCTGGGAGGCCCCATAGTCCCACTCCCTGCCCCACACAATCACCCAACCCCAACCCTAAAAAGGACTCTGTTAATATGTGCTTATGAAGTACCTCTTAAGAAAATTCTTTAAATTGGATTGAGAATAAAATGTTTTATCATGTAATAGCAGGGAATTTCAGACATTTACTGATCGATTTCTTAAGTTCTTTTGGGCATTGTTATAGAATTATTTTGGGCATATCACAACTTTTCAATATTTTGGGTTCTGCTAAACCACTGTTCTGGTAGTGTAGTACTGTAGGCTACTATTAACAAAAGTTGATCAAGTAAAGAAAACTTTAATCAAAGTTAAACACCCCATCTTTTTTCACTTAAATTTTGGTTAAAGAACAATTTTGGTTATCATTCCTAGCTCTGTCACTTGGCAAAAATTGGACCAAAATTGAGTATACCTACAACATTTCATGGCAATATCCTTTGCTATTTAATACCTTTGGTCAGAATTTGCTGCACTACTTGAATAGACATGTGGTTAACCCCAGTTTCCTTGGCGCAAGCAGATGAGAGCACATGGCTTCCCCTGGACAGGATGCCTGTCCATCACATGTCTGGTACTTATATGCTGAGTAAACTGGAGCAAGCAGAGTAAAGTGTCTTGCTCAAGAACACAATGCAGGGCTCACATATGAGCATGACTACTGAGCCACTGCACCTCTACCTGATGGGCTTTCATGGCTCTAGTATGGACTTTACTTTCTAATTAACTTGACAGACATGTACTTAACACGGGATTTTTAAAAGAAAATACTATGCTTGTCCTGTAATGCATATTGATGCCTGAAATTTCAAAATGCTGTAAAGTGGTCAATTTTTAACCGATTTTGATAAAATGTGCTCCTTTCATTGTTTTTGATATATTCTAAAGAAATTTAGCAAATAATGCTTCTACAGGTCCATAAATCTTTAGATTTAAAGATATATGTAGCAGGACTGTAGCCAGCACCGGGTGTGTGCCCTTCCTCTTGCCTTGCGAAGGTATGTGCCCTTCCCCTTGCCTTGCGAAGGTATGTGCCCCCTTGAGAAAATACAATACAAGGGTATATGGGGAATCTGCCTAAGTTCCCCCTCCTGAAGTGCTTGTGCCCCCCCCCCTCCCTTTCTTTTGCAAAAAGTGTTGGCTATGGGCCTGATATGGACAGGTAGAGGCAACATAACCTAAATTGCTTTAAATAAAAAGTGCCAATCAGGTTTGGTTGAAAATTTAACAGCCTTTTGAATTTCTTGGTCTTTTAGTATAAACATTTTTATGCAAATTTTGACGCATCATTTCATAATTCTTAAATTAAGGAAATCTTTTTAAAGAATAACATAAGATTTTCAGCTATTGCCCTGTTCTGCATCATAAATTTGCAGATGTCAAAAATTCAACGTGTGATCAAACTCAAGTTTGATCAGCCATAACTTGAAAATTAAGTATGCTGTTTTTACAATCCAAAATTTGTATTCAGCATTTTACGCAAAAATATCTGTAGCTGTCCATGTACTTTAAAAAAAAAAGTTGATCAACAGAAGAGTACTTGCACATACCATTATTTCTGAGTAGAATGTGTTTGGGGGTGATTCTCCTCTATAAAAAAATAATTGTTCGTCATTTCATTAACATTGTCAACGAAATTAAGAAAAGAATTCCATGATTGTTGATTAAGTACAGATTTAAGGTATGATGGAAATATGCGAAAAAATATCTTGTGCAAAATTACTAGCCATATGCAAATGAAATATGTGGATTAAAGGCCAAAGCAGAGACGGTGGTGCCTTTCTGTGAATTGAAAGCTATATGAGGAGGGTGACACTGTCTCTAGCTGAATATCGTTTTCCCACAACGATGTGGAGAGGTCATTTTGTGAATGATGTGACACTGGCCTGAATATTGTTCTGGCCTCAGTGGCCCAATTTATACTGACATGAGTCACAATATTCCCCAGAATCAGTGGCGTCGCCAGAGGGGGCCAGGGGATAATGCATCCAGTTACATATTATTGCCCCTCCTCCTAATTGCCAGTGATATTAAAGATGATGATTCTTATATAGGTAGGAATCCTAATTTTTGAATGCCAGGGCCCATACATCATGTCAATACATTAGATGGACAAACGCTATTCACAGAAGAGTTGCTATTTTTGAAAAATACAAATTCCTCAAGCAACCACACAACTAACTCAATTTCCCACACTTGCAATCTAACACCACAAAAAACAATATTTGACATGTGTAAGTTCTTGTAAACTCACTGCAAAGTTTAGCACACAGAGGTCAGGTTGAGGTCATTTAAGTTGCATGTTGTGTAGGAGAAACCTGTGGGTAATTATTTATAGCACAAAAGGTTATGTAACCTCGGGTTACTATCAACTTTGGCTTAGCGTATGTCCATCTAATGGTAAATAACATTTGAATTTGACAAAGTTCATTTAAAATACTAATCATATTTCAATTAAGTGTTTTTCGGTCATAAAATGGTGCAAGTGGTAATTTTAGTACAATTTGGCAACATTTTCCGAAAGTGCAGGATATTTCCAGCAAAGTGAAGAAAATTTATTGCAAAGTGAACAAAATGTTCCAAAAATGAAAGAAATTTCCCGAAAACGAAGAAACTTTTCTAAAAAATGGAACAAGATTTTCCGAAACTTTAACAAGATTTCCCGAATATTGAACAAGATTTCCCGATTAGCAGTAACGTTTGATAAAA
Organism: Chiridota heheva; assembly: GCA_020152595.1. Lineage (NCBI taxonomy): Eukaryota > Metazoa > Echinodermata > Holothuroidea > Apodida > Chiridotidae > Chiridota > Chiridota heheva. The sequence continues at coordinate 2,808,618 of JAIGNY010000327.1, read as the reverse complement.
ACTTAATTTAACAGTGCGATTTTCTCACTTGTAACCGGAAAATTTCGGAAGTTCTTGACGGACCAGAGAGGTGATTCTTGTTATCGGCCTTGGCTACCCGCAAATTAATATGTTAACTTTTTGGTTGAAAATTTATACCTTTATAGCTTTGCCTCCATTGATAGGAGTGCTGCCCCTCTCCCCACCTCCCCACTCCCCCCTTCCTCCCCCTAACTATGTATTACTGGCTACAGGCGTAGGAACATATTCTTCATTGGAGTGGCACAAAGATATGCTACAACACTAGTTCAATAGTAAAAAAATTGACTTACTTGAGGGGCACCATGTAGGTCACTGCAACATTGGGGGAATGTGCCCCAGTTTCTACGCCTATGCCTGGTTACGCCGCACTGCCCAGAATCATGACCTTTTAAAAACACTATTATGTGTGCTGGTTCTCATTGCACGTAAAACTGACATTATCTTTGTAGTCTGGTAAAAGATGATTAGGAGAGACGGGAATATGAATAAAGTTGGTTCCATGAAAAAGGGGAATGTAGTTTATCCAACTCACAGCGTGAAAGTTGCCGGATACAATTAAGATGAGGCCGGCTGAACGTATGGGTAATGATACAGAGGGACACCATCTCGAATGCTTGTATAGGAAAAGGGGGAAAAAACCAAGAAGATTTGCAAACATTGTGGGTATTTTGTTGATACCAACTTTTTTTAAAGTTTTTGATCTGATTCTTATTTCTATGAATAGTATTTTTTTCATGACGTGGCCCTAAGGACACGACAGAAATAGTATTGTAATCCACATGCTCAAAATCCGCCATCTTTGATAACCTCGATTGAAATTCTTGGAATAATTACAAACGTTCATAAATCAATTTAATTATTTTGATATATTTTGAAAAATCCAAAACTTATTTTTACGTGATTAATTTTACAAAGTAGGAATCGAGAGGTAGTGAAAACGATACAAATATACAACAAGAATACCCTTAAGAAAAGGGCTGTAGCGGCATTTAATTTTTTTCACGGATAGTAATACATGACTTGTTCTTTTCCTTACAAATTTGTTCCAGTAAATTATGACCACAAACTTACTGTAGCAAACAATGAGACCACTTATTTTATTTAGAATAACTGATCAAACAGGAGAATGAATACAATGGGGTCATTGATAAGGGAATTTGATTTTAATTACTTGTGGTCTTAGAATAAAGAAAATAAAGAGGAAAAGTCTGACCTGACCTGCTTATTTATCAGGTCGGGTCTGACTGTTTGAAATTTTAAAGAGCACAACAACTAATGAAAAAAGCAGTGACGTATCTAAGGGGGCTATCAGGGGCTTAGCATCCCCCCCCCCCTCCCACCTTTCAAAATTCTGTCAAAGCCATACATATATAATTAACTGAAGTATCAAATGAACCACATTTGGCATTTTTTGCAATCGTATCGACTGACTTAATGTTTATTTTGGAGCAAACCTTTTACATTTTCCCAAAAAAATTCTCCCATTTTCGACCAAACATCTTTCATTTTTTGCTCTTTTAGATACAAAATCTGCAGGCTTTTATCAAAAATTTCAATTTTGGACCAAATTTTTTAAGGGCCACAATCTACAACATAGAACCAAAAACCTTTGAATACGGAGGTGAAGTTCTTATAATATTATAGCCATAAAGAATTTTCAAAGCAATACAATTTTAAAATAGGCCTTTATCTTTTTGTCAACGTTAATTGGGAAAAATCATGAGAAATTTTTGAGAATTCTTCTTGAATTTATAGGAAGTGGCGTCCTGAGGGCCACGACATGTGGCGCCTGAGGGCCATGACAGGTGGCGTCGTGAGGGCCATGACAGGTGGCGTCCTGAGGGCCACTACAGGTGGCGTCCTGAGGGCCACGACAGGTCGCGTACTGGGGGCTACGACAGGTCGCGGTCTAAGGGCCACGACAGGTCGCGTCCTGAGGGCTACGACAGAAAATTCATTCAAAGTCCTAGCTAATTACAATTTTTTTTTAGCACTACCATTATAAAAAGAAGTGAGCAAAATGTGGCAGAATAAAGATTACTTCTAGTCAGTGAGCTGAAACAAAGAACCCTATTGTAGATGCTGCGGAAGTAGGCTATTATTTTGCGCTGTATAAGAACTGCAAACATCCTGGACCGACGTGCTTGAATGCATCAAAACATACACTCATTGTAAATGCATTTAGAGAGTTATAAGTTGGACAAATCACTGATGCATAGAACCAGAATGAAACTCCCTGATCCAACTTGACTCACTGAAAACTTAAGTGGCTCGGGAATAAAGTTTAACTTGACGTGAAGGACAATATATCTGGAGTATTTACTGCTCTAGTGCCGAAACACATAGAAAAGAAACCCAAATCGATCATTGTAATGGAAAACTCAGTTATGGAATTGGAAAAAATGTGTTTGCAATTGAGCTTTTATTCTGACCTTATAAAATGGAAGTTCAGCAATTTCCTTGCATGTAAGGCCCGTAGCCAGGAATTTGAAAAGAATAGAGAGGGGGAAGGGGGGGGGGGGGGGCCGTCTTTGCATAAATGTGCAAAAGATCTTGAAATTCAAGTTCTTATTAATTTTCAGACTTCAAAAGGGCACTTTCTCAACAAAAAGGTGTTCAGGAATTTAAACAGTTGAAAGGGGGTTTCGTTTTTTGTTTGAAAGGGCAAAAAATCTTTAAATTCTGGGTGCTTATTATATTTTTAGATTATAAAATGGCACTTTCTCAACAAAATGGGGCTCATTTACTCGGACGAACCCCTCCCTTGGCTACGGGCCTGCTATCTGCTATCTTTTAATTGAGAGGTAAGGACCTATTTGAATATTGTATTTCTTTGAAGAATATTGTGGGGTAAGGACCATGCGCACGCGCATTGCATCATTATTATAAGAATTTCACCGTAAGTTGTAGATTGTGGTCAAATTTTTGTCCAAGATTTTTAAATTCCATGAAAATTTCGCAGTTGAAGGAAATTTCCTGAAAATGAAGAAAATTTCCTGAAAATAAAGAAAACTTACTACCGGAAATTTCCCAATTTTTCCCAAGGACAAAAAGATAAAAAGCTTACATTAAAATTGTATTGCCAGCTTTCTTTGAAGGTTTTTGTGGGGACCATTCGTACATGGCCCTGATATTGCAAATTTACCTCCCATTCTAAAGCTTTTTTTAGTTTTGGTCCAAAATTGAAGATTTTTGATAAAAACCTGAAAATTTTATACCATATGCAGATTCTTAGGTCAAAATTTAAGAATTTGGTAAAAAAATGAAAGATGTTTGGTCCAATATGGAGGAGTTTTGGTGCAAACTGTACACGTTTTGGTCCAAATTGAACAATAACTCAGTCGAAACGATTACAAAAAATGCCATTTTCTATTTTCTACACATTTGATGCAGTTTATTTGATGTAGTTAATTGTATTTATGACTTAAAAAAAATTTGCTATGATACTTTTAGAAAGACTAATAGCCCAATAGCCCCCCTAGACATGCCACTGTCGTCTATGCGAAAAATTAATTGCCACGACAGCCTTTTTTTTTTTTTTTTTTTTTCAAAGGGTGTTTTTAGTAATAATTGTACACTACCTTCAGTAAAACTTGCAAGAAGCAAGTCCTCACACTTTTAAGTTTTAAAGGACTCACCCAAAACTCAACTTATCGTACGCGTTACCATCCTGCATCAATTCGAGCAAATCACGATTTTTTTTTGTGATTTGGAAAAAGATTACACATACCATAGCTTGAAAACTCCCAGAAATTTAATTATTATCCGATTTGTTATACTATTTCACCACAAAAAAAAACACGAAATTTCGCACTCCAGGATGGCTGGAAACGATGAAAAAAAACACAAGCTTTTCGCTTATTTAATCATGCTATGAAATACCTATTACGCGAAAATATTATTTTCGCGTAATAGGTAATACTATAGCGTAACGTTTCAGCTTCAACTTCAACGTCAATACTAGACATCACAATAGCATTTTGTCTATCGTATGTGAATACCTCGTTTTCAGCCATTTCTGGGTGCGAATTTATTTTTTTCTTTTGCCGAAATATGATGACAAAGCCAACAATAATAAGATTAATGGGAGTTTTTAACTTCAAGTATGTGCACTTTTGGTTAGAATCACGAAAATTCGTGTTTTCTCCCATTGACCGTAATGTTAAGTGGCTTTCGGGTGAGCCCTATACATCTTTTGCAGAAAAAAGATCATATAAATGTAAAAAATTGAAATAAAATTCGTATCTTAAAAAGTATCTTAACTTTGTGTAACATTGATTTGTACAATATTTTCAAGATCGAGCATGTTGTGGCGATTTGGCAGAAGCATGCATTTTATGCTCCGACGGGCAAGAATCTCAGTTGGTAAGAATTGAAAACCTACGGCTTTTGTCAAATTAAGTACATGTAGTTGTTTGAAAAAATCATTTCTTTATAATTTGTACTCTTTCCATATCAGATTTTTTCTTAAAACAACGAAGTTTAACTTGCGAGATAAAGTCATTACGTTCTGCGTTAGTATTTATTAGGCCTAGTTCCGCGATAAATTGGTATCTTTTTTCGTACAGGCTCAGCATGTAACTAATTATTTGCCCCATTGAAGCCTATGAAAGAGTCAAGTTCGGGGTCCTTTTTGTACCAGAATGTTATAGATTGGGATCTTTTGTGATGTTTTTCAAAAAGTACCATATAATATCTCTCAGATAAGGGTACTTTCAAATAGGGGGTTGCCAGAGGTTTTAGCCCTTCTTTTAGGCTGAAGTGAAAATTGATAGGCCTACAGGGTAATAACTAAAACGATAGTCATTTGATTCACACATTAAAAACTGAATACACATTGAAGACATGAATGCTAATACCTACCACTGTACTGTAATTGTTTTGTGATCCTGTACGGTGCTCCATAGTAGGCTCTAATATCGATTTGTTAGGCTTACTAACTTACAGATTAGGCTTACAGTTAACCTTAACCCTGACCTAACCTAACCTGAGTTTGTCATGTTAAGGCACTTATGACTTTTCCTAGCTATGCATTATTGTGTGCATCTCAATGGGCATTCGTTGTATAGAAATTACTGTTCGCGTTACTCAAGTTATGGGTATTCTCAGTATTGACAGTTTGTACATGCAGTAAACTCAATGGGCATTCGTTTTTTTTGTGTATTTCAATGGGCATTCAGTTGGTATTCATTTTAGTATCACCCTTTATACACCATCACCAAATCACTCAAGTTTTAATATGGGTCTATTATAAAATAGTTCCCCATGAAACTTTTACAGAAACAAATCTCTACAAGTTTGGATATACATAGTCTAGACCTATCCACTCTCTACCACTCCTGAAATTTTCAACTTCTCAGCTTCATGGGACATGGGACCTCTTGAAAATATTTTTATTAGCGTTTATTCTGGGGTTCTCATTTTTAGCTGGCACAGCATAGTTCTGTGCTACCTGGTGCATAATGCACTTGTCAGTTGTATGACTCACCCTCATTACCCCTGGTAATGTCAGTCAAAGATGAGCCATTGACATATGAAATAGTGACTCACATGTGCATCATTGTACAAAATTGTCAGGCACCAGAGTAACTTTGGGGTGGGTCAATTTACTTCAGACCCATTGACTTTGTACAGAGGTGATTGATTTGGGGTAAGTCATTTCACAAAAAATTGTCAATCACCTAAGTGACTGACGGGTGCCTCAATGTACATGTTTTGTCCATCCACTTTGGTGCGAAGACTCACCTTGTCCGGGGGTGTAGGGGTGAGTCACACAATTGATGAGTGCATAACACATGACATTGATTACAAATACAATATCAGGAAATAATCAATATTTTTTCAGTTGTTTCTAATTTTGGAAAAAGAAAAGAGAATGAAATGTCCCATTTACAGTTAAATTGCTATTTAAGGATTTTTCTGACTTATGGTACACTTTATTCAAATTATTCAAAGTTTTTAACTTTCAAGCTCGAACTTACCTGAGCTAATAAAGCAGAAAGGTGGAATATGTATTCTAGGGAGATTAAGGGTGGTGGTAGAACTTGGGAGTCCTGTCGAAGTTGGAATTTTGAAGGGGTTAATGAACATGTACAATTCTGGGGGAGGCTGAAATTCTGTGCAAAAAGTTCAAACATAATTGAATAAAAACTGGTCTAGGTTTGCCATTAAAGTGGACATTGAGCAATTTCTTTATTGGTTAAAAGAATTTGTAAATCTAAGAAGATCACATTTAGTTTTTGAGTTATGGCTGATCAAAGTTTGTTCAATGTTTAATTTGTGCCAAGTTTGATAGCTTGGAATCTCAAGCGTTATGTAATTCTTTTAATTTCTTTCCTAAAGTTTGGTCATTAAAAACGCTGGGAAAGTATTCCTGCTAGAATTGTATTTGGGACATGGCACAGACTCAAAAATGTTTTGTTAGAATTTGCTGTAGGCACATGAGAAACAATTAAAACGATCAAGATGAACATAACCATTCATTATGTATATTGATGAAATGATCACATTTTTATAAAACGTTTTGCCACGGTCCTTTTTTTTTCAAATCTAGGTTTAAAACAATTTAGCTAATGTTGCCTCTACACATCCATACATTTTTAATCACTAATGATAATGTATCCCCTAGTTATTCTCACAACCCAATTACACGTATCTTATCACTGGGACATTTTTGTTGCAAAATTATCAATCAGAAACGACAGCAATCAGTGAACATCAGCCAACAAGGGGAAAAAAAGATCAGTGGGGCGTAAAAGTCCTGGAATTGGGGTATATGACCAATAACTATTAGTTCCCCCCACCCCCCCCCTCCCCCTCTACCGCCTTCTCCCTCCCCTTTCTTTACAGGAAAAAGTGCCTTTAGCTTCTTAACCATCAATATGATGAAATAAAAACTTTTTTGACTGATGAAAATTATATTTTATGTATTTTAGTCATCTTCTTTGCAGGTGCTTTGACTTACTGTTCATATAATTTGAATTAATTGAACCATGGCGAAGAGTAAGAAAAACAGAAAGGCTGTTGGCCAAAACAGGCTGAAGGTCAAATCATTGAAAAGTGGTAAGATAAATCCATTTGAGATTCGAGTGACCCGCCAAAAGCACAATATTCTTGGGAAGAAAAGTAAACATGATAAAGGGACGCCTGGCATTTCAAGGTCAAAGGCTATCCAAAAGGTGAGTGACATATTTGTATTGATTGCAATAAATAATTGGATTATTGTTTATTGAGATTTCTGCACTGTCTGACCAAAAGTACCTAACAGGTAGTATGAGGATGCATTGCAAATATTTATTTATATTTAAATATTTAATATTTAAAATTTACAGAAAGCCTCTCACAGTATCTCTTCATAAAAACAGGGATTACTTTAAAGGTCTATACACACATTTGTGAGCAAATAGGGCTAGACATACAGAGGGTGAGTGGACTGGGAATGGTAGTTGGATGGGGGTGGGGTACATTGGTAGGAAGGGTAAATGACTGATGGAAAGGCAGAAGATAGGCAGTAGTGTTTTTTTTTAGATGGAGCGGGTAGGACATTGGGGTAAGATGCAATATGAGTATAGGAACTACAGTAGGATCGTTTTATGAGGTACACATTTTTGATGGGTGTTATACAGAAGGCAGGAATGCAAGGCAGAGGGAAGAATAGGGTACATGATGGCAGGGTGATGGGATGATGGAGGAATAGTTGAGAGATTTAAGAACACTTTTTTTGGTTTAAAAGAAGGTAGAAAAGAGAGGGAATGGTGGAACATATGGAAATGAGTAGCTGGAGACAATTTGTATCATTTTGCATTTTGATATAGAAATAAACTGTACTCATTATTATATCATTGTTTTCAGAGAAATGCCACTTTACTGGAGGAGTATCTCCAGAGGCACAAGACAAATAAGTTTCTTGACAAGAGGCTGGGAGAAAATGACCCAACGATGAGCGTGGAGGAGAAGATGATGCAGAGATTTCAATTTGAGAGACAGGTGAAGAGAAGCAAAGACCTAACATTCCCCAACTCATTTGTTTTTTAAAACTGTCTTCAGAAAATATTGGTCTGATATCGATGTTCTGGGAACTATTGTATTTTGAAAATAATTTGATAAAACCTAATTTGTACAGCTTTTCTAAGCATGCAGTTTTAAGGCTTAACACACCCAACGCAATGTTATAAGTGAAGTTTTTAGATGACCAGACAGGAGACAAACATTATAACATGTTTTAACTTTTTGCTTACACTCGATAAAGTTTTTAATTGAGGCTTTCTGATGATACTGGAAAATTTGCTAGAAATGCTGTTTTGTTCAAACTGGAGAAATTCGCTATAGTGAGGCACGATTTTCTGTCGCGACATGAATTTTGCTTTAATGGGTGTAGAAATGTCTCTTGAATTAATTTTAAGTTAGTATCTGAAAAGCTATAGGATGAAGGTCCATCTTTGAAAACAATGAGGTCAAAATGTTTCTTTCCCATTGTTTATTCAATTTTGTTTAAATAATTGCTTACCGCGTCGCGTCCAGGCGTAACAGCCTTTAGCATTATTGACAGATCAGAGAAAATGTTTTTAATGAATTGGTTGTGATAGCACACTTGTGGAGGGCCTCATAATCTATATAATGTTTTGTCATGTTTTATTCTTTTGTTTGAAAAGGCTGCAATTCATTGTATATGCATGTGCTTGTATTCGATTATATCTTCTCTGTGTGCCTCCTTCATAATGATGGTTACATAGAATTCTTTATAACTGCATGTTTTGCCCTGTTTGTAGAAAGATTTGTATAACTTTCTGTACCACTGTATGTTGTGAAATGCAAACAATGTTGAAGTGTCTTCAATTTTAATGCTATAGATTTAAACCATGTTTTGGTTTAATGGAAGCACAAGTAGACTTTGACAGCAGAATTTGACTGCACTTTTAAATATCTAAGAAAATTACATACAACCCTCTGCAGGAAAAGTGTTCTTTTCTTCTGGAAACCCAGCCATGTTGGCATCCCTGGCAATGACAGGGCTGATGCAGCTGCTGAGCTTGCCCTCAACCTCCCCCCTACCCCTTTTCCCCAAACCCTCTCTGACATTAAACCGCTTATCGCTTCCCTTGTTCATGACCGCTGGCAAACCTCATGGAATTCCCAAATTAATAACAAACTCCATGTCATCCAGCCCACCATTCCGATCAAACCCACCATCAACAACCTCTTTCGTATCAACAACATTCATATTACCCATCTTAGAATAGGTCACACCCACCTTACTCACTCCCACCTCCTTGTTGGCTCCTCCAACCCCTCTGCAACAATTGCCATTGCACCCTCACAATCTATCACGTTCTTCTTGCTTGCCCCCTGTACAACCTTCTCAGAGCTTCCCTCGCTCCCCACAACTCAATTGCTGAGTTCTTCCAGAAAATCCTCCGGATAAAATTATCTCCTTCCTTCATCATGCTTCCCTCTACAACCATATTTAATTCTTTTTTTCCACCCCCTCTCTCTACTTTGTTTTTGTTTCACTAATGCACCTCCTCTCTCGATCACAGCTCTCTGACTTTTTGTTCTTGAATTCTCTCATTCTCCTTCTGTTTCCTTTCCTTCCTACCTCCAGAATGATCTGATCTCTCAGGCACAATTTGACCCTCGTTGTTGTGGTGCTGTTAAGCCTTCATCAAACAAACAAACAAAGATACAACCCTGGAAGGCTAGAAAAACAAATTTCCATCTTAATACATAGTAGAACTTAAGGCTAACCTAAAGCAGTTATCCAAGTATTGAGTGAAATTTGTGACATTCAACTAACAAATATGCATTTCGTTGGAATTATTTTTATTTCCCCACTCACCCATTGTAGTGTACTCTGTGCAGTTTAATTTATGTTAAATGTTTCTTTAGTTTGAATTGATGCTTATAGATACAAATCAGGTGGTGTTGAACTTTTTGAGGCTAATCAAAATATAAGTTTTGAGTGGGATTTGTGAAAATTCAAATAGTATTTACATTTGTGTTGGATTTCTCTTTATTTTGTTTTAATATCATTGCAGAAAACCCATGAAAAGTCTTCAGTCTACAACCTGGCTGAAGAGGAAGATCTTACTCATTATGGGCAGTCATTGTCTGAGATTGAAAAGTTTGAACACGAGACATCGGATGTGGATGATGATGAGGATGACCGCCTTCGAGGTAAACTTGACCCTAAAAGTCTATGGACATGCAGCAATTTGTATATTGTTTGACAGAGCATTAAAGGAGACATAAAGTCTGACATAAACCTCATTTTGTATGATAGAATTAAATTTAACAAATTGTCTGACCAAGTTTCATACCTCCCGAATCATTCTAACACATTTTTTTTGGAATTATTAAAAACTTGAATGCTACTACTATGGGAGCCACCATTTTTATTTCAAAACATTTAGGAAAAGATGTCATCAGCCCAGCAAATGTTGGAATGCCTTGTATATCTTTATAATTCATTTCAAGTTTTAAGTTTATGAAAAATTGTTTTCCTTTTGTAAGGGTCAAGGAAATTTTTGTGTACACATGAAATTATCAAAACATGCTATTGAAACTTTGTGTCACATCATTTTTTAATAAATTTTGTAATTGACTTTGTAAAGTAATACATTTTAATCCTTGTGTCCCTGTTGGGGAAATTGTGTCATTATGCACAATATTTTGAAAAAAATTGAGCAAAATGGCAGCCTGCATGTGTCAGTTTCAACATGAATAACTTGGGATAGCAGTAAGATTTTGACTTTCTGTTTGTGGTAGTTGGTTTTGATTTTAATCCTCTATTATATGAAATAATAATCTTTAAATGATATTCTTTAAGATAAAAAGCTCTTCTCATTAACATCGTACTAAAAAGGGATCGTCTTTACATTTTAAAAACTGCCTAAAAATTTTTCAACTTAAGAGCTCATTTTGAAAGTTTGAGAGTATTTTGACATATGCAAAATACATGATGTATGAACAGGAGGACATCACTCTTCAACAGTAGACTTTCTGCACCAGTCATTTTTATACAAACTTGGTACTTATTTTAAATTCTGTATTTTCTGACCAGAACAAAATATCAGGAGTAGTTGTTTCAAATATATAGAAATGGGTTAAGGGACATGATCTCCTGATAGAGGTCACACAGAGATGTGTGACCTCTGTCATACATAATAGACATGTTTGACCACTAAACTGTTCCTTCAATTAGTTGAAAATTGTTGATTTGATATGTATTCATGCAATTTTGATAACACAAGTTTGTGTTAGTTCAGGAACTTATATTTAAATAACTTAATTGCTGTGCTTAGGATTTCAAAAATAATTGAAGTGTTTCTGTGCATCAATGTTTCATTTCTACCCATGTTTTATAATTTGAACTTTTGCAGCCAAAGAAATGGTGGAGGAAAACTTTGGAGGCTTATTCAGAAAGAAGACAGAGGTTTGTTTTTGTTTGCTTAATTGTGTTTGATTGATGAACACCACTGTTTGAGTTGTATTGCATTTGTCAGTTAAGATTTTATACGGTTTTTTACCTTTTTCAGAGAAACTTGAAGGAGATATAAAATGAAAATATAAAAACTTAAAAATGAGTACAACCAGGGAAAGCTGCATCTGAGAAGTGATGTAGAGATGTCAACATTGATAGTTTTATAAGAATGCCACCATTTATCAAGTTTTTAATGTTACAGTCATATTCTATAAAATAGTATAAAATGTATTGAAATCTATTTTCATATTTCAGGAAAATGTCTTGTTGTTTTTTATTATCTTCCCTTTTTCTGAAATTTACATATTAATGAAATTGTTGCAGTGCTTGATACAAACTGTTTGGATAAAGTATATATCAAGTAATCAGCAAAGTCAAGTAATATTAAATTGAGTAGATTTACGAATGGGTGAGAGACCTCCATGGCAACCCTAGGGCGGTTAAAGCTTCACTATAGTACTATATAGTTCAAGGTTAGGTACGTGGTGGGTTTCCAATCGGTGCTCTACAACTGGTGAATAAAATGGCTGTGGGCGTCATGACATAAATTCTGCAATAGAGACTGGTGCATCAGGGTATTATGAACCCTAAAATTGGTCAAACTACTTTAGCCGCCTCCTGGTGAAACTCGTAACACTGACAACTCGATAAAGGAACAAGAGTATGAATATGAGGATAAGATAATGGCTGCTTGGTTTCTTCTTACTTCTTTATCATGTTTCAAGTTTAAATCTTCTTTAATTTTCTTAAGGCCCTTTTACAAAGGTAAAAATATAGCTGCTTATAGGATTGAATATAAACAGAGGAGATTAAATGAATGTCTGTATCTTAAAGGATAGGATTAAATATAAACAGAGGAGATTAAATGATTGTCTGTATCTTAAAGGATTAGTTCAGTGGATATATAAGTTTGTCTTGTTTGATTGTAAACAATAACCGAAAAAAAATAATGAAGAAACTACTGAAATTAATTTGGAACAATTTTGTACAAAATTACTAGTGTAGAAAATCTACTCTTGAAGACTGATGTCACACCCTCACTTTCTTAAAGATTTTGAAATATTTTATTGACAATTGGTTAATTTTTTGTGACTAATTGGAAATAGTTTTTCTAAAATTTCTTCTGATGGTAATGTAAACTTTGTTTCACTGCTTTTCTGACCATGAAAATGATTCAATTACACACAAAAAGATTTTTAAAGAATGTGAGGATGTGATGTCACTACTTGCTTGATTTCACAGTCATTTCTACACAAACTTCTTCTTTGCAGAGTGAGAGTTTTAAACACTGTTGGGTTCACCATTACTTTCTTTTTTTGTCTTCTTTCACCTAAAATAAACATGTTTAGTTACTAATCCTTTGAAGTTACAGTAATCTGTTTTCTAACAATTTATTTTGAAGTAATTTTTCTTCTATACAGGACCAGCCAAAGTCTCACCAAGAAGTGATGATGGAAATTATTGCCAAATCCAAAAAGAAAAGGTGAGCATTCCTGGAATTTCTTGAGTACTTTACTTGTTAAATCTTCATTTCAATTAACAAATTGAAATAAAATAATTCATTGATAGAGTGAAGGTTTAGAAAAAGAAGAATGAAAAGAAAAATGATTAGAGGGTATAGTTAGTGTTTTCCTGCAATCACAGCATAGCAGTGGCGTAGCTAACAGGAGGAGGGGGTGGCACCCAGCCTAGGTCCTATAAGGGGGCCATAACAAATCAATACCATTACACCTGTGGCCCCACTTGCCCCTCCCCGACCCATAGAGCCCTAGCTACGCCACTGCAGCATAGTGAAGAAACAATAATTTGTTTTTATGTCATTAAGTAGATTTCATATCATGGTGCCCTCTGCTCCCATCTCAATATTGTCATTTGCAAAAATTTGCCTCCAACATCGACCTCCAACATTGGAAAAGTGAGCAGGTTTGTGTATATGCCAAAAAGTTTATCTTTATGTCTATCTGCACTTGACTTGAGTTTGTCCGGAAAACTCAAGTATGACAGTTATCAACCCGATTGCCTGTTCAGTGTATTGTGTTTCCACTCAAAACAATGTTTGTTTATCTGCCATTTTCATGCACAACAGTCAAGTAGCCTAAGCTTATTTGTGTGTATAAGATTACAAAAAGCCAGTGTTGAATAACCAAGACACTATTGTGATTGAAATCACTCATCCATGTTAGGTGTCTGAGTGGGAGAAGTTTATTTTCAAACTGGTGATAAAATAGCTGTTTATCATATGCCTGAGGAAATATGTGCATTTTCTGTGAATGATTGACGGACCATTTTTCCTACGGAAAGGTATTGCTTCATGTAAAATACTTTTGGTAGGGTTAGTTGATTGCAAGAAGTATTATTTGTAAGTATTTTCATTTGAGAGTTTGGAAGGTTGTAATGAAAGAATGCACAGCATAAAGATGAAATGAAATATTTTTAGGGCTGACCAATTCTTTTGGCAAAATATTGAATGTTCTATAGACTTCTTTTCTAAGAGTCTATTTATAAAAGTAAACAAACAATTAAAGTCATGACCCATTTTTGTTTTTGTAAATTGTGGGTGGTCATATCTTATTAGAATTAGCATAAATAAAAGGGCATTTTAGTGATTTCTGTGATTGTATCTTTTTCAGGGAAATTGGTATGTCATGTCTATTATTTGTTTACCTTTGTCCTCATCATTCTTTATAAAGACTATATGACCTTTGATACTGACATGCTAGCAATTTTCATTAATTAATCAGTCAATTTTCTCTAACAGTATGATCGGCAGAAAGAGAAAGAAACCACCAATGACATGACAGAGAAGCTAGATGAAAATTGGAAGGAAGTCAGCTTACTACTCGCTGGAATGAAGGTAAAAATTTGGTGATTCTATTGACCATCAGTACACTTTGATAGTAGTAGGCATCCTTCAGTCTATAGAGAAGCACCTTGATGGAGAAGTTAGTTAAAGCTATTCTCGAGCTATTAAGACCCATCAGACTCTTGCTAATCCCTGGTTTCCTTGGAGTGAGTGAATGAGTACATGACTCCCTCTGGGTACTGGATAGGACAACAGTCCATCGCAGGTTAACTCCCCAGCAGTGCTGGTGCTCATTACAGCTGGGACTGAAGCAAGTAGAGTAAAGTGTCTTGCTTAACCCTTACTCTACCACGCGGCGATATTATCGCCGTTTTGGGTGCCCCGTCTTTGGCCCCGCCTCCCGAGCGCATTTTAAAAATAGTGCTGGTAGAGTAAGGGTTAATCAACCCGCGACATATCGCCCACCCGAAGATATAGGCAGCATGATCGGTGGGCGGCCCAGCGGGTCCCGACAGCGAAAGGGCCCGACTTTTCTGCCTGGAAGACAGAGGACCCTTCAATAATCACGTCTTGATTAACCCTTACTCTACCACGCGGCGATATTATCGCCGTTTTGGGTGCCCGTCTTTGGCCCGCCTCCCGAGCGCATTTTAAAAATAGTGCTGGTAGAGTAAGGGTTAATCAACCCGCGACATATCGCCCACCGAAGATATAGGCAGCATGATCCTGGTGGGCGGCCCAGCGGGTCCCGACAGCGAAAGGGGCCCGACTTTTCTGCCTGGAAGACAGAGGACCCTTCAATAATCACGTCTTGATTAACCCTTACTCTACCACGCGGCGATATTATCGCCGTTTTGGGTGCCCCGTCTTTGGCCCCGCCTCCCGAGCGCATTTTAAAAATAGTGCTGGTAGAGTAAGGGTTAAGGGCACAAATGCAGCACTCTTGGCGGGAGTCAAGCCTGGGATCTTTCATATCGTACATGACTCCTTTACCACGGGGCTACTGCAACTCTTTCTTTAGGGAAAAACAAACTAGAATCACCTACCATGTTTTTGATTGATACAGGCATGACAGTCTTCATTGTATGACATGCAGATGACTGACATGGATGTGGTATTGCATAATATTTGTATATATTGTATGGTGCTTTTTTTTTTTTTTTTTGAAAAATTCCAAACAACTTTTTTGAAGAAAAATCTTACTTAATTGTAACTTAACTAAGGAGTACATTCTTTAAGAATTCAATGAATTCAATTGCATCTTAGGTACAGTAAATCTCGTAGTATGCTCCTTACTGATTGAGAGATCACTACTTCTTTTGATATTGAGTGAACTGTACCATTCTTCTTAGGATTTTATAGGTGGAAAAAAACTCAAGTTCTTGGTCAATTTATGATTATACCTATTAACTTTCCTTAGCATGTGGGTATTCCACCTTTAGTATCTGCTTGGGTTTGTTTTTAAAGGAGTAATCCCATGAATTTTCATTTCCATGTATATGATAGAGGACTTCTAATGAAACAAATTTGCGTAAAGACTATGCTGGTGTCTTATTCCGTTTTAGAGTTTTTACATTTTAAGTATTTTATCAGTGTGACCTCGCAATGTACAATGTGGTGTTATCAAGCAGATCCAGCGCAATGTTTTATGTATTTCTATCAAACAAAAAAAAACTTTTTTTTTTGCCTGGATGTGTGTTTTACACTAAAGGAAAGTTGCAAACTTAATTCAACTTACCTCTTTTTTTTTATTAACTTTCCTTAGCATGTGGGTATTGCTTACAGAAATGACTCAACATACATTTATATTATTAGACAATTTAATTATGAATATTTATTAAATATGAATATTTTGTTTCAGAGCATGAAGGACAGTGAAGATGAGAAGCCCAGGAAGAAACCGGATGATTATGACATTGCAGTCAGGGAACTTATGTTCGACATGAAAGCAAAGGTAGGAATACTTGCTTGCAGAAATGAGTCATTTTTTTTTCGAAACATGTGCTCACCTTTTGGCAATATTAAATTTATGCAAGTTGGTGAAATCCCTTTCAGGTAGGGTGTACCAAGAGATATTTATAAGAATAGCAAAACCTAAGAGAAGAACTGAAATAAATAAAAAAAGAACTAAATTGAAATAAAATTTTCACTGAATTTTATTGCATTTTCCCATAAAATAGCAATGTATGACCACGTCCCCACTTTTCAACATTATTGTCTAGATAGCTATGTGAGCACATGAACTATTTTGGCTTTGACATGTGGATGCCTGTGTGTTGGTATTACAATGTGATGTATTCTCTGCTAGGCAATCATTAACCGTGTTTGTGGGTTTAGTAAACCATGAGTTTAAAGATATTATGCAAAGTACCATGGTTGAAAAGACTCAACATACATTTATATTATAAGACAATTCAATCATCAAGCTGAGATTTTCTGCATGGGATATTGTAACATAATTACAACTTACTCAGATGTATGTAACTGCCTACAGTTATCATTTTCTTAGTTTGGAGCACAGATTGTTTTTCATAGAAAATGGATATATTTTCTTCTGTCTAATTTGAGTGTTCTGATGGGGGGTTTGGTAAAATTAAAAGAGCCCTTCATTCTTCCTCATTTTCATACACACTTATAATTATAGGCAACAGATAGATTAAAAACACCAGAAGAACTAGCCAAAGATGAGAAGGAGAGACTTGAGAAATTAGAAGCAGACAGACAGAAGAGGATGATGGGACTCACAGAGGATGAGAAGAAACCAAAACATCAGTCAGCGGATGACCTCAATGACGAGTAAGTGAGCAGGTCTGTGATCTTTAACCTAAGAATATGAATTAGCATATCACATACTGCTTGACATTATTGTCAATGGTCAAAATGAGAAGAAACCAAAAACCAGTTAGCAGCAGGGGACCATGACATGTAAGTTAGCAGGTCTGTGACCTTTAACCTAAGAATATGAATTAGCATATCACATTCTGCTTGACATTATTGACAATGGTCAAAATGAGAAGAAACCAAAACACCATTTAGCAGATGGCCATGACATGTAAGTGAGAAATCTGTGACCTTTAACCTAAGAATATGAATTAGCATATCACATGATGCTTGACATGATTGGCAATGGTCAAAATAGCAACTGAGTTTGAATATTTTGAATCTATGGAAAGACATTAACCCTTACTCTATCAGAGCATTTGAAATTACAAGTTATTTTATGGAATGTTTTGGAAAGGTGGCTTTTTCACAAATTTATTTTCATTTTCTACTGTAAAAAGTTTATGTTATATGAAAGCTAAGACTTTGGACTTTAGTTTGCATAATTCTCTGGTCAAATATGCAAATTTATGCAAATGAGGTCATTAATTAAGATTATTAGATATCCTAAAACTGCTATCTTCGTGATATTCTGTTTTCTTGTGGCTAAGTAAAAAAAAAAAAATGATAGAATGTATGAATTAATGAAAGAAAGACCTTTCATTTGATAGCACTCTTTATTTTTTTTTGGAGCAAGGAAAAAATTCATTTGTCAATTTCAAATTTTTATATTGGGAGGGGGACCAGGGGTAATGCCATCCCTCAGAAATATGGCCTCTTCCAGGATCCAAATTGCTTCAAAGAAAATAATTTTTACCAACATGGGACTGCTTGGCCCCCACCATGGGTCTCTTTCCCCCAACATGGGTCTCCTGCCCAACATGTGTCTCTTTCCCACAACATGGGACCCTTTCTCCTTAAAATTTTAACCCTACTCCACTGCACTACAACCTCACAGTATGGAATTGAGATTGTACGTAATAGGTATATGGGCACTGTTACACTACAAATTAAAGGTTGATCTGTAAAGTTTCATCCATAATTACTATAAAAAAAGCAATTCATGTTAATCACATCGGATTTTATTGACCCATTTACTTGTTTATATCCTTACAAGTAAAAAATATCAGCTGATTTACAGCGTTTTTGCTTAATTTTGAACTCATCCGCACTAACGTTATCTATGCCTAACATTAGGCCTAATGAGTAACGTTAGTAAGCATAAAGTTTGAAAAATGCACTCGCAATTTTATAAATTTGAAACAATTATTTCACCTGTTTCTTATAATCTTTGAGCCTCTTTTGGGTTAGGTCCAGGTATTAAAAGATCTCCATCACTGGCGATAAGCCTTCTGACTCTTCCTAATTCTCAGTTTCACTTTCAAACAAGTTTCAGGATACACATTCTTCTGTCATCTCAACGTAAATGTCAAAAAAGTTAAAAATAACTCGAGTGACGTAGTTATAAAACATTGTTAGGAACGATCGAGGGGGCATGTCTTCTATTGTGGCAATCCATGTGAAAGCACATTGTTTTCGCTACAGAATGGTGTTTGAAACTTTTCATTACAATATAGGGGTGGATCACACAATATTTTAAGAAAAAGAGTCAAAAAATCACAAAACTTGACATATTTTACAAATGATTGATTTTTAAATTATGACCAGGTATGAGCACAATTTGATTAGATTTGGACAATGTGACTTGTCTGCATATTATATATATTAAAACAAATCTGAATTTATTTTCTGAGCAATTTTTCAAAAATATGCATTTTTTGGGACATTATAAACAAAATGAAATTTCTTAATGTTTGGACAACATTTACCAGAAAAAAGTGAGTATAGACCCCCCCAAAAAAATACAATATTATGAAACTATTTGCACTCTATTGGAATTTGGTAAGGTTCCGATTTTATTTTTGGAAAAAGGTAGTTTGAAAACAGCGATATTATCGCCGCGTGGTAAAGTAAGGGTCAAGTAACATCAACCTGTATCATAATGGAATGGTTAACTATTAATTTCACATTGATTGATATTCATATTGATGCATTTCTCAAGATTAATATCAAGTTTCCATACAATTTAGTGTATTAAAGGATTAGTTCAGTGGTCAAGCTTGTTTATCTTATATGAAAGAGGACTTCAAAAGAAACAAAATAGTGAAGAAAGTATTAAACAATCTCATTCCATTAAGGAGATATTCAAGTTTAATGTTTGGTATTATTAAAATAGAAGCGACTGAAATCAGACTAGTTGTGATGTCATAGCCTCAGATTCTTCAAAGTCTTTATGTATTCTATCATATTTTGTCTTGCAATTTTGTGGCCTAAAACCATGGGATATGTCAAAAAGGTAATAAAACTGAATCTAGGAAGGGTATTTTCAATATACCACCTGAAGAAAGAATAAAGATAAATGATTTAAATTGTAAAAAAATTAAATAAACTTTCTTTAAAATGCATAAAGACTATGAAGAATCTGAGGCTGTGACTTCACAACTAGTCTGATTTCAGTCGTTTCTACAGAAATGACACCAAATTTTAAACTTGAATATCTCCTTAACGGAATAATATTTTTTAATGCTTTCTTCACTATTTTGTTTCTTTTGAAGTCCTCTTTCATATAAGATGAACATGCTTGACCACTGAACTAATTCTTTAACATCAAATTTGTATAAATGTAACTTACTGTATAATTATTTCCCCACCAGTTTTGAGATTTTTGTAGAAAACAGGATGATGTTGAGCTATAAAGATGGGAAACCACTGAACAACGACTTCTTCTCTGCAGGTAAGGATTGTTTCAAGGAGCACTCTGCCAAATTAGGATGTATAATTATTTTGGAGTCTCTAAAATGTTCGAACACATCTTTTCTTGCACAAGATAGTACTGATCAATACTTTCAAATAATAATGTGTGGTTCCTATATAGTGCTTTCCTACGCGCAATGCATTGACCGCTTTAAAATGGAAACTTTCAAGACTCAAAACTGCAGCCAACAAGACTGTACTATTACCCTACTTGAATCTCTTATGCTGAGCTCCAAGCGAGAGGGCAGCAGGTCTCATTTTTTAGTATGACCTGGCTGGGAAACGAACCCACAACCTACCGGCTGATAAGTGGGTGCTCTACTAATTGAGCTTACCAGTCAAGTGTATTGAAAATTAGACCTGTGTTATTTCAAACATTATGCAATATCTTTCCTTAGGAAAAAAGGCCCGTCAATCATTCACAGCTAATGCACAAATCACCTCAGGCATATGATACAGCTATTTTTATCACCAGTTTGAAAACTAATTTCTCCCACTAAGACATCTAACACGGATGAGTGATTTTAATCACAAAAGTGCCCTTTGTATTCAGCACTGGATTTCTGTAATCTTATATGCAAATAACCTTGGGTTACATGGCTGTGGTGCACATGAGATTGGCAGGCAAACAATCATTGTTTAAGTGAAAACACAATACACTGAACAGGAAGTTGGGTTGGTAATTTGTCATACCTGAGTTTTCAGGATAAACTTGGGTGTCGGGTGCTGGTAGGCTTAAAGAGAAATTTTTTGGCATGATTTTCCCGCAAACACTTTGACTGAGAATTCCTTGAACATTATCTCTTCTTCTGTTCACTGTAAAACGTAGTCCGTGACAGATGTCAAAGATGTAGAAAATTTAAGATTTTTCTTCATAATCATCTTTTCTTTCTTTTTACTGTCCTTCAGCTTCACAGACCTTATTAGGTATTACTCCGCCAGCCCAAAATGAGAACCCCCAGAAACTACAAATATTTTTGAGAATTCCTATTTTATAAGAAAGGAAGGTGAACATTTTTAGGAATGATAGAGCAGGGATTGGTTTTGACTGCGTATCCAAACTTGACGAGATTTGTTTAGAAAAAAGTTTCACGGGGAACTATTTCACCATGGACCCATACCAAATTTTGAGTCAGTTGGTGAGGGTGTATAACACCTCTTCACTTCAGCCTAAAAAAGGGCCAAAACGTCTGGTGACCCCCTATTGAAAGTTTTCTCATCCAAGAGATATTATATATTTTTGTTTATATTGTTTGGAAAACATCACAAAATATCCCAAATCAATGACATTCTGGTTTAAACAGGACTCCAAACTTGACTCTTTCATCATAGGTTTTAATGGGGAAAATAATTAGTTCCATGCTACCTGTAGAGATCAAATTTTGATCTAGTTAGTTCGTATATAAATGGATAACTTACAAATATTCATAGTTGTATCTGTAGCAATAAATAAAATCACTCTAAGATTGGCAAGTGTTGTGTTTTGTTGCCAATTTTTATGATAATTTGTGATTTTTGTAAAAAGCTCTTTTTCCTCGAAATCCTGTGCAATTAAAAACTTGATTTTTAATCAATTAAAATGTAAATTTTAATTGATCCCCTTTGATACTATTTTATCAATACTTTAAAAAAATGAAGATGTTTTTATTTATTTGTTTATTTATCTATCTATCTATCAATCTATCTATCTATCTATCTATCTATCAATCTATCTATCTATCTATCGATTGATTAATTTATTGAAGTATTTATGTATTTATTGAACTATTTTTATTTTTTTAACTATTTACTTATTAAACTATTTACTTATTAAACTATTTATTTATTGAACTTTATTTATTGAACTATTTATTTATTGAACTAATAAATAATTGAACTATTTATTTATTGAACTGTTTATTTATTGAACTATTTATTTATTGAAGTATTTATTTATTGAACTATTTATTATTTATTTCACATATTTATACAGGATGACCTGTTCTGCAACAGTGCTGATCCTCCATAAGGTCCTGTTGTATACATACAAAGCTTAAAAGTACAGAAAATATCAAACATGGAACTTAAAAACGAGCAAGTATAATACTTGGTATGAATAGAATAATGATAGTGAATTTCAAAACAAATTATAAAGAAAGAATTAAAAATTATAAACAGAATTGCTCAAATAAATAAATAAACTATCACTTCAATTCTTTTCCATGATTTTCATTTCTATTAATGTTTAAGACCTAGTGACACCTAATAAGCAACATTGTATTATTGTTTTCAAAAATATTAGAAGTATCAATTTTAATTGCATTAATTTTGTATTGAAATATGAAATATATATTATTATAAAACTTGGTCTAAAAATCAATATTCAGCTCAAAAAAGTGTATTTAGTAATGAATACTCGATATAATGAATGTTGATAATCAGTTAGCAAAATTATAATTTTTGCCATCTCTTACCCAAAATACTACAAAATCTGCATATATTAGAAAAATGTGAAATTAGGATCAACTATATCAAGTAAACTATATAGTCTATTTACAAAATATAAAGATTGTTCTTTTTTTAACTATTTATGCATTTTGAATAAAGATAATAAAATAATATTTCTTAGGTATCACTAGTACTGTTATAAAGATGCAATATGTATGAATATCTCAATGTATAAAGCATTGTAAACTTTGCAAACAGAAAGAAATCTTGTTCATTCTTGACAGCAAAAAAGGCGGTAAGTTCTGAAGATGGGGAGGAAGAAGGTGATGATGACGAGGAAGATGGGTCAGCCAAAGAAGATGTGCCAGTCGAAGAAGATGTGGGAAATGATGGAGAAGGAGAAATTGAAGAGATGGAAGTTGAAGATGACGATGCTGGAAGTAGCGAAGAGGATGAAGAAGATTTAAAATCGGATGAAGAAAGTGATTCTGATGGAACTGCAGAGACTGCAAAAGAAGTTGTTCAAGGAAAAGGTAGCGCAGAGACAAAATCATCCGAGGTGAGACAGTGCGAGATCTCAAAGTCTTCATTTTCTTTTGCTTATACAGCTTGCACGCTTCAAATTTTAGTTGCTCAGAATTTTTGCAAAGTTAGCATACTATTGAGAGACATATAATTCAAAATTGAGGTAAAACCCTCACCCCTGAGCTACTGGTCCATTCATTATGTAATAAAGTTCAGAATTGAGGTAAAACCCTCACCCCTGAGTGACTGGTCCATTCATTATGTAATGAAGTTCACACATTCCTCCTGCAGGTTTGATCCAATAACTGAAACCTTCGCATTTGAGGAGCAATTGGTTCATGGAATTTTAAGTAGCCCTTTGAGCCTGTAGTTCCAGGAGTTACGCACTCAAATTTAGAATTGTCATGGTCCTGGGCACCTGGGTTGGAGATTTATCGAGCCCTAAATGTTATGTTAACTGTCTTTACACTATTCTTGACAAATTATATGTATCTTATAGAGTATGTGCATATGATGTCATGCATACTTGAACAATGCCATCCTGGGGTGGGGTGGAGGTGGTTTGTATTCCATTCCCAAAACTGCAAAAGCAAATGTTACCAGTTTTAAATGCAAAGATACCATAAATGAATGGCTTTCACTTAAGAGTTGTTCATTTTTGGTATAAAAGATGTTACGCATAGGGGTAAAACAAGTTGAAGATGTAATGAAGGAAATAAACTCTGTTTCTTCACTACGTACTTTGAGATCTATGAATTAGCGCCTGGTCTTAGGGTCATGCGGGAACTGCAGAAAACAGCTGGAAAACATAAACATGCGTTTACAATGATACTTCTTATGTCACGAAATGCAAGGAAGTAAATAAAACACACAAAATGCTGTCAAGTTAAAACAAAACTGTTAAAATATATTTCCAATCTGCACAAGACTATATCACATGGAGTTGAATAATACAAAGATCAAGATACAACTAAACTTTCAAATCCAAGGACCGCTTATAAATGCCTTGCTGACTAGCAAACTGTACCACGCTGGCCTTGAAGGCATTATTGAAAAAACCTAACAGCTTAGCCAAAACAAATTTGATGATCAAATTGATCAATGTGTTTACTGATGAGATAAACTCAGGTGACTTTGAAAGTCACTTTCATAATTTAAAACTGAAAAGATAGATTATTTCGTTTTATAAAATTTCTATGGAGTATTTGCATTGTTATGACCCATGCATTAAATACCGTTAATGCACAACAATGTTTATTTGGTTTATTCCATTTCAAAACAAGGTAATTTTTTATTAAAGCGATAAACTATATGTAAACTTTTCTCATTTTTCATTCTTTTTAGTTGTTTTTTATACCTTTTAATCAATCTAAGACAATTTTTTTAATAAAAAGGTTAATGTTTTGGCATCATGTTTATATGCGTATTTAATGCAGGTTTCAAAAGACTTTGCACTCACGAATGACCCTCCTAAAGTCGGGTCATTCTATTTGGGCTGAAGTCCTTTGTCCAATGCCTTAAATATGCATATAAACACTCTGCCTTAACATTAATCTTAAATACAAGATTCTGTTTTGTCACAAGATGATTGTTTGTTTAGTATTCCTTGAGCACTGATTGAATGATTTTACATTACATCAATGCATAAACTCTTTATAATTGATGCAATTTACTTTAGAAATAAAAAAGGTCAAGAAAATATTGATAATTAATTTTAGTTTTGAGGTGATGTTGAATTTTAGAGCATTCCCATGTTTCTCTGAAAGTAACAATCATCAACATTGTATTCCCAAGGAAATGCTATCACAGACTCAAGTTAGGGAAAAGATTAGTCAGATTCAGCTGCGTTGTTAACGCACTTCCAGTCATGGGTCAAGGAATAGTAAACAAACAATGAGTGCCCAGAAAAATATGTTTTGAGATTTGCCTCTCATGTATTAGCATCGTTCTCATAAAAAAATTAAAAAAAGAGAAAATGTAAGAAATAAATCATTAAATTGTTGCTTGCTCAGCTGTAGAAACTTGTAATATTTGCTTTTGTTCTTGTTTTTTATCACTGAAAGCCTTCCTTCCACAATTGTCAATAAGCATAGTTTATTTACAGTGAGCATTAGATTAATAATTGGTTTCACACTCCACCCATTGGAAGCATGCGTGATATCACTTGCACAAGCTCTATTGTGTCATTCAATTTGAAACTCAGTGGGTTTAGTAAAGCAAGTGGAGATCAGTACATCTGATGACATCACATAGTGGCTTGGAATCTCAGAGAATTGAGCTTCAAAATTGCTGAAGATACAACCATTTGCTGAAAACACCATTATGAATTTCCTTCAATAAGCAATCCCCTACCCAAATCATAAATTCTTACACAGAATAAACTATACTTTACATATGAACCTGCCTCATTATTGTTAACATGCTGGTAGAGAAAGACAATAAAAGCATTATTGATCTGCTCCAGTCTCTTTTTTTTTCAGGCTCAAGGTATCAAGCAGAAGAGTGGTGAATACAGTACAGACAGTATGACATACAAACTAAATTCTTTATACATGAAAATAATCAGCAATATTTGTAGATTGATCAGTTACAAACGACTGCAAAAACACAGGAGGAAAATGGAGAGAGTATTAGGATTTACATTTTAAATGTGGACAGTATTCTTTTATCCTATAACAAAATAGCAGCCATTTTAGAGAGTGAAGTACCACAGTGCACTTATGCGGGGGCACAGAATCAATTCAGATCCTGCTATTTCACAGTAGATTGCAGTCTTTCACATCTGGGTCCAAATGCTCCATAAACTATTTATATTTTAATCTTTTACCACCCATCTTTTTTTACCTTTCTCTACAATCTTTGTTTTCTGAAAATGATGTGAGAGTAAGTAATTTTATCAGAATTTACAATAATTCACAGTTCACTTGCTGCTTACTTTAATTGGGAGATTTTTTTTTCTTTTTCTTTCTTTTCAGAAAGCAAAAATTATGAAAACAGCAAAGGAAGAGTTGCCATACACATTCACAGGTAATATTAAGATTTTCACCTCCACCAACTGGAAAGCCAATCTATGACAGGTTTCTAGCTAGCTCAGAGGGGTGAATGTCACGGTAGATACAGGGGCAATATTTAGATTGATTAAAAGCCTGGGATAGAGTAATAGCACGGTAGATATGTGTGCAGGGCAATTCAACTATAGGGCAAGGGTATATCATGACCAGGGATATGTAGCTCACTTTATTTGTGAATATCGTAAGGAAATTTTGACAATGCTGAATTTGAGCACAAAGACACACCCATTTAGGAATTTGCCTTAATCAATCAACTTAATTTTTTTGTTATTGGGTCTGTCCTACAAATATCGCAAGAACAATAATGTGTACGTGTTTACCTGGATTGGTAAGGTAACTGGTATCTCAGGCATAGGTGTTACGTTGCTAATTAAAATTTCTTGTGAATTATTTGAAGTTGCCGTTAGGGCTATTTTGCAAATCTTCGGACACTGCAAAATTACTTCTTCACAAAAACACCTCTGAAACAGGCTCAAAATTTGTAAGTTACTCACTAGAGATCACCACAAGGTAGAGAATTTTTATAGCTGGTCAGTTTGTATAAAGACTAGTATTTCTTAGTGTAATATCAGTAGCATAGCAAACTGTGCATTAAGCATTCAATTTTGCTCATTGTAGAGTGATTAATGTAGAAAAATATATAATTTCCTGTTACAATATGAGGGAGAAATTTCCCCTTCCCCTACCCCACTCTCTTCATCCCTGTTCTATGATGGTACTGATTCTCTTTCCTCGAAGCCCCGTCATCATACGAGGAGCTCACATCACTCCTTTCCCATCACACAACATCAAATCAGCTGACAGTCATTGACAGGTTACGAAAATGTCACCACCCCAGCCTGGCAGAGGGCAACAAGGACAAACTCCAAAGCCTCCTTACGTTCTTGCTAGAATACTTCATTTCTGTAGCAGACGCAGAAGCGTTGGATATGGAACTACTAAATGGGCTTACAAGGTAGGCTGGCAAGTTTATGGTTAGAGGTGGATTAACACTATTCAATATGTCATTGCAGCTGTTAATTAACTCTAATTTGACTCTATAGAAGGTCCATACAGTTTTAAGACGTAGATTGCTTTCTCCAGGAAATAGTTATACCTTCGGGGAAGGAGGATATAACATATTTACCATTCGTTTGTCCGTCTTTCCTTCTGTCCATTTGTTAGTCTATCCACATGTGTTCAGTCACAGGGGGAAAGAATTGGAAAGAAATTCCTACTATATTTGTGTCTCCAAAGTGGTAATGAAGTGATCTGAAGTGGTAATAGTTGGTAGACATGTGAGTGCAAGGTGGGGCTACTTGTTAATGTTATATTCCTAGGATATATGAAACCTGAAACTCAACAGTTTAGAACAACATAATTCTACAAATCAGAATGTGAATATCAATATTTACAAAAGAAGGCTAATGTTAAATGTGAGAAAGAACAGTTTTGCTTTATTCAGGCTAGTGGGCTGATAGAACAGTTTGCCATGCAACATCATCAACCAGAAAAGCTTTCAAACATTTGAAGAAAAATATTTTGAGAAATTTGCCAATGAGGTATGATGATTTTGACAACTATCAAGCCACCTTGCGAAAGATGTAGAAGGATGGTGGGTGCAATATATGAAGGGATAGTTACCTTCTACCAGAACAGGATTTAGTAAGAGTGCCTTCTTAGTAATCCAGCTATTTGAAGTCTCTTTCAATTTTCTATGAACTTTTTTCTTTTTCTGTTACAATTTTCAGGAGCATATATGAGTTGAGTAAGCTCTCCCATCATCATACAGGAACTGTTTTTCAAGAAAAAGTTGTAGAGAAGTATCAGGAGTTCAATTCAGTGTGTCAGGAGAAGGGCTATGGGGCGTATCCCCCTGCTTCATTTGTAAGTATAATGCCGTGCTTTTCTGTTTGAGGTCTATAATGTCGGAACAATAATAATGTTTTATTAACCAGTTGTGGAGCATCTGTTGGAGACCCACCAGTGATCAAACCTGAGATGCTATGGTAGAAATCATAAAGAACTAGTGACATCTAACTTAAGTTTTACTACTTCCAAAATTTACAATGGATACTTAATACAACAAAAAATCCCATCAAAATCGGTTAAAATCTGACCATTTTACAGCATTTTCAATTTTTGGGGCTTATTGTGCAATAATTTCTGACAGTACGCATCTTCCATAGTTTGAGTAAATTCTTTGTTTTTTAATCCTTTTTAAAAATATTGTGAAGGTCAACATCTGATTCCATTCAAGTCTTTTGAAAGTTTATTATAACTCTGGGGCAACAGAATATAAATTGAAAAACAACATTTTAAAGAATGACTTCTATTTAGCTTGGTTCATCTGATGACATTACAAAGTTTGCCTGAATTCTAAAATCTTGAAAATTTGATTGACTATAAATCAAAAGCTACACAAGCTTAAGACTTAAGAGGGCACATTTTTACTCAGAATTTAATGCTGTTTCACATAAGTAAAAACTGCTACATGTCACTAGACCTTAAGCCCCTCTGCCATGGAGGTCTTGGGTGTAGTAGACACTTCTGGTGATAGTGCTTTTCAGTGGTGGCACTATGTGGGGGGGGGGGATTTTTCCCACATGAGATCGCTTTGCCCCCCCCCAACTAGCCCCCCATAAAGTTTTGTAAAGTGTCATGTTTTGTCCGATTATAGGCTTCCCCCCTCCCAAGAGACAAATTTGACCTAAATCCTGTTGCCGCCACTGATGCTTTTATAATTATGAATAACTTTCTCTTCCAACCTGCTATGTTCTTACACCATATAGTTGACCTTGTCTCAGATCGCACCATTTTTTTCTAGTTTTGTTGATATTATTTGACCTCTCTGACCCTATATGACTAGTCTCCTCAGTCCAGTCAGGTTGCTTCTTGGGGGTATTATGCTTTTCCAATAATTTATATACTTTCTTTTTGCAGTTCCTTTACTTGAAGCTGTTATCAGTCGTTTTCCCAACGTCTGACTTCAGACATTGTGTTGTCACCCCAGCAATGCTGTTAATGGGACAGATGTTGTCTCATTGTAGGGTCAGGACCCTTCGAGATGTTGGTTGCGGGTTGTTTTTGTGCAATTTGTCTCTACAGGTGAGGGTGCACTTTGCTTTTTATATGTAGATAAGATAGGCTGGAGAGATTACATTTCCCATGTATAGATTTACATGGGAGTCATGTATAGATTTACATGGGAGTCATGTATAGATTTACATGGGAGTCATGTATAGATTTACATGGGAGTCAACAATTCCAGATAATCTATTGTAACCTGTTTTGTATGAAGCCTTCAAATATGTGGCCATTTTCCTTATCATACTGCCATGCTTCCAAAATTGCAATAATTTTTTTAAGAGAAAGCGCTACAATTTGAAAGAGTATGGCCCTTTGAACCCTATCCTTGCACTTAGGTCTTGCAAAATGGACCATACTATTGGTCATTGGATTCTATACACATTAATGCAAAGCTTTGTTATTGTATAATATTCACATTAAATATTCTTTTATTTTCCACTTGAAAATGCTTCTTGTAGTTCATTTACTATATTTCAATTAAATGTTTCATTTTATTTCCAGTACGTTCACCTGTCCAAGCGAGTGATTCCAGAAGTGCTCAATTTTCTTCATGGGCTGTTATTCCTTGCCATGACAAAGGAACCAAAGAAAATATATCCAGTATGTCTTCCTTTCAAACCTGTTGGAAAATACATCAATTTACTCCATTTAACAGAGGCAAGAACATCTGAAAAGTAAGCATCCTGCTAAAAAGAATATCTGTACTGTCTTTAAGTTTGGAATTTGACAGCTTTTGTGCTTATTTCACCTCAGTTATAAGTAATTTAACAACTGTATATATTTAACCCTTAGATTCCCGATCGGCAGTTTTGACATGCACTTTTCAAAAAATTAACTTACTTCATTAAATAGGCCCACAACAGTAATCCTGGTATCATTTGAAAGAGCTTGAATGATTCTTTCAGGAATGTGACCTTTTGATGGGGGTTATGTTCAAAAAATTTGAGAAATAATGGGTTGAAAGAGATAAAATTTACAAAATGTAATGAAAAAATGATTTCTTGTTTTCAAAAGCTTACTTACCATACTTCCAGACTTGTTTTTGCCTGAAAACCTTTGAGAAACTGTTAAAGACATCAATGCATCCAATTCCGGTCGAATTTTGACTGCCTCTATCATTAATATCTTTTTTTGGCAAATTTTGTGCAAAATTTCATGATTTTTAACCTTTTTGAGGCCCAACATTTGACAAAAATTGTCAGAATCGGATGTGGACACATTTTTAATTGAAAACACAAAGAGGAACTACCCCCTCTTTATCCAGACCGAAATATAAGTTTTAAAACAAATCCACACTCTAGTGTAGCGTTAGGCGTGCGAGAAGTTTATGTAAACAACCCAGGTTCGTAAACCGTGCGGATGCGCGGATTTGTTTTATGCGACTAATTACAGGTGTGATTATTTTATGTTTATTTTCATTGTCTTTGCATGTTTTGCTCTGAGAAAGAAAATTATCAATAGAAAAGAAATTTCAAAATCTCTAAAAAAAAAACTCCCAGTTCATTATTCACAAAGAAATAATACAAGCTCAGAAAATTGAGCAATTTTGCCTAAAATTTGCATATTTTTGTCAATATTTTCTTTTATTTTGACTTTTTTGTTGAAAAGTTTATTGTCTTAGCTTTCATATAAACAAATCTTGTAGTTATAAAAAACGAAATGAAAGTTGTGAAAATTAATTTTAAAAGAAAAAATCTGAAAAATTGCAGTCACGTTTTTAACGCCCTGGGATTTGAAGGGGTAAATAAGTGTTTTAATAAGTTTTTATAGAGTGCTCTAAAAACTATGCATTCAAAGGGATTGTGTAACTGTATATAAGCTTGTACAGGAGTAAATTAAAAGAGTTTATTTAAATATATATTCATTTACATATTCAAGCAGAACAGCTCCCAATGTATACTCACCTTGCAGTTTGTAAAAAAATCAGCTCTCTAGGAGACTACTATAGATGTTTTCTAATATAAATCAGCAATTTCTAGAAAACTAATTTAAATAATGTCACCTGGCCAAAATGTACGTGTCTATAATGTACCAATTGTATACAGGGGTAATCTTAGTGATTATCAAACACTGGGGCTCTTGCCTGTCTGCACAATTCACACATGGTATGGGACCAAGCATATGAAAAAATGCTTTCAAACACTAATCATGCATGCATCATTCAAGGTAAAACACACACGCATTGGTGCTTATAACCTTTCTTCCACCAACTGCAGCTGATTGGTTGGGTAACAAAGGAAACATTCCACATAGCAGTTGATTGGTCAAAGTACTTAAGAAATCACATTTGGCTTAAATCGGCTTGAAACTGTCCATAATCTGATGCAATTAAGGGATTTTTCAAGACATACCAATAAATGTCTGGGATAAGTTGATAGAGTTAATGCCCCCATAACTATTTTTCAAGTGAGCATGTTGCTAGATCTGTGTAATCTCCTCACTTTTTTATCTTAAAGAAACATATACAATTTAAAATTTGTTTGTCACTAGCAATTGCTCAAATGAGGCTTTAAAACCCTGTTAGACTTGAACAATTTGATCAGTGCGATAATTTGAGTGTGAGTTGAGAAAAACAGTCCCGTATAATAGGTACGGTCAAAATTGGTTGTCACCTTGGCAACACCTTTTTTTACCAATGACTTTGAGCTGCTATTAAACCCCATGAAACGTTGAGAAGCATCCTATTACTCATCAAGTTCGAGAAAGTTATTACTTATGATTGTTTGGAAAATGCTTTTACAAACTGCTGCATGCTGTTTGAGTAGGCTATTTACAGCCTTGGCATTGTTTTATTTCCTCCGTATTTTTATATCTACTTTTATGCTGTATTCCTACATTACTACTACAATTGTATATATTACTAAAATTGGAGAAAATCATGTTGGTTTCTATAGGTTTGCAAGAAGTTGTTTTATATTGATTTTCTGTAACTTTGTGTGAAATATTATGTATCACAAACAAAATATGGAATGTTGAAACCTGAATAATTGGTGATGGGAAAAAATACCAACCAACCAATCATTACCTCATCTAAGAGGAAATCTCGTTTCAGAAAAATTGCTGTACACGCCACCAGTAATTGTGCTATATACTAGTAACGTCACTTACGAGACAGTTATTGATTCGCTTGTCAGTCTATGTGCAATATTTGGACCAATCAAAAGAGTTCAATTGTATTATGTATTTCTGTCTCCGTTAACATGATACCTTATCACCTCATTTAAAAAAAAAAATGTTTTGTGATATACTTTATCTTTTTGTCACTATATGACATTTGTTGGCAACATGCCAAGAACTGTTATTACTTGATCATCTGTATTGCTAAATTGATCAAAAATTAAGTTTTCTTTTCTATTCCTTGACTTGCAATAGGTCTTCCACGAGTGAAACTTTCAAATTAGACGACATTCTCCTTTTCAAAGACGATTCGCATCTTGACTCAGATCAGTTCCGGATATGGAGCATCACCCTTACCCTGAAGCTACTGTCTGAGTTCAGATATCTTTATGAAGAACATGCAAGTGCTCCAGAGTTATTTGAGTCTGTTGCTAAAATAATGGACAGCAACTTACTGAGGATGGAAAATTATCCTGCTAAGACCAAGGTTGGAATGATTTAAGAATTGTTTATGTATGTTGTTGAAAATTAATCTAACGTATTCACTCATTTCTTCAAATAGTAAATTGTGATTACATCAGAGCACTCAGTATCCAATGGTTGTACTAGCAACCTTTCATATAAAATTTCACTAAGAGTGCAAGTATATTTCAGGTTGTAATGTCTAGTCTGATTTCAGTCATTCCTACATAAATCCAATAGAGATTTAGACTTATGTATCTCTTTCCCTATTTCTAAATATTTTGTTTACCACTAATGATTCTTTGATTGTCCTCTCTCATATAAAATGATCATATTTGATAACCTATCCTTAAATTAAATGTATATAGAAAAGGTAGAGATTTGCATTAAATTCTAAGCAGAACAGGCTACAAATAGCCACAATAGCACTTATAGTTTTAAGTTATGACAAATCAAAGTTTGTAAAATACTTCAGTGTGTACAAAAGTGATGATGTATGAACAGGAATACAGCTAAAATCCTTAAATGTACTTCTTTTTATTCATTTCCGAAATTTCAAAAATCAAACTCTCTCTCAAATTGCATTCTACTGCTAAATCTTGAGTCAATGTTATAATAATATCCAATTTCTGGTTCACTGTAGCCAACTTCTCCCATTTAAAATATTTTGGGAAAGGACCAAAAAACAAAACATTATTGCAATCAATTTTCTAGTTGTCCCATTTTGAGATCACAAAATATTGTTCAATTTATGCTAATTACCTTACTTTACCTTAATTCTCTTAACGCCAGAAGGCGCACAAGGCCCAGACATCATTCCTTCATTCGCCTCTATCCTCTGCTCTTCTCCTTACATCTCTCCAGGATCTCGATCCTGCTGCGTTTCTTTCCCTCTCTCTCTCTCTATCATTCTTCGCTACGTGGTCTTTGGCATGCCAACATTTCTTCAGGTGTCCATTCGAGGGCCAAAGCACCATCATCATCATTGCTCTTTTTCAGCACATGTCCAATCAACACCACCATCTCCTTCTCACTTCCTCACTGATTTTCTGCATCCCTGCCAATGTCTAATTTATGCTAATTAGGTAAATAAGTTTTTAAATGCTATAAAATGATAAATTTTAAATGATTTTGATGTGATTTGTTGCTGTTTGCATGGTCTTTAGCATATTTTATACTACAGTACTTAAGTTCATCTTGTTGCCACGCTGTCCATATATTTTTTATTATTTTAGTTTCGTCCTTGTCTTGTTTTAAGGAGATCTATGATCAGCTGAAAGATCAGATGACACGCATAAAGGCCAGTCCAAGGAAGGCTCTGCAAAGGGAAAAGAAGAGACCCATACCGCTGAAGATGTTTGAGCCAAGGATAGAAGAAAAGTAATTTCCTGTTCGATATTTGAATGTTTGAATAGGAAAGTGTTAATTGCCCACCATATAGGGAGAATTTAAAGCATAATCCTCACCCTAACAGGTATAGGTTAGATGTAGGCTTCAAAACCTCCCTCTATGTTGGGCAATATAACACTTTCCATTTGAATAAACATTTTGACAAATAAACCAGGCTATAAATTTCCAGTCCATTTCTTTCATTATTGGTGTGCAAACGATACACCTAGGCAAATACTACCAACCCCATGATTTAATCATCCTTCAAAATCCAATTAATTCCTGATTGCTTAGATTCAATGATGGGCGTGGTGGTATTAGTTACTTGCGTAGGGCTGGAGTCTTAAAATAGCACCCGCAGAAATCCACTATTCTGCGGGTATGAAGACCGAATATTTATTGCGAGATTTATTCGTAATGTACAGAAAATGTGTAACAATTTTATCCAAGCAGATTACACTCTCTCATCTTATCACCATTCAAATAATCAATCAATCATTAGGAAAGGCTCACAATTCCAACTGCCCAGACATGGCCAGTGAAGTTATGCTTCAGTACATATATACAAAAAAGTGCATAGTATATGGACACTGAAGCATAACATCACTGGCCATGTTTGGGCAGTTGGAATTGTGAGCCTTTCCTTATACACAGAGAGTTATCCCAGAACTACAATCACTGCCAAAAAGTTTGAAAAAAAATCACTCGAATAATTTCAACAGCATTGGATGTTGTGCGCTTTGTAAGTAAGCTAGGAATGTGTGACATACAACATTGATGGAGTGGAGTTGTCCCAACTACTTTTGGCCACAATTTTATTTTCACAACAGATTTCACAAAATTGACAAAAATGTACATACTTTAGGTATAACAAGAATATGTACCATGAGTGAGTTTGTCAATGATTGTTTTATAATATCAGTATCTTATAGCTCAAACTGTATTGAATTGCTTTTAATGAAAGTAACAAGTGAACATCCTGATGACCAAGGGTAAAATGTGGTGAAGTTGACTAATTTGTTCATATCTTGGTGCAGCTATGATCCAACCAGGAAGAAGCACAGCACAGGAGACAAAGAACTAGACCAGAAAAAGAAACTGAGATACAAGTATCGCAAAGAAATGAAGGGTGCCATGAGGGAGATCAAAAAAGATACTCAGTTTATCGCGAGACAGAAACTCAAGGAACAGATGGAAAGGTGGGTTGTTTATTCGGTCTTATCCAGCTTTTTTACTCTCTACTCACTTCATTTAAAACAGGGCACAGGGTTTGAGGGGCACTTTTCTAGAACTGACATATTTTGAAAGCATCTAATCTTTAGGGGAAGCAGTATATCTTTAGTGGGAAATATGTTCCCCCTCCCCCCTTCCACTGATATTTGTGCTACTTTCTTCAAGAAAAGAAGATACATAAAGCTTGTTCAATGTTTGAAAGGCACAGTCCTGTGAAAAGGACACTTTTCCTCTCTGAAAAAGGGCAGTTTTTTCCTTTCTGAAAATAAACACTATTTTAACATTTGAGAATAGTGTGGTTCCCCTAGTGACCTCCCTGCCCAGATTCTGCTGCCTCTGCTCAGTTATGAAGATTTTAGTTAAAGTCTCTTGAAGGCTATTAACCAGTGATATCAGCATGCCACCATATCAACATAAACATTCAGTCTTGGTGGAACAATGTTAAATAAGTATCAACACTGGTAAAAGCAAGATACAAAGATTTTTAATTGAAGTCAAAATCTGGAAAAGTGTCAACAAGAAGATGCTTTGATATGAATGATAAAGTTTTTTATTGAGTTTGTGGGATGAAAAGTTTATCATCTTCATTTTTTTTTTTAGGGATGCGGTGAGGAAGCAGAAAGTGAAAGAAATAGAACACATGCTGGCGAGCCAAGAAGGAGACTATAATGCCCTTCAACGTAAGAAGGGGAAAGTCAAAAAGTTTTGAGGCAAGCAAGGATCTCTTCCATGCACCTGGTGTTGTTCAATTCATCATGGTTAAGCCTTTAGATAGGTAAACAGAACAACTACTGCATAATGACTTATAGAGAAGTACGCTTTTGAGGTGTGCATGCAGCTGAAAAAGTTGAAAATTTTACTTTGATGCCGATAGAAGCCTGGTAGTCTACACAGTCTCCGTTTCCAAAAATTCCCGGTGCACAATGTCAAACAACTTATATTAAGAATATAGTCAATTAATATAGAAGTTTGTGTTTATGTAAACAGTTACATAAATAACAACATGCACTAATAGTACACTGGCATGATGCAGAATACCTTTGGAGGTCATGAACATCATAGAGTTCATGTATATACCAACATGGAGATTTCCCAAATAGTATCTCCATGATGCCAAATAAAAACAGATTTAATTCACCAATTTTCAAAAAAAAACTGTCAAAGGGCCAATTTTTAACCAATTTTGATGAAGTATTTTGCTTTTGTTGCTTGTAGTGGACCTTTATAAAGATTTATGGATATGTAACAATTTCTATATCTGTATATTCGTTGAAAGCAAAAAGTCATCAGAATTGGTTAAAAATTGGCAATATTACAGTTTTTTGAAAGATTACTTTTGGCAGGGCCACACTGCGGTCCATCCCGTACGACACAGACTGCAGAATGTCCCTTATAACATCATATCATCTGATACAAGATGTACGGTTTGGAAATTGGAGCAGTTATTAACATTTTTCCTGCCATTTCTGACTCAAATTATGAAACTAAAGAATTTGTAAGTGACAGGCGTGCCACGCTTGACTACGGCAATATTGTCTACTGTGTCGCTCACAAGTCTTACCTCAACCACATCAACACCATCCAAAATGAAGCCCTCAGGCTTTGTCTGGGTGCCTACAGAACCTCCCCAATCACCAGCCTTAATGTTGAAGCCAGCGAACCCCCCTTTCTGCTAAGGTGTAGAAAGCTTAGCCTCTTCTATGCTTTTAGAATCCTTACCAACACCCAGAAGCCTGTTTACAACCTCATTAAGTACCCCAATTTTTCCACCCTCTTTGATAGGACTAAAACCCTATCTCCTCCCTTCAGCTTACGCATCGAATCAAACCTCTGTCTCGGTATCAACCCCACCACTCTTGGCACCTTCTCCTGGCCCACTTTTCCTCCTTGGGGCACCCCTTCCCTTCTATCCACCTGGGCCTCTCCACTCATCACAAATCACAAACCCACCCTAACCTCTTCATCAACCTCCACAACTAAATAAAAGACCAACTCTCAAACTACACCTCCATCTATACTAATGGCTCCAAGGAAGGCGACAAGACAGCTGCTGCTGCCGTCATCCAAGACATCGCCCTCAGTAGCAGGCTTCCCGACTACTCATCCATCTTCTCGGCCAAGGCCATCCTCCTCACCCTCAACTTTATTGAGTACTCCCCGCTCGGCCACTTTGCCATCTCCTCCGACTCTAAGGCTGTCCTTATTTTTTCACTCAATCTTGAATGGGATAACTCCACATCTCACATCCTCCTCCATAAACTACTTTTGCAGGAAAAGTATTCTTTTCTTCTGGATACCCAGCCATGTAGGCATTCCTGACAATGACAGGGATGATGCAGCCGCTAAGCTTGCCCTCAACCTCCCCCCCCCCCTTACCCCATTTCCTAAAACCCTTTTTGACATCAAACTGCTTATCGCTTCCCTTGTTCGTGACCGCTGGCAAACCTCATGGGACTCCTAAATTGATAACAAACTCCACATCATCCAGCCCACCATTTCAATCAAACCCACCATCCACAATCTCTCCCGTGTCGACAATGTTCACATTACCCATCTTAGAATAGGTCACACCCATCTCACTCACTCCCACCCCCTCTGCAACAATTGCCATTGCACCCTCACAGTCCATCACGTTCTCCTTGCTTGACCCCTGTACACCTTCCCAGAGCTTCCCTCACTCCCCACAACTCAATAGCCGAGCTCTTCCAGAAAAACCCTCCGGATAAAATTATCTCCTTCCTTCATCATGCTTCCCTCTACATCCATATTTAGTCCTCCTCTCCCACCCCCCTCTCTCTACTTTTTTTTTATTTTTTAAACCCATGCACCTGTCTTGATCCCAGCTTTCTGGCTTTTAGTTCTTGTGTTTCTCTCGATCTCCGCATGTTTTCTTTCCTTAATACCTCTGGAATGATCCAAGCTCTCAGGCACAATTTGACCTTCGCTGTCGCAGTGCCGTTAAGCCCTCATCAAACAAACAATCTAGAGAGGGCATTTTGAACATTTTCAAGGTCTGAAATTAAGGGAAGGAATATAAAGCATAACAAAAGCATTTTGAGGTGTTTTCCTGTTCATACATCATTTTTGCAGTATATTAAACAAAATCTTCAAACTTGCTTACTCATAAGTTTAACACTACACATGTTATTTTCAATTTTCGAAGACTGATTAAACTCATAATTTAATGCTCTGTTTGGTATGTGTGTACCTGCTCATAGACCTTTAAAGGTAAGTACTGGTGGATCCAGTTGAGTTCAGAAGACCTATGGTGGTTCAGAAATTTTCAGTTACAGTGGTTTAAATGTAATATCACCATTGGTCATACAAAGAAATAAATGTTTAAGATCCATTGAGTTGCTTATGATAAAGTGGTGAGTGGGGATTGAAATAAGATTAAATTGCAAATGATGTTTTGTTATCTCTGCATTCATTTTATTTTACATTTTAAGATGGCACAATCATAGTTTAGAGGAAAGATAAGCTCTCATCAATTCATGTAGAATGACAAGTAAGGAGAATTTTGTGGTGTAAGTTGCATGTGGCACACATGCCCCCTGCCCAAACAACAATATTCTGGCACTGCTACTGTTTACCAGAACTTGTAGGCCATGAAAACAGTTCTTGAATAGGAAACAGCAATTTTATTGTATTAAGCTGCTTTAAGGCAAGTTTTATCAGGAAATATAGATATACATAGAACTTAAAAGGGGAAAACAATACAGTAGCAGATTTAATTTTCTTTGATGAAATTTTTAAGAATTTTTTTTTCAGTTTGGAAGTTTTATGGGGTATTAGATAATATCATAGATTTTACATCTTGTCAGAAGGCTCTGGGGTGATAAGTGCTCCTTTTTGGTATGGCCTCTGCTTCCATAAAAGATGAGTACCTGAAGAAAAGCGATCACTTCCCCCTCTCCTCCCACTTTTCCCCCGGAAATTTTGTAAAGTGACATATTTTGTCCGATTTATAGGGTTTTGCCCCATTCCCCCATGAGACAAAACTGCCCCTTTTACTAGACAGAAGTGATCTTTGTTGGTGATACGGATGATAGAGCGTTTTTTCCAGGGTCCAGTCTTTTATGTTGGCATGTCCATTTCCTTGAGGCATCTCGATGTGAACACTCTGATTTCAATGTCTCAGTCAAGCACAAAAGCAGTCTTTTATTGTAAAACTCGAAAAATGGTGGTTAGAAGACGCTGCATATTCACTTGATTTCTATGCTTAAGTTGAACCCATACCGGATACTCCAGACTGGGCACATGAATCTTGAAACCCACAGTATCTTGAGCAGCAAAACCAACCAGTCGTTCGATGAGACTTTCGAAAACAGCATGTAATACATTGACGACATCCTCCTCTCGAATGACCAGTCGACCAATTCTTTCCCCGTCGAACCGCACAACGAATTCATTTGCCTTCTGGTCTCCACAATGCAGAAGCAATTCTCGACGGTAACTTTCTCATCGTTAGCTTCTTTGTCGTCGTGTTGATGAGCCTCTTCAGGCTATGGCCGCTTCATCTAGTTTTACATCCCAACATGATTGAGTCTTTCTATTTCATCAACAAGGTAATTGTAATAGTTGTTCATCGGGAATGTTTTCAACATGATTCACAAACAGTTCTTCGGGTAGACCTCCTCTCATCTCCTCCGGCTCCTGGGAGTTGATATCCCATTCCTCTGTGTCGATTTGTGCATCGCAATCTATTAAGTCTTCCCTGTATTCAACCGCCTCCTCAAAACCATCCGGCTATTCCCAACGTTTTTTACCCTTCCAGTGATTGAAAAAGTAACTTCGTTCATGAGTGTTGCCTGTTTCTAACGTCCAGCCTTAATTGAACAAAACCACCATGCATTGGGCCATGATCTGCTGATTGACAGGTAAAGATGTTGATTTGTCGAGATTGAAAGATAGAATGACATAATTCTGAGGGATTCATGCTAATTTATTTTATAAGGTGACTTGGCATAATGCCAAGATGTCCGTGAACTTCTGTCTGAAGGTGACTTTTACAATCTATTGAACTAGGGATTGATGGGCGGATTGTTTGAACTACTAGAATCTTTTTTTGAATATAGATAGGAAATTATCATTGTTTGTTTTTGTTTTTTCTGAAAAGATAATATAAGGAACGACGTAAATTTAATTGTAACATTCAAGAGATGGAGACGCTGGATGGAACATTACATCATCCTTTCACTTGTATCGTCGCAGGACCGACAGGGTGTGGAAGACCCGGTGGGTGAGAACGCTGTTGGAAGGTCGTGAGCAATTAATCGATCCACCTCCTGAACGCATGTATTGGTTTTATGCCGAATACCAACCCGATTACGAGGCATTGAAACAAGCTTTAGCTCATGTTGAATTTATCGAAGGATTACCTGGTGAAAAAGAAGTGAAATGATTGAATGCAAATCATAGGAAGCTGCTTGTCATGGACGATTTAATGAGCAAGCTGAATCCCGTCGTGACTGCGTTCTTCATGAAAGGCAGTCATCACCGTAACCTATCTGTAGTGCTTCTCGTACAAAACACTTTTTTTAGAGGTGGACGTTTACTTAGTCTAAACACTCATTATCTCGTATTTTTCAAAAACCCTCAAAATACTTCTTCTATCAATCATTTGGCTCACCAGATGTTTCCCGGTCGCTTACGGTATGTCCGAGAAGCCTATGCCGATGCCACGCGAGAGCCAACGACTACCTTTTCATCGATTTCATCCCTAAAACGCCCTATCGATTTCATTTGCAAACCAGGCTCTTCGGCCGCCGTTACCTGTATTTACCTCGATAAAAACTATCGTCGTTGACTTTTCTCTTCAGTCGACGTTATGGAAACCTACGGCAAAGTAATGAAGTGGTTCGTTGCAATCTTTTGGATCTATAAACTGTTTTTGCATTTGTGGATGTGCGGAGGAAATAGATACATCTACCCAAGTGGGGTGCATTCATTCGTCATGGAGAAGTGGAGACATCAAGAACCCTATCTCAGAGCAATCGCTGAAGGCACTTCGAAACAATGTCGCCACATGTTGGAACATGCCAGTAATCAACTGCTGCATTGTCTTTGCGAATGTGCATTGAATGTCTCTGAAGGAACGATGAAACTGACTCCTTCGCAGAAGAAAGCCCTTGCTAAACATTGACGCAAGTTACTGATTTTGGCTTGTTCTAACGTCCTCACCAAGTACAGAAGTACAAGTGTCACTTCGACAGCTTAGCTCTGGCAAATTGTTTCAAAACAGCATCGTACCTATACTGAAACAACTGCCGACTTTTCATAGCATAACTACAGGAAAAATGCAAGACAACCCCATCAAAAGACAATGATAATCTGATGATGATAAAGTAAATAATGATTAATCTCCGCCAATGAAGTTGGACAGAGGTTATGTTTGTTTGTTTGTTTGTCTGTCATCAAGATGTTAGAGCATTTAGTGACATTAAAAGGACCGGCATCCAATCCAGGGAGCACAAGGGCACAGATTCCTGACCAGACTGCACCCAATCCAGTAGCTGGGAGCATAAAGGCACAGATGCCTGACCAGACTGCACCCAATCCAGTAGCTGGGAGCATAAATTCACAGATCCATGACCAGACTGCATCCAATCCACTATCTGTGAGCATTAATACACAGATGCCTGACCAGACTGCACCTAATTTAGTTGCTGGGAACACAAATGCGCATATTCCTGACCACACTGTACCCGATCCATTAGCTGGAGCATAATTGCACGGATTCCTGACAAGTATGCACCCAATCCAGCAGCTGGGAGCTTAAATCCACAGATTCCTGACCAGACTGCACCCAATCCAGCAGCTGGGAGCATACATACACAAGATTCCTGACCAGACTTCACCCAATCCCGTAGCTGTGAGCATAAATCCACAGATTCCTGACCAGACTTCACCCAATCCAGTAGCTGTGAGCATACATCCACAGATTCCTGACCAGACTGCACCCAATCCAGCAGCTGGGAGCATACATACACAAGATTCCTGACCAGACTGCATCCAAACCAGTAGCTGTGAGCATAAATCCACAGATTCCTTACCAGACTGCACCCAATCCAGCAGCTGGGAGCATAAAAGCACAGACGATGCTGACCACAGGTATTTTATTTGATGCAATGGCAGTTGTCGACGACGACGACGAGTGAACACACAATTACAATGACTGGGTCATCACCTGCGTATTTGGTCATGATAGTGAAAATGCTATCACGAAACGCCTAATACGACCCGGACGAGGACACAGGTACGACGTACGGACAGACATAACATCGACAACCAAGTCAATGTCCACAACCTTTGATGACCAGTTGTGGTGCACTGGCATGTCTACCCAACCCAGGGCCTCGTGGTCTGTAGACATGTATGATAACCGCTACACCACACTTGGTAGACGTGGCAGTTGTCCAGGAGCAAGTGGTTTTTATATCGGTTAATACCTTGGGTTGGTCTTTACAGTAAAGTTACCCTGTGCAAAGTCATCGCAGACCTCTGGTTGTTAGGTTACAGCTGTCTCACCAAGATATATACCAATGGTAAAATGCTACTTAGGTGGCAACCATTTTTATTGTAGCGGCCATCATGAATTACCGTATGAATTTATATCCATTAAATGTAACAGAATTGACATTGAATGAAAAACATATTACTACAAAGTAATATGGAACACCAAGATATACACCAAAAATGCCAGTTATGTGGCATCCATTTTTAGTTTGGCAGCCATTTTGAATGTGACAGCCATCTTCAATTATGTATTTAAATGCATGTGA
The DNA here is from genome assembly GCA_020152595.1 of Chiridota heheva. Lineage (NCBI taxonomy): Eukaryota > Metazoa > Echinodermata > Holothuroidea > Apodida > Chiridotidae > Chiridota > Chiridota heheva. The sequence continues at coordinate 2,765,604 of JAIGNY010000327.1, read as the reverse complement.
TATAACAGAATTGGCATTGAACGAAAAAACAGATTACTACAAAATAATATGGAGCAGAAATGTGAAATATTGGGTAAAATATTACTTTCGGATATCAAATTTCAAAATGACCGCCAATCTACCAAGATGGCCGTTGAAAAAATGAAAACCATATTTAACGGATTAGTTTAGTGTTCATGCAAGTTCATCTCATGAAAGAGGAACTCAAAAGAAACAAACTGGTGAAAAGAAAGCATTCCAAACTTTTATCCCATTAAAAGGAGATATTTAAGTTATAAAGTTTTGTATAAATTGGGAATCAGACACAAATAAGTTAAATCAATTTCTTTTAATGCATTATTACAAAGAAATTGGTAATTAGGACACCAACTTCCCATAGTCAAATAGTAGACTCACTACCATATACGCAGACCTGCCAACTAGTACGATTTTGCCGTATTTAATACGGGAAAATGTTGAGAATACGATTGTACGTTTTTTGGCACCAGAATACGATTTATTTATTTAATAATTTTTTATTTATTTTTTACTCATACTTTTTACGCTCGGTTGGCGTTCATGTTCTCTTGAAGGATTGATTTTGCCGACTTGACCGATTTAGATTTAGATTTGTACAATAAGAGAAACTGGAGGTACAGTGGTAAAAAAAATTCAGCCATAGTAAACCTTTTGTTTTGTACATTTTGTTTGAAGAGTACAGTTATTTTGTCAAAAATACAACTTAGTTCCAGAATACAGTTTGGTGATCCTAACCCCCTCCCCTCTCCCCCTTTTCCTTCCACTTTCCAGATGAGAATTACGGCCGTGGTGATCTGGGATCAGGGGTGGCGCCAGTTAGAGGTAAGAGAGTCCCTGTCCCCCACACCACTGAAAAGAGTCCTGTACGCTAACGATTTTATTTTAATTCATATTTCCTTGGTCCAGTCTGAGGATTTCAGCGGCCTTTTTTCAACTTACATGGCCCGACAGCACATGGTATTGTTAGTCATCCAGGAAGTATCAACGCAAACTGCAGCGGATGGAATTCCTAGATATCCAGCTTCTTTTTCCTCCCATGTATAAATTAATTGTGAAGGAGATGACATGAATGTCAAGAATGAAATCAGGTATATAATACAATCTTAATAGTAATGAGGAAAAGTTAAAACTCTCTTATATATTGGTTGAAAGTTCAGAAGTTTCCCAGGAAAGTCCATTACATGGTGAGATACGATAGTTGGCTGTGTATGCAGGAGAATAGCATGTTCGCACACGCATGCTCACTACATGCACCTGTCTCTTTCCCATTGTTAAAAGGAGACTGAACAGTGGCGTAGGAACAATTTTTTCTTGGGGCTGAAGCTTTATTTCTCCAAGAACTTCGACCCCCATCCCCACCCAGAATCCTCGTTTTTGGCATGGTTTCTTGGAAATGTTTGGCGGTTTGGATATTTTTTCCAAAGAAGAATGAACAAGTGACATTCTTGTTATCTTCTTTTTTAATTCTAAGAATCTTGCCGTCAGTAGACATGCAGTAGACGTACAACGGTACGTATAATTTGTAATGTACCAACACACGGTACAAACACATTAGGTGTCACAGATGCCCGCACGCGTAAATCTTTTTCTTCCCAGGAGTGTTTAGGACAATTTGCATTAATATCAGTTGAAAATCCTTCTAAATCACTGTCTAATTTTCAACGGAATAAACGCAAATTGCCCTATACACTCCTGGCAGCCTGGGGGGAAATGTTATGCTGCCCACACACAAAGTCTGCGGTAGCACGCAAATGTTATGTTTAATACAGCTTCAATCAGCTTAAAATGATATAGGGTGCTAAGAAGTAATATAGTTTCCATCGAAATTACATTACCTTTTTTTATCAACATAATCGAAGAAATTAGAACATATGACAATATCCTATAAAGTTATATTATTTAAAGTGGGTATAAATAAGTCTTATAAGGGGTTTTTCATATATGAAAAGAAGGGGGCTAAAGCTGAAGCCCCCTAAATTTTGACTGGGGATAACCCCTCCCCCCCCTCCCTTCCTACGCCATTGAGACTGAATACGAGTTGGTTTGGACAAAGCTGCGTCTACTATATCATAATCGTTTATCTGAGTTCGATGGATGAATATAGCGATGTGCGAGGGATATCCTGTGGTGTAGAGCTAAATTGTGAGCTAGAGTGATCTTTTCCCAAGTGGAGTAGCCAGGATTTTCATATTAAGGGAGGGGGGGGGGGTTGGATTTAACCGACACGATATTTAGTGGTGTAGTTGAGGTGATACCGAAGGCTTAAGGGCCCTGGTGGGATACAGGGTCGAAGCCGCGGTAGGATCTAGGGGCGAAGCCCCAACGTAGCTCTCAAAATTGATATTTCAATTGCAAAAATGTCACAACGCATAGTAAAGTGTATTATAGTCAAATGTATTGTCAAAATTCATGTCAAAGAGAGCTATAATACACCATATACAAAACACAAAATAAAAGAGCAAGGCGCTCCACTTGTCGACGTGGGGTCCAGAGGCCCGCTTAAGGGTCCCTGGTGGGGTTTAGCGGCAAAGCCCTTGTTAAGGTCCGGTGACGAAGCCCTGGTTGGGGGCTGGGGGAGAAGTCCCCGGAAGCTCTCGCAAAATTTACGTTTCAAGGGCAAAAACGTATGTCACAGCGCATAGAAAGATGGTGTATTATACAAGTCAAAAATCACGTCAAAGAGAGCTTTAATACTTCATATACAAAACACAAAAGCGCAAAGCGCTCGACTTGTCGGCATGGGGTCCAGAGGGCCCCTGGTGAGGTCCAGTGGCGAAGCCCTGGTTGGGGTCCAGGGGGCGAAGAGCCCGGAAGCAACAACGCATAGTAAGAAGGTGTATTATACAAGTCAAAATTTATGTCAAAGAGTTTAGAGCTATAATACACCATATACAAAATCATGAAAACGCATAATGTGGAAATGTAATGTTTTATTGTTTGTTTGTACATGGTTAGGTTTTTCGTCACTTTTTGAAAAATATGGGTCTAAAAGAAATGTTTTCAATAATTTACTACAAACTTGTGTCAATGCTGTCAAACTTTTGAAATGAGCCTGTTCTGTATCACATGCACTCCGACACTTCCTCTCTTTCTCCCTCCGCTCTCTCCCTCCCCTCTCTCTCTCCTCCCTCCCTCTCTCCCTCCCTCCTTCTCCCTTCTCTCTCCACTACCTCTCTCCCCCTCCCTCTGTCCCTCCCTCTCTCCCTCCTCTCTCTCTCTCTCACACACACACACAATCGTACAAATGTGTATTATATTATTACCGTTTTCTGAGAAAGTTCCCTTTTAAAATCTAAAAACATAATTAGCATCTGCCAATGTCAAAGCTTGTTGAACCGATGGCACCAATCTGAACGACGAATCAAAATCTGAATCGACGGATTCAAATTTGGGGCCCCCTTGCCCATTTTGGTCACGCCACTGCTTCCCCCAGTGTTTAAAGTTACAGCCTACCATACTTATGATCAATTACTTGTTAAAATAACATTGTATTACATGATTACTGGACACTTGGCACTAATCTTAACTGAAACTATGACTACTGCACCGCACGCATATTAATAAAGTTGATGCAAGTGTACCGATAGCACCGATCTGAACCGACGGCACCAATCTGAACTGCCGGTGTAAAAGTAAATTTTGGGCCCCGGCCCTTATTTCCCACGAAATTTGGCCCTCAGACAACTAAGCGGTAGCCATCCAGTAAATTTGGTCCCCCCTCATAGTAAAAAAAATAGTCCGCTAGGAAATTTGGAAATAACAACTTGTCCCCCTTTTTGCAAGAAAAAGCCCTTCTTCTCCCTTCACTGTAAATCTCACTGCTGTTTTGCGTAAAGCACGAGTTTTTCTTCATTGTATGACGATGGGTACTGCCCAGATCGAGAAAGTATTATATTTCTTTTGCACAAAAGTGCTTTCTGGAAGCCATTTTCTGTTCGTGAGCAAATTCTATGAGTACAACGGCGCTGTATTCCGTACATAAATATTACTAATTTTGTTTTTAGCTTATCACTTCATTAATTTTGTATACGATCAATGCACATTATTAATAAAGGGAACCGTACAGACACACTAGTAAATTACCTAGTAAAATCAGTCCGTAGGGGACCAAATTCACTAGACATTCCTTAGGAAATAAAGATTGGTGCCCAAATTTACGGGGGGCAAAATTTGCTATCACACCCGCACCAATCTCAACCGACGGCACCAATCTCAACCGACGGCACCAATCTCAACCGACGGCACCAATCTCAACCGACGGCACCAATCTCAACCGACGGCACCAATCTCAACCGACCAATCTCAACCGACGGCACCAATCTCAACCGACGGCACCAATCTCAACGACGAATCTCAACCGACGGCAATCTCAACCGACGGCACCAATCTCAACCGACGGCACCAATCTCAACCGACGGCACCAATCTCAACCGACGGCACCAATCTCAACCGACGGCACCAATCTCAACCGACGGCACCAATCTCAACCGACGGCACAATCTCAATCTCAACCGACGGCACCAATCTCAACCAATCTCAGCGACGGCACCAATCTCAATCTCAACCGACGGCAATCTCAACGGGCACAATCTCAACCGACGGATTAAAACCAATCTCAACCGACAGAACCGATTAAAATATTGGGGAGGTTGAACTTCCCCCTTCCCCCTTCTCTGGCTACGCCACTGCGTCGTGTCTTATACTAACAACTTAAATGTCTATTTTCTGTTTGAAAAAACACACACAATCGTGAAATTGAATTTGACAAAAATGACACTTCTGAATGAGGAGGGGGGGGTTGAGATTCGTGGTAAATAAACTTTCAGCCACCACCCTCCCCTCCCTTTTCCTCCCCCAAGAAAAAAAAAATTGTTCCTACGCCGTTGAGTCTAGTGTACAAGTGGGAGTGTGTCATCGCGGAGAATAATAATAAATGGTAACTAGTGGTAAATATTTACTAGAAAATAAACAGATAAATAAAACTTTCGCCACACTCAAATGCTCTTTGAGAACGAACGCGGTGCCGAATGATTGATCGTACGCGTTGTGTATGCATATGCGACACTTAACCTTACTCATATTATCGCCCCATCTTTGACTCCGGGCCCCCGAGCGCATTTTCAAAAGAGTGGTGGTCAAGGTAGAGTAAGGGTTGATCAACCCTCGACAAGTGTGCCAACTCGAAAATATATGCAGCACAATCGGGTTGGGGGGGGGGGGGCACGATCGGGGTGGGGGCGGCCCAGCGGAAGACTGAGGACCCTTCAATAATCAACCCTATATTAACAGTTACTCTACCACGTGGCGATATTATCGCCGTTTGGGTTGCCCCATCTTTGACTCCCATTCGTACACTAAATAAACATGAATAATGATATATTCAATTTTCTATCTGCTCACCTGATGGGTCAATCAATTTTCCTAGCCTAGGCATATAGGCTAGGGGGAAAAAAATCGCATGTAGCCAGCATAGCGCAATTATCCGTTTCTTGAAAGGTTGCATACAACTAGTACGCAGGCGCGCTTTTGGTGCGCGTCAGATCTTGTTTATTTTGGGCCATTACGTAGTTGGTAGGTTCGGCACAGCTGATCCTTTCGTTATGTAAACAAGGAGTCGGACTGTTACCAACTGTGGTGTAATCACACTGTCTACAGACCACGAGGCCCTGGGTTCAATCCTGGGTTGGGTAGTGCGCCGCAACTGATCAAAGGCCGTGGACATTGACTTGGTTGTCGATATTATGTCTGTCCGACGTCGCTACCTGTGTTCTCGTCCAGGTCGTATTAAGCGTTTCGTGATAGCATTGTTACTATCATAACCGAATACGCAGGCGACGACCCCGTTGTCTCGTCGTCGTCGTCGTGAGGATCGCTTTTGACTTGATGCTAGAGCAGGGTGTACACACGTGGGATTGTCTGACTGTGAGACCACGTTCACGGTTGTTTGGAAGAGGTTTAATTGTTAGTCTACACTGAAGAATTTTATAACAAAAAAACCTAGATGACTATGGTGGTATCAACTGTTGTGCTTCATGAACTTCGAATTGGTGCCAAGATCAGTGAGTTGCTGGGGTCCTAGTTCTGCTGTTAGAGTGTTGGTGTTACTGAGCTAAAGTTTAACCTAAGCTATGTGCAACTTGCATTGTAACTGGTGATTAAAAAAAAAATACAATAAAATTTTAAAACTGAATAAATTAAAAAAACTGCTACTTGCCATGGCAGTGTATCTATTTACTAGTCCTACTTTCAAAATTAAACTTGAGCCTTTTAGTCTTCTTCTTCTAGGTAAGTGCCAACCATGTTCAATCCTGTGGCTGAAACCGAGGAGTTCACAACTCTTGCTGAAAGCTTGTGCACTGAGCAGTATAAGCTAACTTTAGTTATTATACACATCCTTCAGAACAGGTTGACATTAAGATTGCAGTAGGAGGGTTGTTATAGATTAGGTACAATTTCTGTTTTTTTATTTTTTTTTATTTACACGTACAAAATTGATGATTGAAAAATAACTTACGTTTTGGATAATCTTATATCAATTAGTCTAAATAATACACTTTTTCAAAAAACTTCTCCTAAATATTTAGCACCACGACGGGATAAATTTCTCCGAGATTCATATTTTTGGTCGCCATTTTCCAAGTCACCGCACGTTTGTGATTGATTATTCAGATCCGCAAATGAGTTTTAGAATGTTCCACTATGATTTTTTGTTGACAACATATTTTTTGTTCATATAATATTATTAAATAGGCCTAATATTGGTAAAAAAAGTATATAAAAAAACTGTGTGCGTAAACAAATAAATAAAGCATCAAGAAATTTTTCTTAATTTTTTTTTTCCTCAAATAATCTAAAACATATTACCCCCGTTAAAATGATATAGCCCCGATGGCGGTGTTTTGAAGTTATACCACTGAAAACCTCCGAAATAGGAGTTTTAGGATGTTTGGTTTAAAATAATCTGGCTAGAGATTGATTTTTTCCTAATTTGTTTTGTTTGTAATTTTAATAAACTTTTAATCAAACAAATATATATATATAAAAATATAATATAAATATCATATAATGTTTAAATGATGTAATATATATATATATATATATATATATATATATATATATATATATATATATATATATATATATATATATATATATATGTATATATATAAATATATATATATATATATATATATATATATATATATATATATATATATATATATATATATATATATATATATATGATTGTCATTTTTCCATATTTTGTTTATATATATATATATATATATATATATATATATATATATATATATATATATATATATATATATATATATATATATATATATATATATATATATATATATATATATATATATATATATATATATATATATATATATATATATATATATATATATATATATATATATATATATATATATATATATATATATATATATATATATATATATATATATATATATTAAACAAAATATGGAAAAATGACAATGTCTCTAGCCAACATAATTTTTCATAAACCAAATATTTCAAAAACTCCTGTTTCCTTTTTCAGTGGTATGAAGTCAAATGACGCTAGAAGATAACAGCGATGATAGCTCGACGTTAGCACATTACACAGAGCGCCAAAAAACGTCCGCGTAAAAAAGTAGGCGCAAAAGGAAAAAATCACGCAGAGTAAAAAACCGGCGCCAAAATACGCTACGGCACGAAACCAACAGAAGAACTAATGAGACGAAGTGGAAGTGGAAACATTTCCCCTAAAAACAGAAAAAGGAGAAAGATATGACAGGTCTCTATTAAGTCCATGGATGTGGCTCTTAGTTTTAATCATAAATTGCAATTCAAACAACTTTCTATCTTCCGTGCCTTTAAAGTTCCCCTAATAAAAACCACCTTCAAATGTTCCAACTTATGTCTAGGCAAGTTGAAATGCCCTGCCACGGGATAACCCTCACTGTCACCGTCAAAATCGCGAATAGACTGCTTGTGGTTATTGAACCTCAATCGGAAAGAGGTTCCAGTCTCACCAATATAAGAAATTTCTGGACATCTCGAACACATCACGTAGTAAACCACATTAGAAGAATCACAGGAAAAAGTTCCCGGTTTAATCACGTGATTCTTTGAAAAAGATACCGTCTCATCCGTGACTAAGTGCCTGCAGATTAGACAACGTGGCTTCCTGCAGGGTTTATTACCTCGCCCAGGAATCCTGCGCGATATGTTGGAACATATACATATATACATATATATATATATATATATATATATATATATATATATATATATATATATATATATATATATATATATATATATATATATATATATATATATATATATATATATATATATATATATATATATATATATATATATATATATATATATATATATATATATATATATATATATATATATATATATATATATATATATATATATATATATATATATATATATATATATATATATATATATATATATATATATATATATATATATATATATATATATATATATATATATATATATATATATATATATATATATATATATATATATATATATATATATATATATATATATATTTATATATATATATATATATATATATATATATATATATATATATATATATATATATATATATATATATATATATATATATATATATATATATATATATATATATATATATATATATATATATATATATCAAACTGGAAGAAAAAAACATGGAGCAGCATCACATTTAGATACAATTAAACAACTGAACTGTACATTTGTATAACCACACTCAAAATAGCAATCATAGGATCATTAACGTTAAATAATTAATTCCTAAAAAAATACCCCAGCCTGGTAAACTCACAAAATAAATTCATTCCCCATCCGATTTTCGAAGAAAAAAAATCACGACCCTCTTTTTGAAAAAATTGTCATTAATGATCGCTTCGTAAATGGTGTGTGCTTGAAAAAATCAGTTGCTCGAGTGTTACGCAAAATTCCTTTAAACGGTCGTTTTTAACTGTCGATTTGACCCGAAAATGGTTTTGAAAATCAGTCATTTGTTAATACTGAATTATCATTTCTTTCTTTGTGTTTGCTTTCCTTGGCTCTTAGGTTTCATCAGATAAATAAGCTCTCCATGCTGAATCTCCATGTCTAATCAGCTTTCAGAAATTAGTAAGAAAAAAATTGCGATATGGTGTATCTTTTTTTTTTTTTTCCATGAGAATCGATATCTGGCTTTTACTCATATCGTGCCAGCCATACCTCAAACTGTGGCACCAAAATGTTTATAAATTTGAGGGTCAAATTTTGGATTGTTTATTGCGAGTGCTGAGTGGGATTTCTTCAAAGTGGGGGTGCAGGATCGGAGCCACCATGTGGCGGAAAGGGAGAAAACCTCCTAGGTGTTCTGGGCTTGTAAATTAGGTCTTAGATTTATTACTGGATTTTGCATGTTGCAACTACAACAAATTTGATATTTTTTTTAATTTTGAAGATCGTTGCAGGACCCACCACAGCAATATGGCATATAAAATGCTTTGGAGACTATAAAACTGAAAAATTACAAATCAAATTACCACTGTTAAAAATTAAAAAGAAGTGATATTTCAGTCAGAATGTTATACATATGTTTTCATAATACTGAAGCAAAAAGACGTACTATGTAGTAATAATAATATCTCGTGGATTTTGCAACATAAATTGAAAAGCAAGAAAAAACGAATCCCCAACAATGGCATAACCATATATGCTACTTTTTCGTCTGAGAGGAAAATACACAAAATTTGACCTTTTTTTTGCAATGATATTTTATTAAAATTCTAAGGGTTGATGTGTGGTTATATCTACTTTTGTATGTACAAGTTTTGAAAAATAAAGCATAATTTTGTTTATTTTCTTTAAACAGTTTTGTATATATTCCTGTATAATGGTATTTTGACCATTAACTTTGAATTTTTACCACTGTATATCAATTTAAAGTGCTTAAAGGTATTAAATTAAACAAACATTGTGTGATTTAAACTACTAAAACAAAAAAAGCCTGGAAAAAAGGCAGTTCAAACGAGCACTTGAAAAAAACTTTTGTTTTAATTATCATCTTTATTTACATTTTTAAAAGGGTATCGGGCTTTCCCCCCATTGCCCCCCCCCCCTCCTTCTTGATAAAAGAACAACTGAGGCAACTGGGCCACTGCCCTGTGGTTCCAATGTCACTGTAGGCAGAAAGGACAGTTTGAATCATTTAAAATAGATTGTATAATGTATATATATAAAAAAAAGGGGGGGTGGCGGCAACCTTTTTTCAAATGAGTAGTCGTTGACAGTGGTGCTCGAATACAATACTAGACGTTTTTAGGCACCCTCTAGTCCACCTGTACCCAACTAAGGGCCCTTGGTCTGGCCCTTGGATCCCACGCCAAATGCTGGCAGATCCGCCTCCCAAAAGAAAAAAAACTGACTGTGCCCTTGACAATGATACATGTATTCTCATGCCTACAATTGTACAATTAGTGGTTTATTTGATGTTATTGATTAATTTGTTTTCTGGGTGGTTTTCATCAAAATTTTCAAAGTTTCTGTACATAATTGCCTTTAAAGGAAATGAAGAATTACTAAGCATAACATCACTCATTGTCCCATTTGTTTTGATAATGTAGATGACAGGCAGGTGAAAAGGTGTAAGAAGACATCACTGAAGCAATGCAGTAAACTGCACAGCAAGAAGGCTGGTATGGTCCTCAAGTGCATTGCCCTTGTAAGGCACCTTTAATGCATTATCATATGATTATGAAGTTTTTTCCAATGAATAGATTGCCAATCATTTTACAACAGCAACAAATGGCACATTGTTGAGTTAATTCAGACAAAAGCAGTGCAATTGAATGTGGTAACGCCTACTAATACAACTGTTTACTCTCCGTTTAAGGCATTGAAATGGTTTATGAAAAAGTATTGTTTGTTTTGTTGATGATCATTTATGTTTTTAAGAAACTGCAATTAAATTAGGAAAATTGATTAGAAAATTGAATGAAACAGTATAATGTGAATTAAGGAATGGTGAATGAATTTTAGCTCGATGCTATTCTACTACCCCCGGCGTCTGTGTCGGTGTCGCCGTTGGTTAAAATGTTGGTTAAAGTTTTATAACTTAAGTTATGAATGGTGTACATTCATGTGACTTTGCATATGGGTAAAGGACATGGGTACTGTTTAAATGAGCATGATTCGGGGAAGGGGGTGGGGCTGTGTGTGCATATTTAATAGCCTATCTCCATAAGAAAGAACAAAATTGTCAGGTTAAAGTTTTGCTTCAAGATTTTGGTTAAAGTTTTTATAACTTACATTGGGTGTACATTCATGTAACTTGGTATAGGGGTACTGTTCAAGTGAGTATGATTATGGGCTATTTCCATAACAAAGATAAATTTGCATAACGTGGTGAAAATAAAGTTTTGACAACTGATAATTGTTGACTTAATTAATTGTACATTGAGTAAACCTTGAATAAACCATGGTTGAGGCTACAACATCATTGATGTCCAGTCAGCTTTTCAATTATTCATAATTGTTCTTTGAGGGTATTCAACAAATCCAAACAATAGTTTTTTAGTCTTTACCATACCCCGATCAGTCAGGGTATCTTTCAATGATGAAATTATTTGTGTTTAAACATGCACTTTTCTGCCAAAAGTAGAATATTTCAAAATAATCATACTAGCAAACATTACACTTTAAAAAAGATAAAGGACATCAAAAGCTTTTATTTGTAGTTACTAATTATTTCATTGGGTAAATGAAATTATGATGATAACAATGATATTAATACTTAAATAAAATCTAAGTATTGACATGTAAATGTTGCTGTAATTTCACAATAATCATACTGTAATATGATCATATAAAACATTCAATCATCCACTCTCAGATATTTACTTAGTTGATCACACTTTATATTGATACACTTTCATATGATTGTGTTTTTTTGCAAATATCAGCTGAAACTTATCATTTTCATGCACATATACATAAACACTTGAACAATTGCTAATATCCTTTCCAGTCGTGTTTCAGTCACATAGTGAGAAGAAAATGTTTTCCCCTAAAAATCTTAAAAGTGATTTCTGTAGAATTAAAAGCTGTTTTAAACATCAATTTGGCAAATTTTTGCAATTGCGAAGTTCTCCCCCTCCCCTCCATTCACACACACCCACATTTTTATTTTTGGCATTGACATCAAAATCAAGATTGAACCCCCATCCATGGGTCCATCGTACGGTTTCATCTCATCCAATTTTTAATGATGCTACTTCTTTCATATCAGATATTGACTTTTTAAGTTTTAAACAAAGTTTAATTGCTGCTATTCAAGATACATGTCGCAAAACTTACATCCACACCGTCAGAATTTTAAGTGTTGTATCTCATTTGATATACATCTTCTTCTACTCAAGTTGTTTTCCCCTTTTTTTCCATTTGAAGCATGTGGATATAAACACTTGTGCAAACTAGATTATTAACACTCTCTAAGGCGCATACCTTCGTGCCTGTTGCAATTCTAACTTGTGTAGCATGATTTTATAGAGTTCATTTTATCCCCCATACTCAATATTTTGTCTGCCTCAGAAATCCTAGGCCCACCAATATTCATCCTCAAGTTTTGATCTGTAATGATCATTTGCATTCTGAACACGAGTCAAGATTATCTTCTGACTGGATTTATTCCAAGGGCATACCATTGTTTTCAATTTTATTCAGGCGATGCATTCATTGTTTAAGTTCCTTTTATCAAAGACTCACATTCCATCATTTTCCATTCATGGCAGAAACCAATTGTTTAATTTTCTTTGTTTCCAGAGACCACTTGATATAAGTATCTTTGAGTCCAGCAAATTGATTATTTGGATATTCATTCAGAGTACAAACTCATTGTTCAGCACATTTCCATTGGAAAGTTTCAAGTAAGTCTTGACAACGTAGTCTTGACATATACCTTGCAGCTTTGATGAGGGACCGGTGGTGCTCAAGGGCTACATGCTGGAAGCAGCCAGGATGACCAGACGTAAAGTTGACTGTCCCAACATGAATGAAAACTATTCTGGCGTTTGAGAGGTCCTTCCTGCGAACTACTGAGAAAAATAAAAAGGTTTGAATGTTATATACTCCTATATTTTGTTTATGTTTTTTTTCTTCAACGTTACCTCATTTTCAAGACTTTCCTGCTTTGATCTTTTTGTTTTTTGAACATTTAGTCGTTTAAATAAAGCATTCATAAAATATCTACTTATTATATGTATCTGTAATTTCATTTTCTATTTGAGATTCTCATGATAGTCAATTTAGTGTCTCCCTTGCTAAATGTAACAGTAATCTTGCTTGTAAACTACTACCACACTCAAAGTACTGCCACACACAAAGTACTGCCACACACAAAGTACTGCCACACACAAAGTCTGAAAAGACTATGAAAAGATGCTTGTAAAATTCACTTTGCAACCTCACCTTCCATAGGGTTTTCTAGGTTTTTTCTGAATTTAAGTACTTTTATTGATTTGATTTTAACTTTTGGTAATACAATTTGGAATGTGAAATGGCTAGTGTTTGAGGTTACTTATGATCATACACTTGTGTTGTGGTCATCATACAATGGTTGGTTATTGATAAATTGTGTCGTGAATGATGCTTTGCTTGATGAGAGCTTCAACCATTTTGTGGCTAGTAGATTGTAAGAAGAAGAACACATCGTAACAGATGCGCTATTGATTAAAGGAAGCAATTTCTATTTGACAAATGAATCATCGTGCTTGATAAAAAAGATATGTCTGCCTCAACTGCTCTGATGATCTCACAATTTATAACATTCAACAAACTTCCCTACACTTAAAAATAAAACAAAAAAGTTTCTTTAGACTGAGGACACCATCTCTGATTTGTTGATACTCTTCAACCAATATAGAAATTGCTACATGCCAATACACCCTAAAATACAGTTACGAGTCAAACATATATCAGTGGCTGACAAATGAGCTTTGGTTCTATATATTACGTTCTATATGTTACATATTGTGTATTATTTTTAAGGGCACTTGTATGGTTCAACCAAGAAGTTACTCGCAGATAGTTTCTCAGTGGTTCAATTAGTATGGTATATTAGCATGAAATATTTCCAGGGTTCAAGATTTACCGACAATTTGTATTCTGTTGTATTTGTTTAATGTATTGTTACTGTTTTTGAAATTTTGGATGGGACGGAAATTAGGGGCGAAATAGTAGTTTAGGCTTCATGGGTTGAGCTTCGGCATCGGTAATGTCTAGTTTAAAAATGAACATTGAGCACCAGGATTAGGACTTTCTGTTTCAATCCAAACAATTTGTACAGGTTTAGGAGATGTCTGTCAGACCAAAGAGCTTCTACATGTCTCTCAATGCATTCTTATTAATTCAATTTGTATATCGATACAGTCACTCATATGGAAGTATGTTCATTTTTGAGTAATGCAGCATTCTTGTAAAACCCTTTTTTTGCCTAGACCTGCTAGAGAGTGGGTGAAGCCAAATGTTATCAATTTTAAATGATCATATTTTCACGACAGTATTTCAGATTACGTAGAAACTTCATACTTCAATGTCAACAGTAACAGTGTATACAATTATGTTAGGAAATTTTAACAATGTGAAAGTTCAACTCGGCCGACTAAGCGACACTTAAGTACTATAAAAGCCCAAAGGATTAGTTCAGGGGTGAAGCAAGTCTATCTTATATGAAAGAGGACTCCAAAAACAAACAAAAATAGTGAAGAAAGTATTTCATTTAATCATGTTATTCCATTAAGGAGATATCTAAGCTTAAAGTTTGGTAACGTTTTTGTAGAAACGACTGACATAGACTAGTTGTAATGTCATAGCTTCAGATTCCTCAGTCTTTTTGTATTCTTTATATTTCGTTGTGTGATTTTGTGGCTGAAAAGCAATGGGATATGTCAAAAACATATATAGAAAGTTTGAGGGAAAATAATTTTAACTTTTTAAATTGTTATTTTTTTTGAAGTCCTCCTTCATATAAGATGGACATGCTTGACCACTTAACTAATCCATTACCTCATGGATAAATTAGGATGCTAACTTCGGCAATGTACATGCATCATATTTCATCTTCTGTAATAGATATAGTATATTGAGCCAAAAGTGATTTTTGCCACAAAACATTGTTAACACAAGAACTTACATATAGCAATTGATGAATATTAAGGAATATCTATTGGAATTTTATATCATTGTTATTAGAAACTTTTGCAACTTTGTGTTGTTTTAATAGGAACAAGCTTAGTACTGTATCAGCAATCTTTTAATTAATTACTTTACTTCAAAATGAACATATACTTATGTTTTCCAAATCAGTAATATACCACATACTAACCATCAGCTATGTCAATAATTTTAGCACCTCAGTATAAGCTTTCAGTCACACCAGCTGCCTCAGTTACATACTTGCAAAAGCAAATTGACATAGCTTGTCTTTTTGTTGAACTGAAAGAAATGAAATATCTTCTTTACCAAGTCACCCCAATCTGAAGGACAAATGTAAGACACATGAAATGTATGAATATATTGAATTTGATAGCACTGTATTATGCCATTCCATTTAACATATCACAAATCATTGCTGAATTATACTTTGAAAATGTAAAGAAGCATTTTTTTCTGACTTTTTGTCTGTAATATTGTACATGTAAGTTCTGAAAGACACAACATTAGGCCTATTTTGCGTTCAATGCAATGTTTAACCAGTTCAAAAGTTTCCTTACCTTGTAAGCCTAAAACCATGTAATAAACCATGTGTGTCACACTCATACACATCAAAATTTATTTTCTGCAATGTGATTGGACAAGAGGGGACAGAGGCCTACCCCTAACTGACATGGAACATCCTCCCATGACAAGCGGACATTGTCAAGTTAAATAAAATGAAGAGATTGTTATGAAAATATAAAGGATAATCAAATTGCAACGAGCCTCACCAAGCTCAATAGCTTTTTTTCACTGCATGTACTAAATATAAATCAGCTGTACTGGTATCAAAGCGAGTGAAAATGTACACACTTGTTATTTCGTACAATTTAATTTTGTTTATTTTCATTGAGGCTATGGGAACTTAAATTTACAACAACACACGCCAAAACAATGTATTGATTCTATCTTATCTCATCCAAAACTCAAATGCAATGCGAGTGGATTTTTTACATGATAGACCTATATCAATCCAAAGTGTGTGTGTGAATAGGTCAAGGCCTACGCCATTTTTATATCGGTTATTCAACTTTTCCCTAGGGCAGTTGTTTACATCAATTGATTCTTAAACAGTTCTTTTTGCCGTAATTTCAATATGACAAACAGTTCGGGAGCAACCCAAAAAACTGGGTACTTTGAAATACCCAAAAAATTGGGTACTTTTATGTATTACGTCATAGCATGAGCCTACACATTTGACTAGCCCACACTAAACATATAGGGTTTCTCATTTTCCGCTCCGGATTGTCCAAAATTTCAATGGATATCCTGAAATTTTGGAGACGGATAGTAAATAGATATTAAAAACTTTTTGCCGCTGCTTTTTATAATAAATTACCGTCGCAATTTTGAGAAAAAGAACAAAACAGACTGCCAATAATCTGTTTTATAGATTTTCTCAAAAAGGCAAGCGAGAATTTAAAAAAAAAGCGGCAAAAAGTTTTGAATATCTATTTACTATCAGTCTCTAAAATTTCATGATATCCATTGAAATTTTGGACAATCCGGAGCGGAAAATGAGAAACCTTATATGTTTAGTGTGGGCTAGTCAAATGTGTGGGCTCATGCGATGACGTAATACATCAAAGTACCCAATTTTTTAGGTATTTTAAAGTACCCAGGTTTTTGGGTTGCTCCCAAACTGACAGATATCAAATGGATATAGGACATATTCGTGTATGTAGGCCTAAAGGGTTTTTGACCTTAGGCCTATATGCTTAAGTTTTCTCTCTCACCTCTTTGCCGCAGGCTAATGGACATCGGTCGATATTCCCAGTGGTCTCAACCAATGGCTCTTTCACCAAGTCTGTGTAGAAGCTCTTTGGTCTAATGCACTTGTCAGTTATATGACTCGCCCCTACTCCCCCCGGCAATGTCAGTCAAATGTGATTTATTGACATGTGAAACAGTGACTCACAATCATTTGTGTGTCATTGTACCAAATTGTCAGAGTCAGAGTGACTCTGTTGTGAGTCAATTTACTTCAGACCCACAGAGACGAATGAGGGTAAGCCATTTTAAGAGAAATGTCAGTCACCTAAGTGACTGAGTGTTGGTCACCCACCTTGGTGCAATGACTCACCTTGTGCGGGTAAGTCACACAATTTACAAGTGCATAAGTAGCCCAACTGTCCATTAATTGAAGATGCTTGTCCAATGAACCTTTTAATTACTGCATAAGCCCAACCATATAATAGAAAACATAAATGGAAAAATTCCCCTAATTTTCCCCCATAAAACGAAATCTGAACTCACAACAATTTACAGTTGGGCATAGGTCTAATGTTCTAGTCTATGTTTTATAAACACAGTCGTCTAGTTCCTTACCCCCTTGAACCAGGACTTGTAGTTTGACAGCCAGCCCAACAAATTGACAGAAATTTAAAATTGGGAAGAAATCCCCCTCCCCTCGCTCTCACTCCCCGACCTTGTGTAACCCCATTTTTAATTAGGGAAGGCAGTATTAGGCTTAGCACAAGTCAGATAAACATCTGAACCTGAATCTGAAACAGTTAAGTCGGCAAAAATCCTTCAAGAGGACATGAACGCCAACCGAGCGTAAAAAGTATGAGTAAAAAAGAAACTAAAAAAAAAAAAGACTACTTAGCAATACAAGTGTTAGTAAGTTTAGCTTTGAAACAGTTGAGACTTGGTGCATGTACAATGTCTGACGGTAAAGCATTCCTATCCTTTAGTGTGTGAGGGAAGAAAGAGTATTCATATATATTCTTTTTAGCATAGGGAACCTAGAAATTAAGGTCATGATTATTTCTTGTATTAGTTCTGACGGTGGGGATAAGTTCATCTTTATTGATGGCGACAAGATTGTTATTGATTTTATATAGCATATGTAGCCAGGTTTTGTATCTTCTTGTTTTTAGCAGGGGCCAATCTAATTTATGAAGCATGTTTTTTACACTAGATTTATAAGAGTAGTCTGCCATACAGAACATGGCTGCTCTCCTTCGAAAAGATTCAAGTTTATTTACATCGCACTGGTGATGGGGGTCTCAGACTGCTGATGCGTACTCAAGTACTGGCCTGACTAGAGCTTTATAAGCAGTGGATTTAACGTCGCAATCTACCTACTGTGGTGTCGCGGTTATCATACCTGTCTACAGACCACGCGTGGCCCTGGGTTCAAGCCTGGGTTGGGTAGACACGCCAGTGCACCACAACTGGGTTATCAAAAAGAATCAGCACGAACTGGATTGTATAGTCAAAAGCCTCTTCATGGAAGGAAGAAGAGTGGGTGTGGCTTAATTTTCAAACCTACCGAATTAAAGAAGAATCCTTAAAGGATAAGTTCAGAAGTCAAGCATCTTATATAAAAGAAGACTTCAAAAGAAACAACATTGTCTACCAACTGTGGTGTAGCGGTTATCATACATGTCTACATACCACGAGGCCCTGGGTTCAAGCCTGGGTTGGGTAGACACGTCAGTGCACCACAACTGGGTTATCAAAGGCCGTGGACATTGACTTGGTTGTCGATGTTATGTCTGTCCGTACGTCGTACCTGTGTTCTCGTCCGGGTCGTATTGAGCGTTTCGTGATAGCATTGTTACTATCATAACCGAATACGCAGGCGACGACCCCGTCATTGTAATTGTGCGTTCACTCGTCGTCGTCGTTGGGACACTTTGAGAGGTTACGTTTTAATAGACCAAGTACAGAGTTAGCTTTCTTGGTTATGTTATGCATATGTTTATCCCATCTAAGTTTATTATCAATTTCAACACCTAGGTATGGGTGGGAGTTGACATGTTTTAGTGGCTGGTTGCATAAGGTATAAACAGGTGATTTAAAGCATTTCTTAGAGGAAATTGACAAGACGAGCATTTAGAGGGGTTGATATTCATTTCGCAATGTTCAAGTTTGTCAAGATCATCTTGGAGGATTTGTTGGTCAGAGGGGTTATCAATTGTTCTGTACACAAGGCAGTCATCAACAAACAGTCTAACTGTGCTGTTTATATTATCAGGGATGTCATTTACATATAAAAGAAAAAGTAATGGACCCAAAACAGTACATTGTGGTACACCGGATAAAACCTGTTTAGAATCAGAGATTTCACCATCACAGACAACACGCTGGATGCGGTTGTTGAGGAATGATGCAAACCAGGCCAGGAGATTGCCATCAATGCCATAGGCGGAAAGTTTGGATAACAGACGCTGGTGTGGGACTTTATTAAAGGCTTTTGAGAAGTCAAGAATAGCCATAGAGACGTTACTGTTTTGGTCAATTTGTTTAGAGATATCTTGTATTGTTAAGAGGAGTTGTGTTTCAGTACTACATCTGGAGTTGTGTTCCAGTACTACATCTGACGCTCTTAGCCCTTGGCCAACAATTGCCAATTTCTGCGAATACTGCATTGCATGTAGTTGCGCAGCATGTAGGGCATACAGAGTAGGCCGCACCTAGCAGTGGGCGCGGCGAACTGGTTATCAAAGGCCGTGGACATTGACTTGGTTGTCGATGTTATCGATGTAATTGTGTGTTCACTCGTCGTCGTCGTTGAGTGGGCGCGGCCACAATATACGGTATTTGTGGGGAAATATTAATCCAGAGATGCGCCACCTACTTTAAGTAAAGTAAGCTACCTGTTTGCTTGACCTATGCTTGGTTGACGGTCGTTATGTAAGAAAACTAAATAATTTGAGAAGTTTTCGGGGCGACGTTCCATTTTTATCCGGCAGTCCGGTTCTTTTCCAGCTAAGGGCTTTTTGAGTCCCGACAAATGACACTTGTAAGCACAATTACATACGGATCACAGGTAAATGTGTTTTTAAATATATTTCTTTTTATGCTGATGAAAGCTTTTCGTAAATCGTAGGCTAGGCTTAACGTTAGGCTCTGGTCAGTAATGTTACTGGCCTAATGTTAGGCCTTAGTCAGTAACGTTACTGCTGCTACTGGCCTAGCGTTAGGCTAAATGGGCAATTCCAGAAAATATGTGAAGATGGGGTCGCCGGGTCGGTGACATTCTCGCGGTCAGAGTAGGCAAGCTCAGTACGGGTTTTGCCAAGTTGGAGTGAAAACTTTATTATTCCAGTGAAAAAGATATTTTTTTATGAACACTTGTGTCGCCTCAGCCAGTCGGCGAAAAATATAAATGGTACACTCATACTATAGCCCCTAGGCCTATATTATGTTGGAAACTAGGGCCTATAGCCTAGACCTCACCAGAAATGAACAATCCATAGGGGCACTATGATCCCCATACTGGAAAGTTTCTTTTCTCCATGCCAAATATTTCCACCAGAGAGTTTAAAATCTTTTCCACCAGAAAGTTTAAAATCTTTTCCACCAGAAAGTTTAAAATCTTTTCCACCAGAGAATTTGAAAACCTTTAAGGGCTATGCCACGCCAGTGATGGTGGTGTAACTTTATCATTTCATGTTACTGTATTTCTGTATCAATTGGATACAAATTTATGCCAGAATTATTCATAACTGATCAATCTCCATGCTGAACTTCCCCGAAGATCTTTGGCGTAACCTAATGTTACATGTTTTCCAGCCTGGGCACTAACATTACGGTCAATAGGATTAGGAGAAAACACAATTTGTTGTGATTTCGACAAAAATTGCACATACCTCAACTGAAAACTCCCAGAAATGTAACGTAACCTGCCTTTAAGTTTAAGTCACCATTTTCGTGACAGATTTTGCCAAACTATTGGCCTGAAATAACTCCATGTACAAATTTTTGTTAAAAAATTAACAAAACACTCTTCACACAGTTAAAAATGCAGTCAACAGCTATAATTATGGTATTATGCATTTAAACTTCAGAAATATACCTGGTGACTTTAAGGTCACCTTGCCTTTAAGTCGCCACTACATGTTATTTCAATGTGAGCAGGGGATAAATGTTAAAATGTGCATGTTTAAATCGGAAGGTCTTCAATGTCCTTTCATAATAAAAACAGTGTTATTGATAGCCATAGTTAATTAAAAAAAGTCGAAACATTTATTAAAAAATAATAAAAATACTCAATTAATGATGTTAATTCGAATCCCGGTCATTTTACCCACCCCTAATCCCAATCCCGGTGATTTTACCCACCCACTTACGCCTAGTCCCAATTCCACTCACCCCTAGTCCCAATTCCACTCACCCTTAGTCCCAATTCTACCCACTCCTTGTCCCAATCCCACCCACCCCTAGTCCCAATATTCACACCTGAATCCTGGTCATTTTACCCACACTTATCCCAATCCTAGTAATTTTACCCACCCACCCTTCCCTAGTCTCAATCCCACCCACCCTTAGTCCCAATCCCACCCACCCTTAGTCCCAATCCCACCCATCCCTAGTCCCAATCCCACCCACTCCTAGTCCCAATCCCACCCACCCCTAGTCCCAATCCCACCCACCCCTAGTCCCAATCCCACCCACCCCTAGTTCTAATCCTACCCACCCCTAGACCCAATCCCACCCACCCCTAGTCCCAATCCCACCCACCCCTAGTCCCAATCCCACCCCTAGTCCCAATCCCACCCACCCCTAGTCCCTATTCCACCCACCCCTAGTACCAATCCCACCCACCCCTAGTCCCAATCCCACCCACCCCTAGTCCCAATCCCACCCACCCCTAGTCCCAATTCCACCCACCCCTAGTCCCAATCCCACCCACCCCTAGTCCCAATCCCACCCACCCCTAGTCCCTATCCCACCCACCCCTAGTCCTAATCCCACCCACCCCTAGTTCCAATCCCACCCACCTCTAGTTCCAATCCCACCCACCCGTAGTCCCAATCCCACCCACCCCTAGTCCCAATCCCACCCACCCCTAGTTCCAATCCCACCCACCTCTAGTTCCAATCCCACCCACCCGTAGTCCCAATCCCACTCACCCCTAGTCCCAATCCCACCCACCTCTAGTCCCAATTCCACCCACCGCTAGTCCCAATCCCACCCACCCCTAGTCCCAATCCCACCCACCCCTAGTCCCTATTCCACCCACCGCTAGTCCCAATCCCACCCACCCCTAGTCCCAATCCCACCCACCTCTAGTCCCAATCCCACCCACCCCTAGTTCCAATCCCACCCACCCCAGTCGCAGTGCAAAATGAATACCTCCAAGGGCCCAGATAATATCCCCTACCAGTTCCTGAAACACCTCCCCAACAAGGCCACCACTACCCTACTTACCATCCTCAACCACATTTGGCCCTCACACTCCTTTCCCCCTATCTGAAGGATAGCTATTGTCACCCCTGTCCCCAAACCGGGGAAGGACAGTAGCGACCCCTCCAGCTACCACCCCATCGCCCTTACCTGCTGTCTCTAAAATTATGGAAAGTATCATTAACCAGAGACTAAACTGGCTCCTTGAGACTAACAAAATCCTCTTCCCTCACCCAAGCGGCTTCCAGAAACGTTGCAATACCCTAAAACAGTTGATTATGCTTGACACCGCTATTCGGGAATCCTTTGCAAAAAAGGAACACCTCATTGCTATCTTTTTCAACATCGAGAAAGCTTTTGACTCTACTTGTAAATACTGCATTATCGGCAATTATTACACCATCGGCCTCAAAGGCCACCTCCCCATCTTTATTTAAAACTTCCTCTCACCCAGGCAGTTCCAAGTTTGTATTGGCCACACCCTCTCCAACCCCTACCCCAAGAAGAGGGCATTCCCCAGGGCAGCAGCCTCTCCCCCACTCTTCAACCTGAGCATGAATGACATCACAGACAACCTTGGCCCCAACATCAAATGTGCCCTCTACGTGGACGACTTCACCATCTTCTACTCCTCCCCTAGCTTTCCTCTTATCGAAAATAGTCTTTATCTCAGCCTCAACCAGCTGCAATACTGTTGCAACATAACGGGTTTTAAATTCTCCAAAGACAAGACAGTCTGCATGCACTTCTGTCATTTCAACAATCTCCACCCCAAGCCGAACCTTGTGCTAAATGGCAATCACATCCCTAGAATTGAACACACTAAGTTCCTGGGTTTAAATCTAGACCCCAAGCTCTACTACAAGCAACACATCACCAACCTGAAACAGAAATGCACAGCTCCCTCACCTTCTCCGCCTTCTCTCCAACACCACTTGGGGTGCAAACCGCCATGCTCTTATCAAAATCTTAAGGCTCACCATTAATGCCAAGCTTGACTACAGCAATATTGTCTACTGTGTCGCTCACAACTCATACCTCAACCACATCAACACCATCCAAAATGAAGCCCTCAGGCTTTGTCTAGGTGCTTACAGGACCTCCCCAATTACCAGCCTTCATGTTGAAGCCAACGAATCCCCCTTTCTGCTAAGTTGTAGAAAGCTTAGCCTCTCCTATGCAATTTCTCGACCCTCTTTGATAGGACTAAAACCCTATCCCCTCCTTCAGCTTACGCATCAAATCAGACCTCCATCTCAGCATCAGCCCCGCCGCCCTTGGCACCTTCTCCTGGCCCACTTTTCCTCCCTGGGCCAACCCCCTTCTATCCACCTGGGCCTCTCCACTCATCACAAAACCCTAACATCTTCATCAACCTCCACAACCAAATCAAAGACCAACTCTCAAACTACACCTCCATCTATACTGATGGCTTCAAGGAAGGCAACAGGACAGCTGCTGCTGCCGTCATCCAAGACATCACCCTCAGTAGCAGGCTTTCCAACTACTCGTCCATCTTTTCAGCAGAGGCAAAGACCATCCTCTTCGCCCTCAACTTTATTGAGTACTCTCCGCTCAGCCACTTTGCCATCTTCTCTGACTCCAAGGCTGTCCTTACTTCTTTGCTCAATCTTAAATGGGATAACTTCACATCCCACCTCCTCCTCCGGAAACTCCTTTCACCCACCCTTTGCAGGAAAAGTATTATTTTCTTTTGGATACTCAGCCATGTTGGCATCCCTGGCAATGACATGGCTGATGCAGCTGCTAAGCTTGCCCTCAACCTTCCCCTACCCTATTTCCCAAAACCCTTTCTGACATCAAACTGCTTATCGCTTCCCTTGTTTGTGACCGCTGGCAAATCTCATGGGGTTCCCAAATTGATAACAAACTACACGTCATCCAGCCCACCATTTCGATTAAACCCACCATCCACAACCTCTCTTGTGTTGACAACGTTGATATTATCCATCATAGAATAGGTCACACCCACCTCATTCCCACTCCTCATTGCCCCCCCCAACCCCTCTGCAACAATTACCATTGCACCCTCACAGTCTATCACGTTCTCCTTGCTTGCCCCCTGTACAAGCTTCACAGAGCTTCCCTCACTCCCCACAACTCAATAGGCGAGTTCTTCCAGAAAACCCTCCAGATAAAATTATCTTCTTCCTTTATCATGCTTCCCTCAACAACCATATTTAGTCCTCCTCTCCCACCCCCTCTTTCTATCTTGATCCCAGCTTTCTGAATTTTAGTTCTCGTGTTTCTTTCAATCTCCCTCCGTTTCCTTTCCTTCCTACCTCTATAATGATCTAATCTCTCAGGCACAATTTGACCCTCGTTGTCATGGTGCCGTTAAGCCCTCATCAAACAAACAAAATGTATAAGCCTATTCAGAATGTCACCGGGTGAATATCTTCATAATGTAGTAAGATTTTTGAATGTTTCCTCACCATTTTGTTTCTTTTGAAGTCCTCTTTCATATAAGATGGACATGTTTGACCACTGGACTAATCCTAAAAGAATAAAACAGATTTACAGATAAATTTCATTCTCCTTCTTTTCTCCACAAATTATAGTGCTCAGAAATGTTACCGTATCTGGTACAGTAAAGAAGAGGATGGTACATTTCATCATCAATATCATTTATTAGTTCAAAGATTCTACTTGAAATGCAGCAGAATAGCTCTGGACTGTCGTGTTAGGATTGCTTTAAGAAAATCATTTTTTAATGAAACTGGAATCAGAATTTACAACAGACCAAGCATGTAAGTAGTTTTGTGTTGAAAGGAATTATGTGGGATCAAAATAATGGTTTTGCTTGAATAATATAAAAAGTAAATTGATTTTTATTGTTGAGAAATTAGTTTCATGGAGGTTTCATAGAAGAATTGATTGTTCAAAAGAGAAAAAATAACTTTAAGGGGGAAAGAAGGGTGCATTTGCTGTTCAGCAATTTAACCCAAAGCAACTAGTCTATCATAAATTACCTTTTGTATTTATGTTCGGGAGGAAAGTCGTGTTGTCCTACAGAGTATTACAACTTCAGGTTATGCAAATGTATATTTTTGCAGGTATTGACTCTTTTCCCTTATTGCTGGACATACGTAGGGCGATCCCTGAAATGATAACATTTAATTATTTTTTATAGCTTTTGAAGTATCAATAAGGAATCTTGTCCCAAGAAAATTGCCTGACACGTCAGCGACATCACCAGTAAATCTGATACATAATACTGCTGTCACAAGATTTGCAATGATTATGGGATGACTTGTCATTATTTGTGTCAATATTTCAACTTATCATAAAACATTTAATTATATTTTATATTTGTCTCAACGTTTAAATGGTATCTGGCATTTTAAACAACATGCTGACTTTGGCAGAAAAAGCATTATGATATAATTTTTTAGTATCCGTATTAAATTGTATTTAACATTTAAGGATGTACTGTACAAGGCAAAGGAGTTTATGTCATTAATGAGGCTACAGCATAATTAATGGATAGTGTACATGTATGTTATAAAACGCTCTTAAGTTTTATTATATTTTGGTGCTTTTTTGGAATGTTTGTTGCATTCTACCCTACTGTATGAACCCCTGGACATTGAATGTAAAAGTGAACAATGGACTAAATTCAACTATGGTACTTAAAGGAATATTCTCATGGATTTCCATTTTGGGGTAGATCATAACATTAAATATACTTAAGATACTCCAATACTAATTTATGGAAAAAAACCTGTGCTCATCGAAAAAAGGATAAAAAATCATCGCTATTTTTCATGGGCTGGATGCCTATTTTGTAATTCCGTAAGCTTGATACATTACGTCAGAGTGACATTTTTAGTTTTGCATTGATTTTGACCAACAATACGAAAAGTCATACCAGAGACACTTACCGTGGTGCTTAGTGAATGTCACATTTTGAGTATTTTTAATTCGTAGTGTTTACATGTGATTCAAAACCAAGTACAGTAGTTGAATGGCGTTTATATGCCAAAAAAGTAAACATTTGAAATGATTATTTAAAATTTGCAAAGCAAAAGTTGCATTTGTTAGTCTTTACACTCGGCCGAGGCTAGGCTTGAGTACTACAGTGAAGTGCCATATTCCGCTGTTCAAAATAATTACCGCGAGAAAAAGAATATTTAATATCGAAAAAAGGGCAGGACAGGTATCAAACATGAACTTAAAACTTACATTGTTTAATTCCCTGCTATCGATAGTATCGTAAAAACTCACATTTTTAACTTGAAAAAACTCCTCAGCCATGGTTGCCTGGGCTATGTATATGACACACACGTACTTAGTGGTTTCCCACAACAACAATTTGTCGCTCCTACATCACTGGATAAAGTGTTCAGGAACCTTTTTTAATTATGAAATTTGCTGTTAAAATCATTTTTTCCGAATGTTAAGGGGAGATAGTCTGAAACAATGTATATGTTCCTTAATTCATAATATGAAAGATATAGGTTCACAAAAAAAAGATGGGAATATTCCTACAGTTCTTATTGATAGAGAATTATTGACCATGTAAAAGTAATAGTAAATGAGAAGTTTCAAAATATGAAGAAAAATATGATTTTCACAAAAACCTGAAATGGTGTTGTGAAAATTCTTAAGTTCACTCGTACTTTCGTTAAAATACCTCCAACTACCCCAGGTAGACTTGGCAACACTCGTGAAATCTGGAGACTAATAATAAACTTCACACTATCAATCCCTAAGTAGGCATCGACCCTCCCCTTCTAAGTCGCAAACGCAGAGAGGACGTGGTCATCACTTGCATTCGCCTAGGCCACACCTATCTCACCCACTCCCACCTCCTTTCTGGCTCTCCCAAACCTTTCTGCCCCACTTGCAATAGTAATTCCTCGATCAATCATATCCTCTTAACCTGTCCGATTTACGCCAACTCCAGATCTTTCCTTATCCCCTGCCACCACAATTTCTGAATTCTTCAAGAACAATCCCCTCCAACATTATTACCTTTCTCCGCAACAGCAACCTTTTCACTTGATTTAATTTCCCCATACCCCCATCCTTTTCTATCTCACATCCCTCTCCCCTTACCACCACTTTTTCTTCTACAACTTATTTCCTCTAAAATTTTCACTTCTCCCCATCCTCTCCTCTTCCAATCATCTCTTTCCTAACCTTTGCACCTTAATTACTTAAAACCCTCTTGGCACGTTTGACTCTGACTGTCGCGGTGCCATCAAAACAAACCAAACCTGAAATATTGGTTAATATATTTTGTCTTTTCTATGTCATAACAGCATGGGTTTTGTATTATTGTTACAAGACTTTGCCAACATCTTCAAAGCCTTCATTGGAGTCAACTATTTACAGATATCGTTTGCCTTCAAAGAAAGTGGCCTTGCAGTAAGAAAATTTCTTTTATTCATTTTTTTCTTTCCGATATGTTATTCTCTGATGTTATTTTTTAGAATAAGGAAGGTGCGGATATGTGGAGGAATTTGGTGACTGAAACTTACGTTAAAAATTATTCCCACTTTTCATCCATGTTTAAAGGAATATGGATGGGTAGAAATATCATATTCAGCAGAAAGACCTTTTAACTTTCGAAACAGATAGTTAGTATGTCACAAGCACCTGCAGTGTCACTTGTATGGTTAATCAAGGTTTGAATTGTTTTTAAACATGTGTAAAAGTTGTGATGTATGAAAGGGAAAGAAGCTCAAAATCTTTAATGTAATTCTTTAAAATTTCGTCTTAAATTTCTAGTCACTGATAATCACCAGACTGTTTTTTTGTTAGATATTGGTTGGGGGTATGAGGGAGCTTCATATTTAGCTCCTCCCATCCAGATAACGTTGGTGAAGGATTGAAAAATTATAAGTTAACATATGTAAATCCATTTGTTTTTCCATGTTGATGTCACAAAATGATTCTTTTATAATAAGGCATGAAAATTAAAATTGCTGTATAATGGTCAATTTTTGAGCAATATTAATGAAATATTTTACTATTTTCCTGGGTTATAGCTGGAGGTGTGACCGTTTAGCGTGTACACGCTACACGCTGGCAAATCTTGTAAACGTTTGCTAAATACTTTATTGCGAGTAATCGTTTTTCATACATCATTGGTTCTTGCCGTTGAAAATCAATATTCATGATTCAAATTACACACACATTCGGCTGACAAAATTGCAATCAATGACTTTTTACAAACTGTAAACCCGATTAGCATAATCCTTTTTAAATGTGCGAATCACAAATGCGCAGTAATCACTAATGAATGGTGATATTATGCACTTTGATTTCGCCGAAATCTGAGTTATCTGACTTGTAAAATGCACCGCGAATGTGCAGCAGTAAACAGTGAAACTAACAATAGGCCTAAAGTTAGGCCATAAGGCTTGAAATCCTATGCAATCAAGGCTTGTTAAAAAAGCTGTTGAATTGACCAAAAAACACTTGAAAAATACTTGAATCGTGACAATTGCATGTAAATATTACCTGATAGTCAAATAAATTTTGCAAAAAAGAAAAAATATTGCATGATAAACAAACAGAAAAATGTTTTAACAGAGCTGAAATTCTGTAAATGCGCAAAGATGGCGGCCATTTTTTGAGAGGACTGATATTTCAGAACCTCCTGGTGGTGGTGGCGTAGTTTTGAAATGCTTTATGGCAAGGTTTATCATAGGCCTAGTATGCAAGATTTTTACAGAAGAACTTTGAAAGCCGTAGCAAATAGGACAAAAAAGTTAGGCGATGTTGAGTTTAAATGACATTGAAAGGAAGTTATCTGTTCTTTCTAAACTGAATTTTCATGCATATTTTTTATAAAAATGATGATTTATACTGTAGAAGTAAACTTTTTACGATTTGGAAAGCAAAACTCAGCGTCTATTTGGGCAATGGAGTCAGTACTTTTGCCATACTTGGTTGTGCATTTTTTTTTACTTCGTCTCATAGTTTTGGAGCAATTTTGGTGTATTTCTGAAAATTACGGTACCAAACGCATGTACACGATACACGCTTGCTTTTTTTGGCATGTACACGTTTACTAAAATCCCTAAACGTTCACAGCTCTAGTTATAGCCTATTTTCTTTGAATTAAGATTATTTTGTTGCTACCTGTCCATAGGTCTTTAAGTTTTTTTTTTTGGTAAAACTATCAGACTTTTAATCAGCTTTCAAAATAGTCATGTTCATTTGTTGGTTAAAACAGGTGCAATTCAACAAACCATCATAACTAACAGTACACTGTTAGTCCTGTGTTTATCTGCAGTAGCTTTCAAAGAAATGGGTGATTGATTAGATCTCGGTGTCAATTGTCTAAATGCATATTGATTTAACTACGTAGAGTAAGTGAGCTACATGTATGTCTATGTTTTATGATCTAGCAGTTTCAGTTAACTTTCTTCTAATGTTTATCTCCTCTTATTTAGCCGCAACTTTGTAGAGTCTGCAAGGCTTAAAGGCAGAGACCTTTCACAAACTCCTTGGAGTTAATTTGTTTGTTATTTGGCGGAGCTGGAAAACAATCTATGGCTCTGGCGATTATAACTGCGAGAAAATTGGGAATTCGCAGGAAGAAAAAATTCATTAAGATATATATATATATATATTTTTCTTTTAAATTTCTTGAGTAAACAACAGTACCTTACCGCTCCTTTCTCCTGGGTATAGAGATTGAGGCTTCTCCAAGCAAATTCTTGCATCTCTTTCCGTCTCTTGCTACTACTGCAGCTTCTCCCCAGCTGTTCCATACAAAACTGTTTCTCTCCTTTTCTGCCACTCTTCTCCTTGTAGTCTTAGGTCTTCCCTTCTTTCTTCTACCTTCTGGTGTCCAGGTGATGGCTATTCTGGCATAGTTTCCTTCGTCCTTTCTTCATACATAACCCAACCATCCCCATATTCTCTTAAATATCTCCTTGTTTATCTCCACTGTGCCTGTTCTTTCATATAGTTCTTCATTGGTGACTTTCACTGGCCATCTAATTTTTAAAATAATTCTAAGGCACCTTCTTTGGAACACATGTTTCTTCTTATCAGCTTTTGTCAGCTTCCAGCTAGTTTCACATCCATGGAGGAGTACTGAGATTACATTTGATTGAAATATTTTCAGTTTAGTTTTTATCCAGTAGATGTTTGATTTCCAGATCTTGTCAAGTTGTCTGAAAGTTGCCTGCGCCGGCCCAATTCTGCGTTTTATGTCTTCATAAGTGCCTCCTTCTTGGGACATATCGAACATTAATGTCATCTTTGTTTGCCTCTATACCTTGATTGGTTGCCTCTGCATGGTATAGGTTGGTTCAAAGTTGATTCCAAGTCTTCTTTTCATCTTTCTCTCATCTCACCTTCTCCAGTGATAAGCTTTACATTTCCATTCCTTACTCCAACATTCTTCTTTCTTCCTTTATAACATATCTTCTTTGTAATTTTGTATAGACCACTCGTGTCTCCATGTCTCCATTTTCTGCTTCTTTCGCCATATTATGGACCATCTTTCTTTTATCTGATCAGACTCTTTTCTTTACTTCTTTGTCTTTCTTCTTGTGTTCTGTTCTTTTTAGCTGTTTTATTCTTTCAGATTTTCTTCCATCTATTTGACAGTTTAGATTTTTCCTGTCTTTAATAGCTCTTTATGAGTTGGCCAAAATCCATGGTTTACTTATGCCTTTTCTTCAAGCTTGCACGGTCTACCAGTTTCGTAACTCAAACCGGTTCCGTGAAACAGCGGTTTTGGTCTGACTAATGTTTTATGAAAAACCGAAAGTACGGTAAAGATCTAAATCACTGTAAATAAATGGCCAAAAGATGTAAAAATTGGTTTTGTTTCGATAAAAAGAAAGTTCATGCTTTGTATAAGAATGTATTTGGAAATACTTTTTCATATAATTGTGAAAATATGTGATATTTATGCAGATTAAATTAATTATAAGATTTAGAAATGAGAATGTTTGGAAATGCATAGTCATAAATAACACATGTACTTGTGATAACAGGCTGGAATCCGGTCGATAATAATGTCTCTGTGTCTTCTATCTGGGCTAATATTTCCATGACCACAACTGTACCTTCATTCCTTTATAATCCCTTTTATTTGAAGACCTTAACATATACTCTCCCACCGAAAATGCCACCGCGATGCACAATCGGGGCCAATTTAAAATATAGCAAGAATGATTATTGAACTTGAAAAATAACAGAGGTACTGTATGCATGATTTATGAGGGTTCTTTTTTTTTTGCTTTTGAACTATATATATATTTTTCAAATAGAGCCATGCCTGGCCATGGTTAATGTTTAAAAGACATGTTGATTATCAAGTGGGCGGGATCTGAACTGTAAGATTTTCATTTTCCCGCCGAAGGCTAAATGCAAATCAGCAACAAGTGTACTGCGTGATCAAATATACGATGGCTAGATAGTGCATTTAGAGGCTTAATTTTTATCTACTGTATTTTGCAACTATCTGATAAATTTCTTCTCCTTCTACATTAAAGAAAATTGAAATCATAACCATGAATTAGAAATTGTGAGCAAATAAGGGCATATAGATGGCCTGTCGACACAACATTTTTCACAAATTTTTTATGTGACTGGCTTGGGACATCTGGAATTTGTTTTTAGACTGACAAAGGGGTAAAATCAGCATCATTTGAGGGGAAAATGGGGTAATAAAACCACTTTTACACACAAACAGTATTAAAGTTTATTAATACATTTTATTTATCATTGCCTCTGTTATCATTTTGATCATTATTTACAGAAAATACAAACATCATTAGCTGCTATCATTTAACAGTGCACAGTTAGTGTAATACACTTAATGTTCAAAGTTCGTTTACATTACGAGTGACAAACTGGTTTTGCGGTTACAAGCGGTTTTTGTTTTGGAAACAGACTGGTTTCACATCAGGGCAAAACCATGCAAGCTTACTTTCCTTTTCCCTAATACTTTCTTTGCAGCATTGATATGTGCTGTTTTAATGTTTGTCCACTTTTCATTTATACTATCATTCCTGTCTCTCCTCATATTCTTGTTCAGCTCTTTCTTGTAGTCATGTCTTACTTCTACACATTTTAGTCTGTTGGACTCAAAAATGGGTCTTGATGTTTGGCTGTTTTTCTTCTCACCTCTCAGTTTAACTCTGATATTTCCAATTAGCAGATTGTGGTCACTGTGTATATAGGCTTCTCTTTTGGGTCTTACATCCAACAAAGACCTTCTATGTTTCCGAGATGTTGTGAAATGGTCAATTTGGTTTCTAGTATTGCCATTTGAGGCAGTCAGTGTATTTGTGTATGTCTCTATGCTTGAACATAGTACCTCCAATGATTAGTTCATTAACCTCACATAAGTCTGCAAATCATTAACTATTGTCGTTCATAATTCCCAGACCTTCTTTCTCCATTACACTTTCTCTACCCCTATTTACTCCACCAACTTTAGCATTAGCGTCTCCAATAAAAATATCGTGACTTGGTACTTCACCAATAATTCTTTGAAGTTGTTCATAGAAATAGCACAAGAAACAACAATATATGTAGTAAATATGTGCTCTAAAAATGTCTCCCATGTAATTGTGCGATGTGAAAAGTACATTCAATTGTGGAAGAGGGAAGTATGTAAAGATGTATTCACTACATTAATATTATTTCTGTCGTGATTTTTTGTGGGAAGATTTTTGACACCTTCAGAACTGGGGGAAATTGTATAATTAATTCAACGCCATCATTTGGATACATGTAGTTGTGCAGTAGTTCCTCTCCAAGCAAGGAATGGTAAATTATGTTTCTAGTGCTGCTCTTGGGCATATCTCATACAAAGGGAATAGCCTACTGAGATTTACTTTTTGCCTAGCAATTTTCCTTCAATTTAAAAAAAAAAAAGAATATGCATATTTACCTCCCAACAGGGAAGATAACATGCAACTAAGAATGTAAATTCCTCTCAGGGAGCTGAGGAGGTCAAATCCTCTCAGGGGTCTGAGAATGTAAAATCCTCTTATGGGGGCTGAGAAAGTAAAATCCTCTCAGGGGGCTGAGAAGGTGAAATCCTCTCAGGGGGCTGAGAAGGTAAAATCCTCTCAGTGGTCTGAGAATGTAAAATCCTCTCAGGGGTCTGAGAATGTAAAATCCTCAGGGTGCTGAGAATGTAAAATCCTCTCAGGGGGCTGAGAAGGTAAAATCCTCTCAGTGGTCTGAGAATGTAAAATTCTCTCTGGGGGCTGAGAAGGTAAAATCCTCTCATGGGGCTAAGAAGGTAAAATCCTCTCAGGGGGCTGAGAAGGTAAAATCCTCTCAGGAGGCTGAGAAGGTAAAATCCTTTCAGGGGTCTGAGAAGGTAAAATCCTCTCAGGGTCTGAGAATGTAAAATCCTCTCAGGGTCTGAGAATGTAAAATCCTCAGGTGCTGAGAAGGTAAAATCCTCTCAGGGGCTGAGAAGGTAAAATCCTCTCAGTGGTCTGAGAATGTAAAATCCTCTCAGTGGTCTGAGAATGTAAAATCCTCTCAGGGGGCTGAGAAGGTAAAATCCTCTCAGGGGTCTGAGAATGTAAAATACTCTCAGGGGCTGAGAATGTAAAAATCCTCTCAGGGGTCTGAGAAGGTAAAATCCTCTCAGGGGGCTGAGAAGGTAAAATCCTCTCAGGGGGCTGAGAAGGTAAAATCCTCTCAGTGGTCTGAGAATGTAAAATCCTCTCAGGGGGCTGAGAAGGTCAAATCCTCTCAGGGGTCTGAGAATGTAAAATCCTCTTATGGGGGCTGAGAAAGTAAAATCCTCTCAGGGGGCTGAGAAGGTGAAATCCTCTCAGGGGGCTGAGAAGGTAAAATCCTCTCAGTGGTCTGAGAATGTAAAATCCTCTCAGGGGTCTGAGAATGTAAAATCCTCAGGGTGCTGAGAATGTAAAATCCTCTCAGGGGGCTGAGAAGGTAAAATCCTCTCAGTGGTCTGAGAATGTAAAATCCTCTCAGGGGGCTGAGAAGGTAAAATCCTCTCAGGGGTCTGAGAATGTAAAATCCTCTCAGGGGGCTGAGAAGGTAAAATCCTCTCAGGGGTCTGAGAAGGTAAAATCCTCTCAGGGATCTGAGAAGGTAAAATCCTCTCAGGGGTCTGAGAATGTAAAATCCTCTCAGGGGTCTGAGAATGTAAAATCCTCAGGGTGCTGAGAAGGTAAAATCCTCTCAGGGGGCTGAGAAGGTAAAATCCTCTCAGTGGTCTGAGAATGTAAAATCCTCTCAGTGGTCTGAGAATGTAAAATCCTCTCAGGGGGCTGAGAAGGTAAAATCCTCTCAGGGGTCTGAGAATGTAAAATACTCTCAGGGGGCTGAGAATGTAAAATCCTCTCAGGGGTCTGAGAAGGTAAAATCCTCTCAGGGGGCTGAGAAGGTAAAATCCTCTCAGGGGGCTGAGAAGGTAAAATCCTCTCAGTGGTCTGAGAATGTAAAATCCTCTCCAAGGCTGAGAAAGTAAAATCCTCTCAGTGGTCTGAGAATGTAAAATCCTCTCATGGGGGCTAAGAAGGTAAAATCCTCTCAGGGGGCTGAGAAGGTAAAGTCCTCTCAGGGGCTGAGAAAGTAAAATCCTCAGGGGGCTGAGAAGGTGAAATCCTTTCAAGGGGCTGAGGAGGTAAAATCCTTTCAGGGGGCTGAGAAGGTAAAATCCTCTCCAAGGCTGAGAAAGTAAAATCCTCTCAGGGGGATGAGAAAGTAAAACCCTCAGGGTGCTGAGAAGGTAAAATCCTCTCAGGGGGCTGAGAAGGTAAAATCCTCTCAGTGGTCTGAGAATGTAAAATCCTCTCATGGGGGCTAAGAAGGTAAAATCCTCTCAGGGGCTGAGAAGGTAAAATCTTCTCAGGAGGCTAAAGGTAAAATCCTCTCAGGGTCTGAGAATGTAAAATCCTCTCATGGGAGCTGAGAAGGTAAAATCCTCTCAGGGGCTGTGAAGGTAAAATCCTCTCAGAAGGCTGAGCAGGTAAAATCTGCTAAGGGGCTGAGAAGGTCAAAATCTCTCCGCAGGCTGAGAAAGTAAAATCCTCTCAGAAGGCTGAGAAGGTAAAATCCTCTCAGGAGGCTGAGCAGGTAAAATCCTCTCAGGGGCAGAGAAGGTCAAATCTACTAAGGGGGCTGAGAAGGTCAAACCTACTACGGGGGCTGAGAAGGTCAAAATCTCTCAGGAGGCTGAGAAGGTAAAGTCCTCTCAGGAGGCTGAGAAGGTTAAATCCTCTCAGATGACTGAGAAGGTAAAATATTCTAAGGGGGCTGAGAAGGTATAATCCTCTCAAGGGGGGCTGAAAAGGTAAAATCTTCTAAGGGGCTGAGAAGGTAAAATCTTATCAGAGGGCTGAGGAGGTAAAATCATCTAAGGTGGCTGAGAAGGTAAAATCCTTTCAAGAGGCTGAGAAGGTCAAGTCCTCTCTGGAGGCTGAGAAGATAAAAAATCCTCTCAGGAGGGCTGAGAAAGTAAAATCTTCTAAGGGGGCTGAGAAGGTAAAATCCTCTCAGGGGGCTGAGAAAGTAGAATCTACTATGAGGGATGAGAAGAAAAATCCTCTCAGGGGGATGAGAAAGTAAAACCCTCAGGGTGCTGAGAAGGTAAAATCCTCTCAGGGGGCTGAGAAGGTAAAATCCTCTCAGTGGTCTGAGAATGTAAAATCCTCTCATGGGGGCTAAGAAGGTAAAATCCTCTCAGGGGGCTGAGAAGGTAAAATCTTCTCAGGAGGCTAAGAAGGTAAAATCCTCTCAGGGGTCTGAGAATGTAAAATCCTCTCATGGGAGCTGAGAAGGTAAAATCCTCTCAGGGGGCTGTGAAGGTAAAATCCTCTCAGAAGGCTGAGCAGGTAAAATCTGCTAAGGGGGCTGAGAAGGTCAAAATCTCTCCGCAGGCTGAGAAAGTAAAATCCTCTCAGAAGGCTGAGAAGGTAAAATCCTCTCAGGAGGCTGAGCAGGTAAAATCCTCTCAGGGGGCAGAGAAGGTCAAATCTACTAAGGGGGCTGAGAAGGTCAAACCTACTACGGGGGCTGAGAAGGTCAAAATCTCTCAGGAGGCTGAGAAGGTAAAGTCCTCTCAGGAGGCTGAGAAGGTTAAATCCTCTCAGATGACTGAGAAGGTAAAATATTCTAAGGGGGCTGAGAAGGTATAATCCTCTCAAGGGGGGCTGAAAAGGTAAAATCTTCTAAGGGGGCTGAGAAGGTAAAATCTTATCAGAGGGCTGAGGAGGTAAAATCATCTAAGGTGGCTGAGAAGGTAAAATCCTTTCAAGAGGCTGAGAAGGTCAAGTCCTCTCTGGAGGCTGAGAAGATAAAAAATCCTCTCAGGAGGGCTGAGAAAGTAAAATCTTCTAAGGGGGCTGAGAAGGTAAAATCCTCTCAGGTGCTAAGAAGGTAAAATACTCTGAGGGCAGTTTTTATTTTGTCTTCCACCTCCCAGCAACCATGCTTTCTGTGCCTCTGTCTCCCACTTGGTAGGTCTGCCTTCACCTTATAGGTCTCCACCTTCCTGCTTAGTAGGTCCATCTTCCTTCGTGCATGATTGTTTCTTATTGGTGTAAATTATAAATAATTCAAAATGTCTAATTTTGGTCTTTTAGCTCGGCCTTGCTGGTGTTGTTTTCATATCATATGCAACTATACACTGCTGTTCTCTAATTGTAAAATGCAAGAAGGAAGTCGTCCGCAGAATCATTGAAGAACCAGCATCACTTCAAGGATATGTGTCAAGCCGCCTCCTCAACGCGCAGCCTGAATATATTGAGAAGCATATAGAGTATGGTGACGTTGCCAAGGCCAGTCTTGGGAATATTGGTTATTACTTAACTGTTATAGCCCTATTTGTAACTCAGTTTGGCTTCTGCATTGGATATTTTGTATTTCTTGGGAACACCTTAGAGGATATTATATTCCCGGAGCCGAACCAAGTCAACGAAACAATAATCAAACCTTCCTTCCATGGTCAATCATCCGCAATGCAATACCATTCCGAAGTGATGTTTGATGGAAGTGGTGCTCATTATTATGGTGGTGAAGCTGACGACGATTGGAAATTTTTTACTCTGAACCTTTCATCGCGGAATCGGAACACCGTCTATTTATATTTGACCCTTATTCCGTTTCCCTTTTTTGTGGTGTTTGCGATGATCAGGAGCATACGAGACATGGGTGTACTCAGTCTCTTAGCCAACGTTTCTGTGTTTGTGGGTTATTTCAGCATTCTCTTTCACATTCTTGGTGATGGTAAGTCTTTAATATTTTAAATTTTATCAGTCCTTGCAAATTCAAAATGATAAAAAAAAAATATACATTTTCACAGTAATGGATTGATGAAGCATTAGAATAATATAATAATACAATGATTTTATATAGCACCCTTTCTATATAGGTATATTCAAAAACGTGTTACAAACAAACATAGCTCAAAACTGCAACATGCTGCCACATTTCACGGTGCAACGGCTGTAGTGTTCAAAACCCTGCTCCACTCTTTAACTGCTGAGCACCAGTCAAGAAGGCAGCAGGTCCCATTTTAAGTCGTCTTCGATACGACTCGACCAGGATTCGATCCCATGACCTGACTGAAAAGCGGGTGCTCTACCAATTGAGCTTACCAGCTGGTTAGTAGCAAAGGAGGTTGAGAATGAGTAAGGAATTAAAGGTATATGGACAGGTAGCAACCACTTTGCATAAACTGATACAAATGTCCTTCATAAACACTCACCACAAACACTTTATTACAAAATCGATCCCAAATTGTGAAAAATCTGGCTTATTTTTAGGTTTCCAAACGTATGCTCATTACGTATCGGTTTTTTCGTGATGTAAGAATAGGACAGTACAACACTAACGTTATGTGAAAGTTACATTGTACCATACAATAATACTTAAAGCTTAATGTAAAAAGTGGACTTCGCCAATCATAAAAAAATAATGGATCGGAGACAATTTTTCCTCTTTATCCACGAGAAAATGTCCTAAAATAGTCAGTTTATTGCTATTTAAGTTATATTCTGTTGTCTGATGCAAAATGACGTTTTAAAGTAGCCTAGGTCAAAGTGACACTAGAAATTATTTATTGTAGACCATGCCGTGTCCTTATTCTTATGTCACACCTTTTTTAATAATGGAAGTCCAGCTGTTTCTTAGGGCTTATTTTTTCACTTTTTCCTGAATATCTTAGAAACAAGTGGAAATTTCTGATAGATGTATGTTAATGAAATGTTTAGAATATTAAAAGGAATGTATTTATAACAAAATTGCTACCTGTCTATATGCCTTTAAAGGATTTACATCAACTTAAAGTAAAGTACATGGACGGATAGAGACACCAATAGCTAAATTGATTTAAATCCACAAAATAGCATAAAGAAAACAAAAACATCATGGGTTAAAATAAAACATGGCCATTTTACAGCTTTTAGAAGATTTGTGTGCAAATATGAGCAAATTTTTGTATTTAAAACTCTTGTTATGTATAAACTGGACATAATATATATTTTCTTATGTAAATCCATTGTTTTTTTAACCTTCAGCCATTTGTCATTAAAAAAGCGAAGGTAATTCTAATGAAGAGGATTTGATCTGTACTGTACCTGCACAGAACCTCAAAAGGCATTTTGAACATTTTCAAGTTCTGAAATTAAGGGAAGAAGGATAAAGGGAAACAATAGCACTTTGGGGTGTATTCCTGTTCACACAATATTTTTTCAATATGTTTAAAACAGATTTCAATCTCCCGTGATTACTCAATATCTTGAAATCTACTCATGCTATTTTCAAAATTCAAAGATTATTAAACGAAGACTATTAAATTTAGTGCTCTTTTTGTTAAGTCATCAAACAGAATTGTTTTGTACCTGTCCATATGCCTTTAATTTTCAAAGTCCACTTACAGTACATACACTTAAGTTCACTTACAGTACATACACTTAGATTCACTTAAAGTACATACACTTAGGTTCACTTACCGTACACACTTAGGTTCACTTACAGTACATACAATTAGGTTCACTTACAGTACATACACTTAGTTTCACTTACAGCTTCTACACTTAGGTTCACTTACAGTACATACACTTAGGTTCACGTACAGCACATACATCTAGTGACACTTAGTGACACTTACAGTGAAACTTAGGTTCACTTGCAGTGACACTTAGGTTCACTTACAGTGACACTTAGGTTCACTTACAGTGACACTTAGGTTCACTTACAGTGACACTTAGGTTCACTTACAGTGACACTTAGGTTCACTTACAGTGACACTTAGGTTCACTTAGACTTACACTTAGGTTCACTTACAGTGACACTTAGGTTCAATATGTTACAGTGACACTTAGGTTAAGTTACAGTTACACTTTGGTTCACTTACAGTACATACAATTAGGTTCACTTACAGTGACACTTAGGTTCAGTTACAGTGACACTTAGCTTCAGTTGCAGTGCATACACTTAGGTTCACTTACAGTACATACACTTAGGTTCACTTACAGTACACACACTTAGGTTCACTTACAGTACATACACTTAGGTTCATTTACAGTATATACACTTAGGTTCACTTACAGTACATACACTTAGGTTCACTTACAGTACATACACTTAGAGTGATACTTAGGTTCACTTAGAGTGACACTTAGTTTCACTTACAATACATACACTTAGGTTCACTTACAGTGACACTTAGGTTCACTTACAGTACATGCACTTAGGTTCACTTACAGTACATACACTTTGGTTTACTTACAGTACATACACTTTGGTTTACTTACAGTACATACACTTAGGTTCACTTACAATACATACACTTAGGTTCACTTACAGTAAATACACTTAGGTTCACTTATAGTACATACACTTAGGTTCAGTTACAGTACATACACTTAGGTTCACTTACAGCACATACATTTAGGTTCACTTACAGTACATACACTTAGGTTCACTTACAATACATACACTTAAGTTCACTTACAATACATACACTTTGGTTCACTTACAGTACATACACTTGGGTTCAGTTACAGTGCATACACTTTGGTTCACTTACAGTACATACACTTAGGTTCACTTATAGTACATACACTTAGGTTCACTCACAGTACATACACTTAGGTTCACTTGCAATACATACACTTTGGTTCACTTATAGTATATACACTTTGGTTCACTTACAGTGTACACACTTAGTTTCACTTACAGTATATACACTTAGGTTCACTTACAGTACATACACTTAGGTTCACTTACAGTACATACACTTAGGTTCACTTACAGTACATGAACTCTCGAAAAGTAAGGTTGTCTGGTTTTGCTAAGCAAATTTTGAAATAAGATCTAATATATGATACTCGTGTCGTTGAAAAATGAGTTGAAGTATTCATAAAAAATAATGACATATTTGAACATACTGTAGGTATCAAAGATTTTCAGTCATCACCCCCACATGCATGAAAAGTGTGTTCAATATTCTAGAGACTCAAGAAAAATACACTCTTACTTTTCGGCTGCCAGTTCCTGTCATAAAGTCAGAAGCTCAGCTAGTTTCGTTCTAGATTCAATACAAACTGAAAGAGTATTGCATATTTGCAATAGCCACACCAGAAGATAACTAGTAGGTCCTGTGTGCCAATCAGATGCCTTATAGCAGTTCAGTGAGATAAAAACAAGTCATTAAGACCAACAAACAAAATGAAATGGAATAGCAGAAACCGAAACTTAAAACTAAGGGAATTGTAAACATTACATAACCAAACCTGATTAAATCAATAGTATGAACTAAAATAGCTGGTGGTAATTGTAAAGGAAATTCCATACTCTGTCAACCATTACAAACAGAATAAGACCCTCATCTCATGAACAGGAAGAAACGATTGTCTTGAAATCTTGGATGTTATCTGTTATGTTACCAACAACATCTACGCGATGGGTATTCCATGTTCTGGTGGTAGTATGGAGTTTCTGTCCAGAGAGTTTGTCCTACAGTAGCTGCAGGCAAGCAGCATGATCAGGTTCAGATGTACTTGATCTTGTGGTACGCCATCTGACATAGGTTGCAGGCAAAATCGGTTAAAGGTCTTGGGGCTGTGATTAGTTTGCAGTTACTGCTACAACCTGTCTTCT
Organism: Chiridota heheva; assembly: GCA_020152595.1. Lineage (NCBI taxonomy): Eukaryota > Metazoa > Echinodermata > Holothuroidea > Apodida > Chiridotidae > Chiridota > Chiridota heheva. Next base: position 2,724,021 of record JAIGNY010000327.1, on the reverse strand, counting down.
ATGTTGATGGAGCATGTTTGTGGTAATAACCTTGTCTATACCTTTAATTTTCATTGCCCACCTTTAAATGGTGTTGAGGAGACCCAGGGTTGTGGGGAGGAGGGGGGGGGGGTGCATTCATTCAAGCTAAGCATGCATATACCATGATACTTCAAACCTGAGCTTTGTAGACAGTAACTCTGCCTTCAGTAACAAGCTCATCTTCAACTTTTCATAGTGCTCCAAGCCTTTGACCAGCTTTATTTACAGTTTTGGAAAGATGTTTGCACCATGATGACAGCTTGCTGTTTATTGTAACCCAATACCGGACCATCATGACAGCTTGCTGTCTATTGTAACCCAATACCGGACCATCATAACAGCTTGATGTCTATTGTAACCCAATGCAAGACCATCCTGACAGCTTGCTGTCTATTGTAAACCAATACAGGACCATCGTGACAGCTTGCTATCTATTGTTACGCAACACAGTACCATCATGACAGCTTTCTGTCTATTGTAACCCAATACAGGACCATCATGACAGCTTGCTGTCTATTGTAACCCAATACAGGACCATCATGACAGCTTGCTGTCTATTGTAACCCAATACAGGACTTAATGTTTTCTTAAATATTTTTTTTTTTTCATTTTCAGGTTTCCATGTTGCAGAAGACATCGTGTGGGTTAATTTCAAAACATTCCCAATCTTTTTTGGTCAAGTAACCTCTGCGTATGAAGGAATTGGCACAGTAAGTATTTTTAAATAATAATTATGTATTCATTTCATAGTTACAGTTGCAATTGAGCAGTCACAGTGCTCTAAGGGGCGCTACTGGAAACATTTTCCCCATATGAGATCTCTTTGAACCCCACAGAAAATCTTGTACAGGCGGCATATTTGTCTGATTTTATAGTATGTCACCTCCCCTTCCTTCTTTCCCCCTCCCCATGAGATAAAGCGCCCTCTCTTTTCCCCAGCATTAATGTCCTTGCAATGAAGGTATCATTGATTGCAAAGACTTTTTTTGATTGTAAAGATCTTAAGGAGTAGTGTCGTGCTGGTGCATGTTTATCTGATATGAAAGAGGTGAAAATGCAACAGTACTGTAATCTCTGAGTTTAAAGGATTAGTGCAGTGGTCAAGCAAGTTTATTTGATATGAATGAGGACTTTAAATGAAAGAAAATGGTGCAGAAAACATTTAAGATTATTAAAGAACAATGGAACACATTCTGCTTCTATAATTAACCCCTTCAAGGAGACATCAAGTCTGGCGTTTTCTTCATTTAATATGATAGAAATAACAATTATTAGTCATATAAAGAGATTTCACATCATGCAAAACAATTAAGCACATATTTTGTAATTTATTCAAACATCTAGTACGTTGCCTGTGGATTATGTTAGGGATAATGTGTTATGGATAGGGGATTCACTTGTAAGGTTTATATTGACACAAGAGTTTTGTGGAGTAGATCGTAGTAGAAGGATCAGGGTGTGTCTTTTAGGGGCTAGAGTTGATGATGTTAGTTATCGTGTAGACACTTGATGTAAAGGTAAAGATATCGTCGTAGTTTTAATTGGTTCCAATGATATTTCAAGGAGAAATGTTAATTTTGTTGCGGAGTTTCATGGATTTGTTATTCAAGTTGAAGGACACAGGCTGTAGGGTTCTAGTTGTTGGTCTGTTGCCGCGTAGGGGTACTTCCTTCATGATAGATAAGATATTGTTAATCAATAGTTGGCTAGAGTATTTGTCATCTGTTTGAGTTCGGTTTTGTAATTATCTGGCATAAATTTGAATATTAGGTTGATTGGTTCATAAGAGATGGTTTGCATTTAACTAGGAAAGGTGCTTGTGTTCTTGCTAGGGGTGTCAATAGGGCAATTAAGGATCTGACTCCTTTAAACTAGTCACGGGGGTAAGAGTTTAAACCCACCTGTCGGGCATGTTTCTGGGGATAAGGATTCTAGTGGTCGATTTAAGGCTATGTTTTCAAATGTTTGTAGCATTTTTACTAAGCAAGATGAGCTTCTGGCTGAAGTTTTAATTAGTAGACCTGATATAATTGGTATTACGGAGAGTTGGATTTATAGTGAAATTAGTGATTCACTGAGAGGTACATATTCCAGCTTACTCAGTTTTTAGGCTAGACAGATTCGATACTCTCAATGGTAAAGGAGGTGGCGTTTCATTGTTTGTAAAAGACAGTTTTAATTGTAGAGATATAAGTGCTCAGTTTTTTTTTTGGTTTTTTAAATTGCCTATGGTGTGAGCTTTATTGTTGATGGCGATTTTGGTAGTTCAGTGGCTGTTGGTGCTGTGTATACTGTAGATCACCAAATTCTAGTCCAGAGAACAATCAGAAATTGCTTGACTGCTTCAGGAAAGTTGCTTCTAGGAGGGTTATTGTTTTTGGGGACATTAGTTTTCCAGACATTGATTGGAATCTTTGTACTAGTGGTTTTCATTGTAAAGATTTTCTGGAACCGCTTTGCTCTCCTCAAAATTTTCAGGCTCACCATTCGTGCCAAGCTTGACTATGGCAATATTGTTTACTGTGTCGCTCACAACTCATACCTCAACCACATTAACACCATCCAAAATGAAGCCTTCAGGCTTTGTCTAGGAGCCTACAGGACCTCCCCAATCACTAGCCTTCATGTTGAAGCCAATGAACCCCCCTTTCTACTTAGATGTAAAAAGCTTAGCCTCTCCTATGCTTTTAGAGTCCTCACCAACACCCAGAACCCTGTTTACAACCTCATTAGGTACCCCAATTTCTCCTCCCTCTTTGATAGGACTAAAACCCTATCGCCTCCCTTCAGCTTACGCATTAAATCAGACCTCTTTCAACTTGGCATCAACCCCGCCACTCTCGGCACCTACTCCTGGCCCACTTTTCCGCCTTGGGCCACCCCCCTTCCTTCTGTCCACCTAGACCTCTCCACTTATAACAAAACTCAAACTCACCCTAACCTCTTCATCAATCTCCACAACCAAATCAAAGACCAACTCTCAAATTACACCTCCATCTATACTGATGGCTCTAAGGAAGGCAACAAGACAGCTGCTGCTGCCATCATCCAAGACATCACCCTTAGTAGCAGACTTCCTGACCACTCATCCATCTTTTCAGCCGAGGCTAAGGCCATTCTCCTCGCCCTCAACTTTATTGAGTACTCTCCTCTTAGTCACTTTGCCATTTTCTCTGACTCAAAGGCTGTTCTTACTTCATTACTCAATCTTAAATGGGATAACCTCACCTGCCACCTCCTCCTCCGAAACTCTTTTCTCCCACCCTCTGCAGGAAAAGTGTTCTTTCTTCTGGATACCCAGCCATGTTGGCATCCCTGGCAATGACAGGGCTGATACAGCCGCTAAGCTTGCCCTTAACCTCCTCCCTTCCCCTTTTCCCAAAACCCTCTCTGACATCAAACCGCTTATCGCTTCTCTTGTTCGTGACCGCTGGCAAACCTTATGGAACTTCCAAATTGATAACAAACTCCATGTTATCCAGCCCACAATCCCGATCAAATCCACCATCAGCAACCTTTCTCGAATCGACAACGTTCATAATACCCGTCTTAGAATTGGTCACACCCACCTCACTCACTCCCACCTCCTTATTGGTTCCCCCCAACCCCTCTGTAACAATTGCCACTGCATCCTCACAATCCAACACGTTCTCCTTGCTTGCCCCCTGTACAACCTTCCTAGAACTTCCCTTGCTCCCCACAACTCAATTGCTGAGTTCTTCCAAAAAAATCCTCCAGATAAAATAATCTCCTTCCTTCAGCATGCATCCCTCTACAACCATATTTAATTCTCCTCTTCCACCCCCTCTCTACTTTGTTTTTGTTTTACCCATGCACCTCCTCTCTCGATCACAGCTTTCTGGCTTTTGTTCTTGAGTTTCTCTCATTCTCCCCCTGGTCTCTTTCCTTACTACCTCTAAAATGATCTGACCTCTCAGGCACAATTTGACCTTCGTTGTCGTGGTGCCGTTAAGACCTCATCAAACAAACAAACAAACTGTATCTGAATGCCTTTTCACCCAGCATGTGTTATTCCCCACACGTGGTAGTAATTATCTTGATATGATTTTCAGTAGTAAAGAAAGTATGGTTAGAAATGTGCTAAGTAGCGGTAAGGTAGGGTGTAGTGATCATGACCTCATTAGTTTTGATCTGTATTGTTTCACAAAAGCTTCTTTAGCTATTAAACTGGTTTTAGATTTAAAGAATGCTGACTTTGCTGCACTTCAGGATAATTTGTCATTTGATTGGACCTCTTTGCTCCGTGACTTAGATCCTTCTAAAGCATGGGATGTTATCTAAACTATAGTTTTAGAGGGTGTAAATAGGTTTGTCCCATTAAAGAAAGTCTGTAGGCGTAATCGGCCAGTGTGGATGTCTTGGGAGGTTTTGCAGGCTATTCAGAAAAAGAAAAAGTTGTGGCCTTGGTTCAAACACAGTGCGTGTCCTGTGGAGTTTGCTAGGTATAGGGATCATGAAAAGTTTACAAAGGGTTTGATAAGAGATACTAAAGTGCTTTTTGAAAAATGTTTGTCCAAAGAGGTTAAGATTAATCCTAAGTCGTTTCATTCTTATGTTCACTCAAAGCAAAAAACCAAGGAGGTTGTTGGTCCCCTTCAGGGTAATGACGGTGTTACTATCAATAAGGATATGGCTGAGGTTTCGAATGACTACTTTGTGTCTGTTTTTACTAAGGAGTCCCCTGCTGATGATCTTGTGGATTATCTTAGTTTGCGCTCTCCAGTATCCATTAAGAATGTTGATTTAGTTGATGTTGTGTCTCAGAAGTTGAAGGGTTTGAATTCAAATAAAGCACTTGGTCCAGATGGTAGACATCCTGCTGTCTTATGTGAGTGTTCTGATGTTCTTTCTGCTCCCCTGAGTATTATCTTTTTAAAGTGCTTTGATGTTGGTATTGTTCCTAGTGATTGGAGAACTGCTAATGTTACTCATATTTTAAAAAAAGGTGACCACAGTTTGCTTGTAACTATAGGCCAGTGAGTCTTACTAGTGTTGTGTGCAAGGTCATGGAGTCCATTGTTAAGGATCTTGCACTACATTATTTACTGGTCAATGGTTTGTTGAATTTGTCCCAGCATGGGTTCTTACCTATTAAAGAGGTCTTGTGTTTCTGATTTATTGGAGTTTCTTGATGATGTTACTAAACTAGTTGATTCTGGTCATAATGTGGATGTTATCTATTTAGTTTTCAAAAAAGCATTTGATAAGGTTCCATTGGGTAGGCTCATAATGAAAACAAGAGTGCTTGGTGTGAAGGGAAAGTGTGCCAGTTGCTTATATTCTTGATTAGTTGACAGGTCACAAAGAGTTGTTGTTAATGGTGAAGTATCTCCATGGAAGAAGGTTACAAGTGGTGTTCCTCAGGGTTCTGTATTGGGTCCACTTCTTTTCTTAATTTTCATTAATGATGTTGATGTTTCCCTTTACTCCAGGATTTGTAAATTTGCTGATGACACTAAGCTGTACAGGATTGTTGATGATGCTAGGGATTCTTCACTTTTGCAAACTGATCTGGATTAGTTAGTTTCTTGGTCCCAAACATGTCAGATGTCATTCAATGTTGATAAATGCAAAGTTATTCATTTTGGTCAGAGCAATTTAGCTTTTGATTACTGCATGAATGGTTCAAATCTTGGTTGTGTTGATCAAGAAAGGGATCTAGGTGTCGTCATTTCTAGCAATCTGACGCCTTCTAAACAGTGTGCTTTAGCAGCTGCAAGGGCAAATAGGATGCTTGGTTTGATTAAAACGAATTTTTGTTTTCTTGGTAAAGAGGTTGTTCTTAATTTGTATAATCAGTTAGTGAAGCCCCACCTTGAGTATGCTATTCAGGCTTGGAGTCCCTTTTATGAAAAGGATAAGTTCATTTTGGAGCAGGTTCAGCGAAAAGCCAGTAGACTTATTCCCGAAGTAAAGAACCTTTTTTATGAATCTAGGTTGCAAATTCTTGGTTTGACCACGCTTGAGTTAAGAAGAGTACGTGGCGATATAATTAAGGTTTTTAAATTCCTATCTAGTAGTGATGCTTTGACTTCCTGTTTGTTCTTGCATGTTTCAGCTAATCCTCATGTGACACGTAGTAACAGTTTAAAGTTGACCAAAGTGTTCTCACTGATAAATATTCGGCATTTTAGCTTTTTGCAAAGAGTTGTTGATGAGTGGAATGGTTTGCCTGAGTGGGTAGTTAGCTGCAATTCTGTTCACAATTTCAAAGTCAACATTGATAAGTTCTTTACTAAGTCTGGGCATCTTTTTTTTTTTTGTGGTGGTGGTGTTGTTAGTTTGGGCTTTTTATGGGGTGACTAACCCTTCTTCTGACTTCTCCTGTAATCTTGTTGTGTTATAACTTCTGTCAATATAAACTTACATGAAAGTGGCCATTTTGTTCATAAGCCCTCTAAAAATGATGTCATACACCTAGTACAGATTAGAATATTAATGTAATTTCTATTATAAATTTTCTAACTTCGAAGAAATATTTTTCCTTTGCATGCTTGAGATCTGTAAGTTTTCATGTGTATATATATATTAATGATTCAAGCCCTAACAATTTCATTTCAAAGTATTTTGGAGAGAAAAAAATTCACCGAGAATTCTAAAGAAATGCATTATGTGTGATAGCACATGAGGCAAATTATGTCTTCATTGGCATGATTTTAATAGCTAATTAGACAAAATGGCAGCGTCCATGTTACAACTTTTGAAAACTGGTAACTTAATGGAATTATGAATCAGATTTTATTATGGGGTTTTGTTCATTGGTTTATTTTGTAATTCTCCATCATATCTAATATCAAACTAGAATATTTGACTTTCTCCTTTAAAGTTCCTTTTACACTGTTAATACACCTCTTAGTTTAGCTTCTTTAAATCTTGTATCCTTTTTGGTTCAGATGCGATAGCATCAGGAACCTATGCAGTCATAATGGCGTATGTGTTATGTATGTATGTTTGTGATGCTGAGCTTGTACTGTAAACACAATCAGTACAGTGGATTCATGTCGTATGTGGTACACAGATAGTCCATTAATGTGCCCTATTGTTTTGGATGTTATGTCTTACATAATATTTAGTAGGCGTGGCTTAATGTAAAAATCTTCAAATGCTCATATTCTAACAGCCACCTATCTGTTTTGTTTCATGTGTGGTACAGTTATGATGTTAGCTAGTGTGTACATCTTCATGGTATAAAAACGTTGATTTTCATTAATGTGCGTAGTGGGCGGGCTTAATATGATTTTGCTGAAAATATATTGTAAACACGATATCTAAAGAACAACAAACTGGATTCAAGTCATATGTGGTACACAGATAGCCTATGGTGTGAAGATGTACCCTATTGTTTTGGTGGTGATTTTATGTTTATTAAAGAGTAGGCGGAGCTTAATGTTAAATATCTTGCAATGCTCATATTTTAAGTATTGTACATGCCTGTTTGGTTTCATATGTGGTATAAATATGATGTTAGATGGTGTGTACATGTACATGTTTATGGTATAAAAACTGTTGAATTTCATTCATGTGTGTAGTGGGCGGGGCTTAATATGATTTTGTTGAAAGGAACTTAAAACACAATATCTCAAGAATGATAACCAGAATTCATGTCATATGTGGTACACAGATAGTTCATGGTCTGTGGATATGCCCTATTGTTTTTGGTGGTGATGTCATGCATGTTAATGAGTAGGCGGGGTTTGATGTAACAAAATCTTGAAATGCACATATTTTAACAACTTGTTTTACTTCATATTTGGTATAATTACAGTTATCTTGTTAGTTAGTTCGTACATGTTCATGGTAGAGAATGTTGAATTTCAGTTATATGGATAGTGGGCAGGGCTTAATACTATTTTGTTGAAGGAAAAAATCCATGTTGTGCATGGGAACCTCAAAACTTTTGATTTTCTTGTAATTTCGAAATTATGTCATGTACCAATACGTTCCAATCTATCAGTCAATCTTTAATGGGTACTATTGTTTGTAAATATAACCTTTTCTTCCCCAGATCATTCCAATAGAATCAAGCATGGAGGGCAGTAGATCAAAATACCCACTTCTGCTTAATATGGCGCTTATCCTATTCACGCTTGTGTATGCAAGTATTGGAGTTTTAGGGTATCTTTACTTTGGCTCTGAGGTTCAACAAGTCATTATATGGAGTATACCAGAAGGATCAGTGCTTTCTTATGTCACTAACATCACCATTTGCATTGGTGTTCTGCTAACCTTTCCATTGCAGAATTTTATAGTTGTTGAGCTTATAGAAGGATGTATATGGGGTTCAGGTATGTGATATTCAAGATTTTTGGGGTTCAGGCATGTGATATTCAAGATTTTTGGGGTTCAGGCATGTGATATTCAAGATTTTTGGGGTTCAGGTATGTGATATTCAAGATTTTTGGGGTTCAGGCATGTGATATTCAAGATTTTTGGGGTTCAGGCATGTGATATTCAAGATTTTTGGGGTTCAGGCATGTGATATTCAAGATTTTTGGGGTTCAGGCATGTGATATTCAAGATTTTTGGGGTTCAGGCATGTGATATTCAAGATTTTTGGGGTTCAGGCATGTGATATTCAAGATTTTTGGGGTTCAGGTATGTGATATTCAAGATTTTTGGGGTTCAGGCATGTGATATTCAAGATTTTTGGGGTTCAGGCATGTGATATTCAAGATTTTTGGGGTTCAGGTATGTGATATTCAAGATTTTTGGGGTTCAGGCATGTGATATTCAAGATTTTTGGGGTTCAGGCATGTGATATTCAAGATTTTTGGGGTTCAGGCATGTGATATTCAAGATTTTTGAGGTTCAGGCATGTGATATTCAAGATTTTTGGGGTTCAGGCATGTGATATTCAAGATTTTTGGGGTTCAGGCATGTGATATTCAAGATTTTTGGGGTTCAGGTATGTAATATTCAAGATTTGTTTTCCACAATTGCAGATATTAATAAAAGAACTTTACAAAGTACAATTTAGTCCAGCTTTAGAAAAAAATTTTTTTAACAAAAAGCAAAAATTAACCATGGAATGATATAATTTGTGAAAATAAAGTTGATGGAAACCTTGAATAATTTATGGAAATCTTGAATTATTACGAATAACCTAAGCACACACTCACTCATGCTGAAAAAAATCCACACAAATCACTCCCCATTCCCCTCACCCGAGAAGAAAATAAATAAAACAAATTACAACAACTCCTTGATACATTATTACTTTTAATTCAGAAGGAGCTTTGATTGAAATAATCTTTAAAAAGTGGAGACTGGTTGGGCTTGGTTTATTTTGTGACAAATTATTCCAAAGATTTTCGCCTGACAGAATAGTTGAACGTTTAAATATTCGAATAAATTTAAAGTATATTTAAATATACAAATATTACTTGAATTGTATTGTAATTATGAACATCAAAATTTAAGGGAAAATAACTGTTACATGAAGTATGACGTGAACATTTCGTCAGCTTATACCATAAATACACTAACATCAGAATTGAAAGAAAAATAACGATTCAATCAGTTAGAAAATAAACCAACTTATACATAAACACACCAAGTCACCAACCAGATTAATATATACAGAATGTCAAAAGAGAATATAATTGTTCTTACTGCGTACATCCCTTTCATCTTTTCAACCTTAAAAGCTACTTGTCACCGCGCATTCAACTCTCCAATTCCTTATCCACTTGGCAACGAATGGGATATTGCGTCTTTACCGTTCATTCGTCTGTCTGTTTACATCTATTGTCCGTCCAGCCTCTTGCACTGTTCAGCTACTAGGGAACAAAAGATTGCTGCCCTACGAAAGGAATTTTAACTATTTGTATGAGAAAAAATTTATATAGAAAGAAGAACAAATGCATTTAAGACTTGAATAGCAGCAATTAAAGGATTTGTTCTCATATGAAAAAAAGTTAAATAATAGAATTTAAGTGAATGGAATTTATAATGAAGTGTCTTGTAAATTAATAGCAAAAAAAAACAAGTATTTTTTTGAATAGAGGGACACATAATAGACTTACGATAATCTGCAAATTAACCTGTACTGATTTTTAAAAGTTGAATAACAGATCTGACGACTGGATGGATTTTATAATAAAGTGTCTTGTGAATGAAAAGCAAAAAAATAATGTCTTTGCTTGAATAGAGTGGACATAATAGACTTATGATAATTTGCAAATTAATCTGTGCTGAATTTTCATTCTATTTTTCGGGAAAAATCAGCTCTATCTGGTTTATAAGGGGGAAAATTTGAGCGTGTTTCTATTTGAAGTGTCAGATTTAAGTTAAAGCTGGGAAAAAGGGGGCTGTAATGCAATGGAGAGAGTGGAGGTTACAGTGAAAGTTGGATTGATGAGTTGCTTAAGAGTATCTTTGGTAGATGAGTGGATGGCAAAAGGTGGGTTGGGATAGTAGGTGAATGAATGATGGTAAGTGAATGGGGATGGTAGGTGAATGGGGATGTTAGGTGAATGGGGGATGTTAGGTGAATGGGGAATGGTATGGTGAATGGATCATGTTGGGGAATAGAGGATGGTAGGTGAATGGAGGATTGTAGATTGTAGATGAAGGGGGATGGTAGGTGAAGGGGGATGGTAGGTGAATGGGGATGGTAGGTGAAGGGGAATGGTAGGTGAATGGGGATGGTAGGTGAATGAGGTACAGTATATTGAGTTGATAGAAGTGAGGGAATGGGAGTGAAAGGAAAGAATGTTGGGTGGAAAATGGTAGATGTAGGAATTAGGATGAAGGTGGAATGGTATGGGGTACGGGATGGGATGAAATGTGGGACAGGTGGGATGGCATGTGGGACAGGGTGGCATGTGGGTATGGGTACCATGAAATGTGGGACAGGATGTCATGGCATATAGGACAGGGTGGGATAGCATGTGGGGACAGTGTAACATGACATGTGAAACAAGGTAGTGTCATGGGCATTTATGACAGGCTGGGATGGCATGTGGGACAAGGTGGGATGATACGGGGGACATTGTAATGACGTGAGACAGGATAGCATGCCGTCTGGATTTCAGGTGGGATGGCATATGGGACAGTGGAATAGCATGTGGGACATGGTGGAATAGCCTGTAGGATGGGGAGGGATGGCACGTGGTACATGGAAGGATGGCATGTGGGACAGGGTAGGATGGTACAGGGACTGATGGGGTGTGGGACAAGGTGGCATGGTATTTGGGACAGGGAGGGATGGCACGTGAGACATGGTGGCATGGTATATGGAACAAGGTGGCATTGTTTATCGGACAGGGTGGCAAGGCATATGGTGGGATGTCATCTTGATTGCAGGTGTGATGGCATACAGATCATGTTGTGGAATGGTATCTGGATTTCATGTATGATTTCCTGTGGAGAGGAAGTAGCATGGTATGATATGTGGAACAGAGGGTGGGATGGCAGGTGTGACAGAGGCTGGAAAGCATGTTATTAATGGTGAGGGGATGTATCGTTTGTGATGTCTGGTTCATCTTAATGTAGGCATTCAGGTTGTCAGTAGAAATTTGTGCATATATGTAAATGATAAAACTTCTGCTCAAAAAGCTATGTCTGTCCAGATATTTGGTTCTACTTGACATCTAGACAATTCCATGTGTGGATCTCTGTTCTTCAAATGTGATGTTGATTGAATAGAGCCACCTTCTTATGTTCTATACAACCTAAATTTGAAATGAAATTTGTAAAAACTAATATATCATTGGTCGTAGCTTGGGGATTTCATACATGCACACATTTCTAGGGAGGTGGGGGCACAGGGGTTCCTAACATTAGTTCTACTCCCTATACTAATTCATATATATATAATACACAAAGTAGGACAGCTCATGAGTGTTCTGTGCCCAGAGCCGTATGACCAAGAGGATCACTACTTGATAACATCATTGCTGTTTGGCTTTGAGCTTTATCTCTCTGGGTGCTGAAAGTTCCTGAGAGGTGTCCGACCTTGTGTATTATATACAATATGTATTAGTATAGGGAGCAGGGTTCTAGCTACGTTGGCCGCACTGGGCGGACCCGCCCACAACTCATATTCCCACACGTGCTCTAAGGTTCACTCTTCTGCTGGCACTCAAAAATTCAATTCGGCTATTTAATTAAGCATATAAACAGATCTCCTTTCAATCTCGTTCTATTTGTCATCCGTTGATTTACACATATAACATACATTACACACCATGAATTTAGATCAAAACAACTGAACTATATAGGAATTTAATGCAATTAAACATACATATTATCATAAAATCACCCATACATGTCACCTACATAAACACTCACATGCACACAGTTCAGGTTCAAGTTTTAATCCTTGTGAATCACTTGCTGGCAGCTTGCCAAGTCCGTCACCTAATGTACAAACAAAATTTAACAAAGTAAATATTACATCCACAAGGGCGCAAGGTGTGCTTATAGACTGGTCCAAATGTAAGTAACCAATCACATTTGTTATAAACCCCATATGCACTTAACACTATAATGGACTGATCTATATTCTTGGGATTTGATATTGACAAAAGTTGTTGTGTAGTTCATAGGAACATGTGCCGTTAGTTAACTTGAAATAGTTATAATAATGTATGGCTTTCATCGAACAATACTGGGACGAAGATAAAAGCAGTAAAAAGTTTGGGCAAGATGAATAACAATGGGAATTGAGATGAATTGAGAGAAGAGTTTCAGGCATATGTGTTGCCCACTAGATAAAAGCAGTAAAAAGTTTAGAGCTGGCAAGATGAATAACAATGAGATATAGAAATCAATGAGATTATCCAACATACCACTTTAACAACCCATTCATATGCACACATCATTATGCACAAGCGAACTTATAAACTCACACACAAACGAACCAGCTTGAGAGAAGAGTTTCAGGCATGTGTTTGTAATTTTTTGGTAGGAAAGAAAAGGGGGTGACATTGAATATTCATTGTAATTTCTAGTCTCATGTAACATAAATTATTTTGTAAATTCTTCTAGCATTCCGATAAAAACAAAAATAGTTCTTCATGGGAGGGGGTCTAGGAGGTCACCTGGGGCATGCCACTGATGTCACTGGAGCCCGGCACTCAAACTTGACTAGCTAGAACCCTGATATGAGTAGTACTAACTTAGGAATGCCTGGGGGTTGGGGGAGGGGGGGGGAGGTCGGAGTTGACTATATTTTGCATACATGATTTATAGGTGTCCCCCTAGGAGCAAGGTACACACAAGTGTTTAATTGCTAACAAACATTGAGGGAGGTGCTTCATATTGAATTGTCACATTTTCCTGCTTTTTCAGCAATAAAGCAAAGTAGTAATGAATCTACAGCTGCTACTATTCAATCTATCAATGACCAGGAGCCTCTGCTTATAAGTGGTGTGCCTACTGAAGACGTGAGCTACTCTAATGCAAAGGTGAGTGAATTTGGGGCAAACTAGGGGCTGTGGGCTGTTTGAAAGAATGAAGCGGTCTCAGCACCACAATAGAGATCTTTTCATATCATATATATAATATAAATAATCTCAAATGACCTAAATTCATGTATCCTTTATGGACTGGGGTAATCTATTCAACCAATCAAATAATGGGGGAATCTGGGCTGTCTGCACAATTTACTCACAGTATGGGACCAAGCGTATGAAAAATGCTTTCAGACGCACTTATCATATGTGCGTTATACATGAAGGTGATATGCGCATGCATTTTTCTTACAAAAAATTTCTCCAAATCTCCACCTGATTGTTTGGGTAACAAAGGGAAATTTCCCCAGCATTTGATTGGTCGAAGTACGGAAGAAATAATGTTCAACTAAACTCGGTTTGAAAAGGTTTATAGATAAATGTGTTGTCATACTTGCTTGTACAGTGTTCTCCAAAGTAAATAGGTTTTGCTTATATGAAAGTGTCACTGCTGTCAGTAGCCTATTGAAAAGTGCAACTGCAGGCTTGATTGCCGGAGGCATAATATTGTATTAGTTAAAAGTTAATCAATAAAACCTTTAAAAAAATGTTAATTGAAATAGTGCCACGGCATGCTATACAGCCATGGTGGGTGCTATGTCCCTAAGTGTGCATGAACTATGTTTATTGACAGTAGCGAATGCAATCAGACAACTTCAGGAATCAATACCAAAACAGGACAAGGCAAATGTAAAATACATTAAAAGGCAAAACAACCTACAGAAATGATTTTAGGCTTTAAACAGCCAGTTTTTTTATGAAAAGATTTACCACCCAGAGGCAAACACATGAATATTATAGTCACCTGAAATATAGTCACCTGTGGACACAGTTGATTTTGATCACACAAGGTTGCTAATGTTGGCACATTTCCTTTGCATACAAGAAAAATATATGAATAAAAGTATGTCTCATTGTCTCGGAAAAAGGGTTAAGACTTCAATTTTTTACTAAACATAGAATGGACCTTTTTGGTTGTAAATGAAGGGATCAGGAAGTTTATGTGTTGTAGCGTAACAAGAGCAAGGCAACACATCTCATGAACAATAATCATGAAACCCAATATCATCATTTCCCATTTGAACCAGAAAGATCAATTGTAGTTGGGGTGAAATACAAGTAAGTATTTTCATCTATAGTAAAATGACATGGGTTATTTGCTTCAAAGCTCCTCATGAAAAATATCTACCACCAATTTTGTGTCCCAGTAGTTTGGTATCAAATGGAACTATCATTTAAAGAAATTCAGTACAAGATTTGAAGGTTTTTGCTCTTGATCTGTATTCTGTGGCTAAAAAAATACTTTTTGAATCATCTAGATTAAGCTCCGCCCATTTTTTGTAGCTAACTAGTGAAATTTGCATATATGCAATTGTTCATTTCCTTTGTCCTGCAAAAATTGTGGCTGTATACAAAAAAAGAATATTTTTTACTTCATTCTTATATACAAAATTGTTTTTTCCCTGCCCATTGAGTAATATCCAAAGTTAGAATCTAATAGGCATTGAATATTCATGAATATATATGGTGCCAAAATGGAGTACCTAAATTCCATTTTTCTGCTGTCAGAACAAATGTTGAGGTCAATAAGGTTCTTATTTTTGGTGAAGTTCCACATGAAAAAATCTTACAAGGATAAAGGTTTATAAATCCTATCAACATTCCCTAAGAGGTCAAAGGTCATAGTCTGTTTTCTAGGTCAAAGGTCAACAAGAGTTGACAGCATCATATGCATACCGAATAGAAATAGACTTCTTTCAGTCATTTTTTAAATTGAAGCTGTTCATGTACATATACCTCTTAAAGACAATGTGGTGATTACTTTTATATTGTCACATATTTTTTAGACTAAGCTTTTATTTTTCTGCTGAGGGGCAAAGGTTGTGAAATTCCAGCCACTCACATATGATGTGTCTGTACTTTATTATGGGTGAATATTATTCTAAAATGTTAAAAATCAGCAGAACCTAAAAACGCATTTTTTTTTTTTTTGAGAACACCGATTTTCGAGTCTGAGGACAATGACTTCTTCATATTTTAACATATTTATTGTAAATCTTAAATGATGTGCTTTGACATAGTGGGGACACATCACTTGGCAAGAGGGGCACTGATCTATGCATAACATTTTAATATTTTAAGGATTTGTTATGGGTATGATAAAAAATACAAAAGCTTACTTACAAATCATTTGATTTAATATCTGTGCTGCCTGTGAAAATATTAAATTGATTGATATCTGTACTGCCTGTGAAAATATTAAATTGATTGATATCTGTGCTGCCTGTGAAAATATTAAATTGATTGATATCTGTACTGCCTGTGAAAATATTAAATTGATTGATATCTGTACTGCCTGTGAAAATGTTGAATTGATATCTGTATTGCCTGTGAAAATGTTAAATTGATTAATATCTGTACTGCCTGTGAAAATATCAAATTAATATCTGTATTGCTTGTGAAAATATTAAATTGATTAATATCTGTACTGCCTGTGAAAATATTAAATTAATATCTGTATTGCCTGTGAAAATATTAAATTTATTTATATCTGTATTGCCTGTGAAAATATTTAATTCATTAATATTAGTACAGTATTGCCTGTGAAAATATTAAATTTGATAATATTAGTACAGTATTGCCTGTAAAAATATTTAATTTAAAAATTATAGATGTGTGTCTTCAAGTGTAGAAAGAAAATATCAAAATTGGGCATCAGTTTTTGCAGTTTTAAAATGGATCCAAATCATAAAAATTGCATAAATTGCTCATTGAATTTTCATTAAATGAGATTTAGGAAAGAATTTTTTTTAAATTACATTAAAATTTTGAGCTGTTCGTTCAGTCATGCATCACAAGTACAGCCATGTTGGCATCCCTGGCAATGACAGGGCTGATGCAGCCGCTAAGCTTGCCCTCAACCTCCTCCCTTCCCCTTTTCTCCGCTTATCGCTTCCCTTGTTCATGACCGCTGGCAAACCTCATGGAACTCCCAAATTGATAACAAACTCCATGTCATCCAGCCCACAATCCCGATCAAATCCACCATCAACAACCTCTCTCGTATCGACAACGTTCATATTACCCGTCTTAGAATTGGTCACACCCACTTCACTCACTCCCACCTCCTTATTGGTTCCCCCCAACCCCTCTGTAACAATTGCCACTGCATCCTCACAATCCAACACGTTCTCCTTGCTTGCCCCCTGTACAACCTTCCCAGAGCTTCCCTCGCTCCCCACAACTCAATTGCTAAGTTCTTCCAGAAAAATCCTCCAGATAAAATAATCTCCCTTCTTCATCATGCATCCCTCTACAACCATATTTAATTCTCCTCCTCCACCCCCTCTCTACTTTGTTTTTGTTTTACCCATGCACCTCCTCACTCGATCACAGCTTTCTGGCTTTTGTTCTTGAATTTCTCTCATTCTCCCCCTGGTCTCTTTCCTTCCTAACTCTAAAATGATATGACCTCTCAGGCACAATTTGACCCTCGTTGTCGTGGTGCCGTTAAGACCTCATCAAACAAACAAACAATAGCATAAATGAATCAAACCTTGACCAGCAGTAAATCAAAAACAAAAAGTGCTATGTTCTGAATAAAAAAACTGATCTGCTCAGAGATTTTTACAAAAATGCTCGTCATCTTGAAGAGTTAATTTGTTTTCCTGCTTACTCATTTTAAAAAATTGCTTTTTTTTAGGTACCGTGGAGGAAGAGGAACTTTGTGAGATTTTCCATCGTTGTGGTTGAACTCGGTATAGCCGGACTCCTGAGAAATGAATATGCTTACCTTTCTGCTCTTATAGGTGAGTTAATGATTGTAGCATTGCCTGTATGGGAGTGTTGTTACCTTAAAGGAATATTTCCGTAGATTTTAATTTTCATAAACAGAATAGAGGACTGTTAAAGAAACAAACCAGCGAAAACGCTATGTTCATATCTTATTATGTTCAGGAGTTATCACCAGCAAACATTTCACCAGTGTTTTGAAAAGTGACCTTGAAGTGTTAAGTGTAATGTCATACTTGCAGACCCACGACAATGCTTATGTATATCCTTTTTAATTGATTTCCTCTTTTTAAATTTTTGGAAATGTTTTGTTTTTAATTATTGAAATGGGGTATTACATGCACTTTACATTAAGAACATGCTTTGCCCATCTGCTCATGTAAAGATTAAGATGGGGTATAACATGCACTCTACAAGAACATGCTTTGCCCATCTGCTCATGTAAAGATTAAGATGGGGTATAACATGCACTCTACAAGAACATGCTTTGTGCATCAGCTCATGTAATGATTGAGATGGGGTATAACATGCACTTTACAAGAACATGCTTTGCCCATCAGCTCATGTAATGATTGAGATGGGGTATAACATGCACTTTACAAGAACATGCTTTGCCCATCAGCTCATGTAATGATTGAGATGGGGTATAACATGCACTTTACAAGAACATGCTTTGCCCATCAGCTCATGTAATGATTGAGATGGGGTATAACATGCACTTTACAAGAACATGCTTTGCCCATCAGCTCATGTAATGATTGAGATGGGGTATAACATGCACTTTACAAGAACATGCTTTGTGCATCAGCTCATGTAATGATTGAGATGGGGTATAACATGCACTTTATAGGAACATGCTTTGCCCATCTGCTCATGTAATGATTGAAATGGGGTATAACATGCACTTAATAAGAACATGCTTTGTGCATCAGCTCATGTAATGATTAAGATGGGGTATAACATGCACTCTACAAGAACATGCTTTGTGCATCAGCTCATGCAATGATTGAAATGGGGTATAACATGCACTTTACAAGAATATGCTTTGCCCATCTGCTCATGTAATGATTGAGATGGGGTATAACATGCACTTTATAAGAACATGCTTTGCCCATTAGCTCATGTAATGATTGAGATAAGGTATAACATGCACTTTACAAGAACATGCTTTGCCCATCAGCTCATGTAATGATTGAGATGGGGTATAACATGCACTTTACAAGAACATGCTTTGGCCATCTGCTCATGTAGTGATTGAGATGGGGTATAACATGCAGTGTACAAGAACATGCTTTGTGCATCAGCTCATGTAATGATTGAGATGGGGTATAACATGCACTTTACAAGAACATGCTTTGGCCATCTGCTCATGTAGTGATTGAGATGGGGTATAACATGCAGTGTACAAGAACATGCTTTGTGCATCAGCTCATGTAATGATTGAGATGGGGTATAACATGCACTCTACAAGAACATGCTTTGCCCATCTGCTGATGTAATGATTGAGATGGGGTATAACATGCACTTTACAAGAACATGCTTTGCCCATCTGCTCATGTAATGATCGAGATGGGGTATAACATGCACTTTACAAGAACATGCTTTGCCCATCTGCTCATGTAATGATTGAGATGGGGTATAATATGCACTTTACAAGAACATGCTTTGCCCATCTGCTCATGTAGTGATTGAGATGGGGTATAACATGCACTTTACAAGAACATGCTTTGCCCATCAGCTCATGTAATGATTGAGATGGGGTATAACATGCACTTTACAAGAACATGCTTTGCCCATGCGCTCATGTAATGATTGAGATGGGGTATAACATGCACTGTACAAGAACATGCTTTGCCCATCTGCTCATGTAATGATTGAGATGGGGTATAACATGCACTTTACAAGAACATGCTTTGTGCATCTGCTCATGTAATGATTGAGATGGGGTATAACATGCACTTTACAAGAACATGCTTTGCCCATGCGCTCATGTAATGATTGAGATGGGGTATAACATGCACTGTACAAGAACATGCTTTGCCCATCTGCTCATGTAATGATTGAGATGGGGTATAACATACATTTTACAAGAACATGCTTTGTGCATCTGCTCATGTAGTGATTGAGATGGGGTATAACATGCACTGTACAAGAACATGCTTTGTGCATCTGCTCATGTAATGATTGAGATGGGGTATAACATGCACTGTACAAGAACATGCTTTGTGCATCTGCTCATGTAATGATTGAGATGGGGTATAACATGCACTTTACAAGAACATGCTTTGCCCATTTCTTCATGTAATGATTGAGATGGGGTATAACATGCACTTCACAAGAACATGCTTTGCCCATCTGCTCATGTAATGATTGAGATGGGGTATAACATGCACTTTACAAGAACATGCTTTGCCCATGCGCTCATGTAATGATTGAGATGGGGTATAACATGCACTGTACAAGAACATGCTTTGTGCATCTGCTCATGTAATGATTGAGATGGGGTATAACCTGCACTTTACAAGATCATGCTTTGCCCATCAGCTCATGTGATGATTGAGATGGGGTATAACATGCACTTTACAAGAACATGCTTTGTGCATCTGCTCATGTAATGATTGAGATGGGGTATAACATGCACTTTACAAGAACATGCTTTGCCCATCTGCTCATGTAGTGATTGAGATGGGGTATAACATGCACTTTACAAGAACATGCTTTGTGCATCAGCTCATGTAATGATTGAGATGGGGTATAACATGCACTTTACAAGAACATGCTTTGCCCATCTGCTCATGTAATGATTGAGATGGGGTATTACATGCACTTTACAAGAACATGCTTTGCCCATCTGCTTATGTAATGATTGAGATGGGGTATAACATGCACTTTACAAGAACATGCTTTGCCCATCTGCTCATGTAATGATTGAGATGGGGTATAACATGCACTTTACAAGAACATGCTTTGCCCATCTGCTCATGTAATGATTGAGATGGGGTATAACATGCACTTTACAAGAACATGCTTTGCCCATCTGCTCATGTAATGATTGAGATGGGGTATAACATGCACTTTACAAGAACATGTTTTGCCCATCAGCTCATGTAATGATTGAGATGGGGTATAACATGCACTGTACAAGAACATGCTTTGCCCATCTGCTCATGTAATGATTAAGATGGGGTATAACATGCACTTTATAAGAACATGCTTTGCCCATCTGCTCATGTAATGATTGAGATGGGGTATAACATGCACTTTACAAGAACATGCTTTGCCCATCTGCTCATGTAGTGATTGAGATGGGGTATAACATGCACTATACAAGAACATGCTTTGCCCATCTGCTCATGTAATGATTGAGATGGGGTATAACATGCACTTTACAAGAACATGCTTTGCCCATCTGCTCATGTAGTGATTGAGATGGGGTATAACATGCACTTTACAAGAACATGCTTTGCCCATTAGCTCATGTAATGATTGAGATGGGGTATAACATGCACTCTACAAGAACATGTTTTGCCCATCAGCTCATGTAATGATTGAGATGGGGTATAACATGCACTTTACAAGAACATGCTTTGCCCATCTGCTCATGTAATGATTGAGATGGGGTATAACATGCACTTTACAAGAACATGTTTTGCCAATCAGCTCATGTAATGATTGAGATGGGGTATAACATGCACTTTACAAGAACATGCTTTGCCCATCTGCTCATGTAATGATTGAGATGGGGTATAACATGCACTTTACAAGAACATGCTTTGCCCATCAGCTCATGTAATGATTAAGATGGGGTTTAACATGCACTCTACAAGAACATGTTTTGCCCATCAGCTCATGTAATGATTGAGATGGGGTATAACATGCACTTTACAAGAACATGCTTTGCCCATCTGCTCATGTAATGATTGAGATGGGGTATAACATGCACTCTACAAGAACATGCTTTGCCCATCAGCTCATGTAATGATTGAGATGGGGTATAACATGCACTTTACAATATCATGCTTTGCCCATTAGCTCATTACCTTACACTCTATATGAAAGAAAATACATAAAGAATTATGTTGGATCTGCAATTTGTAGTAATGTGGAAATCTTTGAAGTGCGATAACTATAGATGGAATAAGATATCAATATGGTTTCTTTACCATTTTGCTTCTTTAATAGTCCTCCATCATGTATATGAAAATGAATATCCACAGGAGTATTTCTTTACTGGTAGACCATCAAATGCCTACACTAAAGATACAGGGTATTGCTTTATACACCGCACAGCTATGAAATTAGTGTAAGGGGCACGAGCGAGACGTGATCTCCTTCTTTGGGATGTGCCAGCATCTACAGTATGAGGACTGCAAATGCTGGTGGATTCTTACCAGTTCATGAAATATATATAAAAATGTAGATGAAAGAAATAACATAGTCACAAGAATGGAGAAAACAAGAGAGTAATATTTGTGGTGCATCAAAACTAAATTCTATTTTTCTACAGCTCAAGATGTATATACACTATGTACAGTTTTTCCAAAGATAATTCTCAGCTACATTGTTACACAACTGCACTGACCAGCCTCCTGAAAGTGTCTCCTAAAATCTAAAATTACTTCTGACCAGAACATGTGGCCTATCCCATAATATTACATTTGGCTATCCCATAATACTCTAAACAAAGAAAACCCTTCTTCTGTCCAGACTTTGATGGACAGATGAAAACAGGAAGGAGAACTAACCAAAACCACTAATTAAAGACAAGATAAAGAAAATGACCATCTTAGATGTAACTGAATACACAAAGAAAATGACCATCTTAGATGTAATTGAATACACAAAGGGAAGTCTAAACTGAGAAATGTATCAAAATAGACATTTTCATTAAAGTAATAGTAAGTTAAAGGGAACAGGTAATTTCATTTGAGTCAGAATTTTGAAGTCTTGACAAATAAAATTTAGCAATCAACATAAGAAGATGGAAAATAACATTATTTCAATTTAGAAATGGCATAGAGCTTATAAAATACACTTGCAGCACATTATTTGCAAACTTGAGAAAACACAAATGGCAAACCATAGGCAAAAAGAAATACTTATTTCAAAGCCCACATGAAGGAGCAACATGCAAGTAAAGAAAAAGCTAAATATGCTAAAATCACACATTTTTGGTATGATACGATCTAAACAAGAAAAACAACATTTTCCAACCTCTTACATCCCTCCCTGCTTAATGTTGACTTACACTGTCAACAAGAACCGGTAATTTAAATCTGAAAAAGTACATAAGATTTTTTGTATCGTCAATGCAACAGCAACAAAAATGTAGTATTGTAGTACTGTTCTATCATAATAATATAAATTGCTTTTTGATTAAAGAACTGCTTTGAACAAGTTAACACACCAAAGTTGCAAGATGAGTCAAAAATAAATGCTCAGACCAAAATATTTGGAAATCAAAACCATGGACCCTGACTGCACCACCCGGAGGCAATCTTGATACAGCTCATGCCATACATACATTCTCAAAATCATTTAAACATAATGAATCAAAGCAAATTCATTTAACACATTTCTTAAAATGGACTGTCAACAAGCTTAGCAATTATATTAATGTAACAGATTCCAATTTTCTATGATATAAAATGCACATAATTCTGTCTGAATATCAAATGTAAACATTGAACATAAAATAAATCCGACCACAACATCTTTAAGATCAAAGTAAATTACCTGTAGTTCCACAGAAATTAACACACATGTACAGCACATACAAATCTTAAAGGATAGCAAAAGAAAATGTATTGTCCAGTAAAGTCCGGCTTGGAAACAAATTACTGTCTCTTACATAATCCAGAATGATATGATCAATGAGCACAAATAAATAAACATAACAAAACTATTACACATTAATGTTCCTTGATAGAAATTGACAATTCTGCATAATCTCCAAAATAATGTAAGCACCAAACGGGACGGCATCTCGGTAGAACTGTAGTATCTTGGGTATGAAAATACATGTTCAATAGGAAACCATTCATCCAGGTGCAAGAAACACATCAGAGAATCAGGGTCGTCATTCCTTATTCTTCAAAATAAATCTCTCCAAAATATTGTAGAATCAAAAGTATCTCTCCAAAATATTGTAGAATCAAAAGTACATTGATACATGGAAGTAAAAGAGATACAATCAGATAAAAACAAAAGTGAGCCAGATCGAGTCAGTTAACAGTACTTGAAAATAAAGAATCAGCATCTATGTATTTTTGCGACTAAAGGGCGCATTAAGGCCACCGATGAGCAATCGTTGAGGGGTGGTCCGCACTTCCCTTAAGTCAGTCCAGAGTTGAATCAAATAAACAAAATCATGTTCATGCACGATGATAACCTTCAGGAGTAAGTAAAACAAATCAGCTACATGTACACAGGTATTAAACGAAGATCACAGATGATATGACTGCTCCAAATTGTAATGGTCCAGGTGTTAACAAGAGGTACATGTCAGGAATAGTCAGTCCATTTTAAATCGATTTGAAGATACATGTATGTCCAAGGAAACAGCATAGAATCCATCCCAAAATATCCATAGCCCCACCTCTACTACCAATTTGTAAGGGGGGGACGAGACGTGATGTCCTTTGGGATGTGCCAGCATCTGCAGTATGAGGACTGCAAATGCTGGTGGATTCTTACGCAGTTCATGAGATATATAAAAACGGAGATGAAAGAACATCACAGTAATATTTCAACTTCATCTACAGTGCAAAGTCTATTTCTACTCCACATACCGTACTGTACAATATTTACAAGAGTGAAAAGATATTACTTGGTATTTGATAAGCTACATGGTGATAGTCCAACTTTACTCTATGGCCTCCTGAAAGTGTCTGCTGAAAATCTAAAATTACTTCTCACCAGAACATGTGGCCTATCCCATAATATTACATTTGGCTATCCCATAATATTACATTTGGCTATCCCATAATACTCTAAACAAAGAAAACCCTTCTTCTGTCCAGACTTTGATGGACTGATGAAAACAGGAAGGAAAACTAACCAAAACCACTAATTAAAGACAAGATAAAGAAAATGACCACCTAAGATGTAACTGAATACACAAAGAAAATGACCATCTTAGATGTAACTGAATACACAAAGGGAAGTCTAAACTGAGGAAAGTATCAAAATAAATGGTTTCATTACAGTAATAGTGAGTAAGTTCAAGCATGGAGCTATTATTATCTCAGTTAATAGCTTTATGGTTAAAGAGACCAGGTAAAATCATTTCAGTCAGGATTTAAACGTCTTAACAAAATAAAATTTAGCAATCAACATAAGAAGATGGAAAATAATATTAATTCAGTTTAGAAATGGCATAGAGCGTATAAAATACACTTGCAGCACATTATTTGCAAACTTGAGAAAACACAAATGGCAAACTATAGGCAAAAAGAAATACTTATTTCAAAGCCCACATGAAGAAGCAACATGCAAGTAAAAAAAACTAACTATGCTAAAATCACACATTTTGGTATGATACGATCTAAACAAGAAAAACAACATTTTCCAACCTCTTACATCAGTAACAGCTTACTACAGTACCTGGATATTGTCTCGTCTAGGGAGTCTCAACGAACCCGACTACTTTCATCCATCTGCATCCCTGGGATACACATTGGTCCAAAGGCTTGGAAAGATTTACTTCTCTGGAAGTAAAGAGCTGAACAGCTCATCAAAAAGAGCTTCAATTTTGAGATGGAACAGTCTTTGAATTTTGGAAACAGTTCTTGTAGTTTCTAAGTAACGTCTGTTCAAAGTTTCAGCTAGCATTTTCACTTTATGTTAATTTTGTGATGTATGACCAAACTGGTCAAAATAAAAAATATATTGAAATATTGATATATCACAATCCTGATCGGGTTGTAATTGCATATATAGATTATGAACAGCATGAAATATTATTGGACCAGGTAGGAATTTGATTAGGTGGGTACAGGGGCATCGCGAAGCAACTTTGTTGGGGGGGGGGCATTGTGGAGCAAGGAGATTACCTGATTAAGGTTAAATTACATAAATGTTTTTTCAATAAAAAAATACAAATGGCTTGTACTTTACATTAAAAAGAATTTGGTGTTTGAAGTATTTTCTCTTGGCTTTTGTTAACAATCTGAATTTAACATTGACATTAACAATCTGAATTTAACATTGACAACTGCATAGGAAAGTATTTTACATTGGAAGGTGGGGGAGGTTGAGGAGATTTTATCATTTGTGTCAATGAACCCAACTACAAAAATGTATGAATCTCTTATCACGGTCCAAAAAGTATTTGCAAGGTTGTAAAATTATTGAAATATTTCCCGAAAATTGAAGTTGAAGAAAAAGCAATATCATGAAAATTGAAGAAAACTTTACAAAAAGGAATGAAATTTTGTGAAAATTGAAGAACATTTCCAGCAATTGTAAGGAAATTTTTCAAAAATTTGGGAAAATTTCATGAAAATGAAGAAAATTTCACAAAAACTGAAGCAATTTTCATGAAAATAAAGAAACTTTACGGAAAATGAAGAAAATTGCACGAAAATTGAAGAAAATTAAAGCTAATTTTACGAGAATGAAGGATGTTTTACAAAAAATTAGGAAATGTCCTGAAAATGATAAGAAACTCCTCGAACATTAAGAAAAACAATATTTTTGGAAAATGAAGGAAATTGCAAGAAAATTGAAGATTTCCAGAAGAAAAGGAGCCATGGAATTTGGCTTTTCAAAATCATTTTGTTAGACCTTCCATATTGGGGGGGGCCAAAACGGTACTTGGCCCCCTGGAAAATTTATTTTCATCATGATGAAGATCATATGTAGCAAAACATGCATTATCAACTGTCAGTGCAACGTACATACCATGCATTGAAGACCACAGCATGTACAGTACTGGATGTTCGCATACCGTTTGCATCCCCTTGTCCCTCTATATAGCGGAAAGTGATTCAGGTGTGCTGCCTTACAACTGATTCACAACACCGTGTCAAAAAATGGATTACGAGATCTCGTAAGAAAAATTCATCTTTGTTCCATTTCCAGTCGTTTTTAACCGAATTAAGCCCACCTACAGTTTGGTCTTCAAAAACTTAATTTTACTTTATTTTTGTGTACAATTTGTACTTCCTTCCAGTCCCTATGACCATGGGTGGGTAACAAACATTGTTTTGGGGATGACATTAGTAGTAGAAATTGTTATGCCATCAAAACCTCACTCTAAAGGGATTGTCTCTTCTTTATTCCCAGGTGCTATTGGCAGTACCATGTTGGCATTTATCCTCCCATGTGCTATCCAAATCAGCTTGAAGAAGAACGACCTGCACCCACTCATCCTGGTCAAAGATGTCTTTTTAATAATTTTTGGTTTTGCTGGCATGGGAACAGGCGTGTACTGTTCAATCAAAGAAATCATAAAGAATTTGAGTGTGTGATGCTACACTCCTGTTTGGAGGATCCAAATGAGTTCAACTTTTTGCCCCATGCTTTCTGAAAGTAATTTTGTCCTGTGTCTAATGGCATCAGGAATTTTTGTGAGTATGTTAATAATCTTAAGTCATAGTGCAGCTTTTGTTACAAAAGCTTTTATTTTTCATTATTGTATGCATGATATGTAAAGGGCTAACACCCATCTAGTTGGTTTTACATGTAAGAAAATTTTACCAATTTTAAGGAAATCATTGGGGTTTTTTTAGACAAGGTATTTCATGAAATATTGAACACATATTGAAATTGTTTGACTGCCATTGATGAATATTCAATAATGCAGAATGCACTCATAATCATCACAATGTCAATGAATATGCATATAATAAATAGCAATGAATTTACATGAATAAGTATAACTGATTACACATATAACAGATATGCAATAAAATAATGAATATTCATTTCACAAAACATGAATATTCATTATAAAATGAAAATGGGTTTTTCTCTTAAGCTGCCAAAGCTCATTAGAGTTTAATATACCCCTAAAAGAACATATGTTTGGTCACTTGCTTGAATGTATGTTAACTCCAATCATTGGTGATTTGGTGCAATAGTGATTGAGACATTATTATTTGTATATTGTGGATAAATATGCTATAAAATAATGAATATTCATATTACAAAACATGAATATTCATTATAAAATGATAATGGATATTTTTTAAGCTGCCAAAGCTCATTGGAGTTTAATATACTGGTGCAACAGTGATAAGACACTATTCTTTGTATATTGCGGATGCTTAATTGCTTTCATGCAAATTTTTATAATGGGATATTAGTATTTGTATATAGTAGATTTATAACTTTTTCTTCATACTTTGCAGTTTATGTGCCTTATTTCTTCAACAACAGCTGTTTCTTCCTGCTTTACTTGCAATTTTTCATATCTTTTTTATTCCTGAACAACGTTAGGATTCTTAATTAAAATTACCACATAAAGTTTTTAGCTTTGTAAAGTCTTGCAACTGTCACTTGCATTAAAATTGTACATATAATTCGCATGTTTTTTGGAGAATGTTTCTCTGTCTTATCAACTTGAAAATGTTGTTTTAAAATGATGGGATTATTGTATAGGGTTAAATTATAAGTCTATGAACGCATAGTATTTTTATCAATAAAATCTGAATAGGTCAGCTTTTAAATTTTGATAAAAAGCAATTCTAGTTTTTAAAATATAGATAAAGTATTTAATGAATGCTAATTTTGTGATGTTCGACTTTGCGAACAGCTTATTATCTTAATCTTTACACAATGCTATGAATTTGTTTAAATTTTTTCCTGATTTTGCAGTCACTGAAAATGATGACAAAGTTTATTTCTAGAATTTGGTTGGGAGTATAGACTTCTTCAAACCAAGTTTAACCAAACGTGATTTCATTAGCACTTCGACCAATCAAATACTGGGGGAATTTTACCTTCGTTTCCCAATCAGTCAGGTGCAGGCTTGAGCAAAAAATTGTAACCAGCAATGCGTGCTCGTATGATGCGTACGCTTGAAAACATTTTTTCATACGCTTGGTCCCATAATGTGCGTAAATTGTGGAGAAGGCCAAGATTCTATTGGTCCATTATGGACACATGAATCATGGCCATGTGACATTATTTAAATTAGTTTTCCGAAAATTGCGGATTCAGATTTGTAAAGGTATATAGCAAAGATTCAGAAACATAAGAAAATTCGAAGGTCCTTATTTAGTATATTAAAAGTTGCATATTGGTGCCTAAGATTTCAAGGCACTATTAAATGGACAATTTTTGTAACTTGATTTTTGTCAAATATTTTGCTGCTTTCTTGTTTGTTTTTAGATTTCAAAGCGCTTGAAACCACTACC
This sequence comes from Chiridota heheva, assembly GCA_020152595.1. NCBI lineage: Eukaryota > Metazoa > Echinodermata > Holothuroidea > Apodida > Chiridotidae > Chiridota > Chiridota heheva. The sequence goes on along the minus strand of JAIGNY010000327.1, from coordinate 2,695,367 downwards.
TAATGTTGTGTCTACACACGTTCATATACCTTAACTTTTTGTTTAGTTGTGCTTAATAATGATTGATATATTTGTAGTTCTACAGTTGCCAATTTAAGTAGATATGGTGTTTGTAACTTCTTGCCTTTTAATTCTACCTATTCTCAGATGGCTTCAAATAGCTTTTTAATGATGTATCTTTTTACCGATTTATATTGGGGTAAATCCGATAAGTAATGATTGATATATTTGTGGTGCTACAGTTGTTGTCAATTTAATAAAATAAGTATATGGTGTTTGTAACTTTTTAACCTTTAATTCTATCTATCGTTACCATTTAATGCTACCAATTCTCGATGGCTTTAAATAGCTTTTTAATGATGTCACTTTTAATGATTTATATTAGGGGTAAATCGGTTATAAAGTAAACTATTATAGATGCGGAATAAGAATTTTTTTTTTTAAGAGGCATGTGAAAATGATATATATTTCTGAGGAAAGTGACCTAATGAGTTATTGTTTTGATGACAAGATGTCTGATACCGTTTATTTTTAGAGAAATTTGTGGAAGCATTAAGATTTTATTTTTTGGTTGGACAAGATAGTTATTCACATTCATTGCCATTCTTTTATGGCCTGTTCCTTACTTCGCTACTTTAAATAAAAAGAATTTTCTCTAAGATTTTGCTTTGATATAAATTTTGAAATTATATATACATATTACATTATATAGTAATCAGAAGGCATGTAAGTCCAACTTGCATGTTTCCAGAGTGCTCAATAGGGATCCTAGAGCTGCATATATATCCTAGAGATATATATTATATATATATATATATTATATATATATATGTATATTATATATATTATATATCTGAATCCTGGTAGAGCTAAGTGATATGGTAAAGACTTACGATAGACATGTAAAAAACAATGGAGATTTACAAAAACAAATACTATGGTTGCCATGTAATACATACTTATTTGCATACAAATATGTGTGTTGACGCCCGAGATTTCAAAACCCTGTAAATGGTCAATTTTAACCAATTTTGATTAGATTTTTGCTACTTGTGTTATATTTTAAAGCAATTTGGCTATTGTAGTCTCTACATGTCCAGATACCTTTATTTTTTGACCACTATTTAACGATTACTCTACCAGCACCTTTTTGAAAATGTGCCTGGGAGGCGGGGCCAAAGACGGGGCACTCAAAACGGCGATAATATCGCCGCGGGGTAGAGTAAGGGTTAAGCACAGGCTAAATATTGAAGGGTCCTCTGTCTTTCGAGAAGCAAAGTCGGGCTCGTTCTACTTCAGTGGGCCACCCACCGGGACCATGCTGCATATTTTTTTGAGTTGACACACGTGTCGCGGGCTGATTAACCCTTACTCTACCAGTACCTTTTTGAAAATGCGCTTGGGAGGCAGGGTCAAAGACGGGTCACCCCAAACGGCGATAATATCGCCGCGTGGTAAAGTAAAGGTTAAAGGGCATTGCATTGAGTACCATGACATGTTCTAAATTTACTGCTATAGCGCGGACACTACTTTAAATATTGTCTGTCTTATCAAGTATGAAGACATGTTTTAGAATTCAGTACTAAAATGAGCAATTTATACAGCAAAGCTCAGTTTTAAACTATTATCTTTTGCAGAATTATGTAGTTGTGGTAAATGTTACAAATATTTAAATGTTTGTTGTCGATGTGCAAACAAATGCTATATAGTTATGATTATAAATCATAACCTATTTTCATAGTCACTGAAATTTATAGTTCTACACTTTTATAAAACATAAAAATAAGAAAATTATATTTTCAAATGTAAGTAGTTAATGAAAATCTATATATATATATATATACACAATTTATGTTTAATGTATGGAAGGTTCACAAGATAATATGTAACCTGAGACATTGGTAAAATAGACACCTTGGATTTGAAAGGGAAATACTGTGGATTCAGTATCTAATGAAAATGTTATAAAAAATTGCTTTGCAATGATCCATGAAATTGCCTGTTAATTTTCTCTTATTAAGTAATCATGTTGATAATCATCATTTTAAAAGTGTTATACTGTCATAAACAAGACGGACAATTTTTTTAGCAGTGTGGGAACAATAGTCTCGACAGATGAAAGTTACCATGATACTTGGAATTTTTAATGGGAAATGTAATCAGTTCATTTTTGGGGGCAAATATCCTTCAATTTTCAGAAATGTAATCAGTTCATTTTTTGGGGGGCAAATATCCTTTAATTTTCAGGAAAACACCTTTAATTTTCTGCTCAAGTTTTCTCAAAAAAGTCTTCAATGTTTTTAATTAATTGTTTCCCAATTTTACCTCCCAATCTTGAAGAAAGCATGCAATCGGAAGAGTGAAATGATCTCCCCTGCTTCCTACGCCTCTGACAGGGACAGATTAAGTTTCCATCAAAACTTTGCAGTTAATTGGGAATTTTTTTTCAAGTTTTGAAAAATTGGATGTCAGTTTTCTTAAATTTTCAAGGATATGTTTCAATCATTTTAATACATTTTCCAATGTTATTTTAATAATAGATCAATTTTACTTCCCAACCTGGAAGAAAACATGCACGTCCCATTTCCTAAGATAGCCTCAGGTTTGGTGTGTACCCCCCCCCTCCCGAACAATTTTTACATGACTCCGCCCCTGAGCTAAGCTAGCCGATATTTATTTAATAGCTCAATTTGTAAATGAGCCTCTGGTTTGGTGTGTGCCTCCCCCCCTCCCTTACAATTTTGACATGGCTCCGCCCCTGAGCTCAGCTAGCCGATATTTATTTAATAGCTCAATTTGTAAATCTAAAAAAATGAGCCCCTCCTTATTGTATACAAAAGAATTGTTTCAGGGAATTTCTGCCTAAGTCCTGCATTTATGCAAACAAGTTTGTGGAAGTTAAAGAAGTAAAAACAGTTGTAAGATTGTTTAAAACGAATTAAACAATGAAAATGTTATCTTTTTTTGCCTGTATTACCTGATTATATAAAATATTGGAAAATCACTTCTACTGTATATGCTCATGTCACATAGTGTGTATTTGATTCACCTTTCAGCTGAAATATCACTTGCCTGCTTTATCCTATGCAAAGATTTACATGTGTAAGGGTAATGGCCACTTAGTGTGGAGAGGCTTTTAATGCATTAGGTTTATTCTGAGAATTTTCAAAGTAATTAAATTAGGAAATATGAAGGCCACATTCTCCAAGTATTTCTTTATGTCCCGTACGTATTCACGCCCACTCATATTTATGAATGTATAATGAGTTTAAACGTGTCATTTGTCGACAAATTCATTGATAAATGAGCATCATTTTCACAAAAAGTTTAGTTAAGAGGGTGAATATTTTTGTTCATTGGTGTCTTAAACTCATCATTGATTGAAAAAAAAGATGAAATTTACTAACAAAAAGAACGTCACAAAGGTGAAAATCTTACCTAATAAATTTTTCCGATGCAATGTGGGTAATCAATCTCACAACAGAGTGAGTTTTGAGTATGTGATGTAGAATTTCCTTTCACACATCTTTTGAATAATATTTAATCGCCAAAACAGTCAGGAGCATAGCAATACAGACCTATTCCGACTAGCCGCTGGAAAAATAAGATCAGTGTGATTAAAGCAAATGCGCTACTGCTATTGCATCCCCTTTTAAACATGTTTTTTTTTTCGCACAGGGGTCAGGAATTATTGGCATTATGAGCTTCTGACTGACTGGTACCCCCGCCCTTCCCAGTTGGTGGTGGGTGGCAACTGCCCTAAAACACTCACAAATAGCAGCTCTGGTTGAAACTGCAAACACCTTCAATGGTTATTACACACTTATCAGTGTGGAAGTGCAGCACCATGCATCCAAACTCTAAAGTTTGCCTTTCTAACTTTGGGAGATTTATGTCTGCTAGACTTGATTCAAATTTATACCTTAATGTCAGTTATTGCACAGATGTGAGACGGAAGCAAGTTCCATTCTCTGATTAGTCTGGGGTATAAAGAGCGTAAATTGTTGAAAGATGGTGAAGTTATTATATGAGTACATGCCTATGTTTTGTCTTGTATGTCTTCCATTAATGCTCTGCAGGGAGCTGGATGTTTGAAGAAGTCATGTTGTGGACTTCCTTCAAAATGGCAGTGAATCTTACGCTTGGTACGTCTAATTTTGAGGGGTTCCCACTGGAGCTCAGAAAACATTAAAATTTAAGTTAGGGAATTGAAATTTGGGCCACAGATATTATAAAATTCAGCTTTATGTTATTAATTAACTTATATTTGTTGACATTTATTTTACTGTCTGAAGCCTTTAAAAACCTTTCTTTTAAATTACCAACCTTTAAAAAACCCTTTTTGTTAAAGAGCCCCTAGTAGGCCTGATATAGTATATTTTTGGGCACACCTGTGCGCAAAAACTTTGGGCAAAAGTATGCTTGGTACCGGGTTTGTTGGTGAGGTTAATGGCACCATGAAAGCGATGGCCAAATTGTGCCAGAGAGATTAGATTATGTCAGAGGTTAAAAGAGGTTGGGGAAATACTGAGGTGAGCAGGTAGTAGTGTGCGTTACAGGAAGGAGAGGATTTTTGGGGTGACTTATCGTGGAAGAACTTGGCAATGCAGTTGAAGGGGTTAAGGGTAGCTCTGGGCAGGGTGAGGAATGGGCAATCTATGAAGGGTTAAGGGTAGCTCTGGGCAGGGTGAGGAATGGGCAATCTATGAAGGGTTAAGGGTAGCTCTGGGCAGGGTGAGGAATGGGCAATCTATGAAGGGTTGAGGGTAGCTCTGGGCAGGGTGAGGAATGGGCAATCTATGAAGGGTTGAGGGTAGCTCTGGGCAGGGTGAGGAATGGGCAATCTATGAAGGATTGAGGGTAAGTCTGGGCAGGGTGAGGAATGGGCAATCTATGAAGGGTTGAGGGTAGCTCTGGGCAGGGTGAGGAATGGGCAATCTATGAAGGGTTAAGGGTAGCTCTGGGCAGGGTGAGGAATGGGCAATCTATGAAGGGTTGAGGGTAGCTCTGGGCAGGGTGAGGAATGGGCAATCTATGAAGGGTTGAGGGTAGCTCTGGGCAGGGTGAGGAATGGGCAATCTATGAAGGGTTGAGGGTAGCTCTAGGCAGGGTGAGGAATGGACAATCTATGAAGGGTTGAGGGTAGCTCTGGGCAGGGTGAGGAATGGGCAATCTATGAAGGATTGAGGGTAACTCTGGGCAGGGTGAGGAATGGGCAATCTATAAAGGGTTGAGGGTAGCTCTGGGCAGGGTGAGGAATGGGCAATCTATGAAGGGTTGAGGGTAGCTCTGGGCAGGGTGAGGAATGGGCAATCTATGAGGATGGTCAGGAGTATTGAGTTTTGGGTAATTACCATTTGTCCCATTTCCGTTCACCCCACCAAATATATAGGAGTATTGAGTTTTGGGTAATTACCATTTGTCCCATTTCCATTCACCCCACCAAATATAGTCAGGCACAAAGATCCTTTATTATTCAAATGAAATATCAAACACAGTATTTTTCTTTTTCATGACAGCTTGTATGACAGCGTAAATTATACTAATGATAATATATATTCTAATGCAGTTTCATATGTATTTTGGTGCAGTTTATTAGATCTTAGCATAAGTCATGTTTTAGAAAAATGTACATAGAATTAGAAATTGGATATATTTTGATTTAAGAGTTTTAGGCAAAGCAGCATTTAACAGAAATATGAGGGTGTTATTATTATTATTGAGTCTCTATAATATTTTAACACACTTTTATTACAAGTGATGGTGTTCACAAATTATTGATAACCTTTGATGTGAATGTTCAAATCAACCATAATTATTTTAATTAAGAAATTTTCAATGAAATATTTAAATGATATAGATCTTTGTTATTTCCATGACTTAGCTGTGACAGCTTGCATAATATAACTAATAATTCTTACATTCATATGTGTTCACATTCACAGTACTGTTAAGTCATTATTTTATATCAAGAAGGAAAAGTAAGGAAGGGGGTGATGTTAACAAAGGCAAAATTAATCTTTTTCCATCAAGAAGTTGCAATTTTAAATGTCATTTTGCTGCAGTAATTAATTATCAATTGAATCAAATTTAAACTTTGGTTATTCAAATTTAGCCATTTACAACTTTCCAGTCCAAATGTCCACTGGTGCATAATGGACGGTGAGAATTATTTTAAGATTTAGATGGTCATTTTATAGGAAATCAGGGACCAATTTGGTAAAACGTTTCATTAAAAAAATAGATGTATGTATTTTAAAAGGTTGCACATCTTCATCTGAAACAGCAAAACCGATGGTTTATGTTTGAAGATTTTACATATTGGAGAACAGATAGCTCAGTTAACAGACGCTGGATGTCCCGAGTTGAGGTAAGGTCCAACTCGAATTCAGAAACGGCGAACTTCAAAGCGGGTTCGGCATAAGTATTTTGTCTGCAACTCCTACTCCTCATTGAGTAGTTGAGAGGAGTGACAATGCTTGAATAGCGCACATCGTCCTTGAAGGGAGCATTAAGCTGTCGGTCCTGACAGCAGGAGTCACCCCCTGCCTGGTTCTCTGAACACTTATTAGAGAAAATAACCATGAAAACGCGGTGTTCATTCACTTCCCGTTCTGGCTCATTCAAGTTCACGTGTGCTAATTCGTCAGCAGCCAGAGAACTCGACTGGTGGTGCTGTTGTCTATATCGAATGGCGTTATAAAAGCCTCTGGAAGTATGTATAGTGGCTGCACAATAAAGTATGTATAGTGGCTGCACATTAAAGTATTAGAGCTTTAGAGAGTGTCAAAAAACATTAAATATATGAGGATATTGTACCTGGCATACACCATATCTATGGAGTATTATTTGCATTGTCATGATGTGTGCATTAAATCCCTGTAATGCACAACTTTTGAGTATTTGCTTAAAGGAATATTCCCATGTTTTTTCATAACCTTTTATTAAGAGAAATATTTTAGAAACAATTTAGTACAAAAACCATGATGATATGTAATTCCTACCAGGAGGTATTCACATTTTAAGGTTTACAAACAATGCCAATCAACGAGTAGGAAAAGGCTCAGTATGACATCACAGCAACACATTCCCCCACAAAGTTTAGGTATTTCACTAAAATCTATCATCCTTTTTTATTAGTAAAACCTGCTAGAAAAATAAATTGATGAAAGTAATGTATTTATATACATTGCCAATATACCCTACCTCAGTAACTTTTGGAAAATTGTTTTTAATCACACAGAAACAACCAAATAACATTCAAAGAAATACATGAACTTTTGCAATGGAATTGCCTCTATGACATCTTCAAAGACTAATTCATTACTGTACAAAAACTTTAAAATGCACACAAAAATCCATATTTCCTGAACAGAATACGATATCAACCTGATTTTTGTACCAAATTGGCTCTAGATGCTTTCAAATCAAATTTGACAAAAAACCATGGGAATATTCCTTTATAACAAAGCGAAAAAATGTATGTAAACTTTTCTCGTTTTTGTTTCTGATGCGATAGCATCAGGAACCTGTGGTCATGATGGCGTGTGTGTGTATGTATGTGTGTATATGTAAAGGCCAGCTCGTAAACACGATATCTCAAGAACAGTACAGTGGATTCATGTCATATGTAGTGTACATACAACTCATGGTCCGTAGGTGTGCCCTGTTGTTTATGGTGGTGATGTCATGCATATTAATGAGTGGGAGGGGCTTATTGTAAAAATCTTGAAATGCTCTTATTTTAACAACCGCATATCTGTTTTCTTTTATAATTGGCACAGTTATGTTTGCTGGTGTGTACATTTATAAAAACTTTGAATTTCATTAATATGCAGTGGGCGGGGCATAATATGATTTTGCTGAAAAGGGTTTGTAAACACGATATCTAAAGAATGATAAACTGGATTCAAGTCTTATGTCATACACAGATAGCTCATGGTCCGTAGATGTGCCCTATTGTATTTGGTGATGTCATGCATATTAATGAGTAGGCGGGGCTTTATGTAAACAAATTGAAATGCTCATATTATTACCATGTTTTGTTTCATATTTGGTACAGTTGTTTGCTAATGTGTACATGTTCATGATATAAAAATGTTGAATTTTATTAGTATGCGTAGTGGGCAGGGCTTGAAAAAAGCTTGTAATCATGATATCTAAAGAATGATAAACTGGATTAAAGTCATGTGATACACAGATAGCCCATGGTCTGTAAATGTGCCATATTGGTTTTGATACCATGCATATTAATGAGTAGGTGGGGCTAAACCTAAAATTCTTCAAATATGATACATGACTGTATGTCTGTTTTGCATCATACTTGCTATGATAATGTAGTTAATTATTGTGCACATGCTAGTGTTGTCAATAGGTATGTCTATTTTATTGATCTGCATCATGCATGGTGGTCGTGGCTTATGAATATCCTGGAACAAATACTTCATGACGGTTAGTACGACGAAAGTTGCAAATCAATCAGCATATGAAACAAAGCATGCAAAACCGTTTGGTTCTGGTTCATTCTTTTGTTGTTGTTTTTTATGTATTTTAAACAATATAACACGGAAATGTTATGAAAAGATCAATGTATTGGCATCGTGTTTATATGTGAATTTAATGCTTGGGCCAAAGTTCTTTGCCCCGTGCATTAAATATGCATATAAACACTCTGCCTCAACATTAATCTTTAAATATAACAAGGGTAGGTGTACCATGCATAATATATCATTGCATTAAAAAGGGGAAATTGGCACAAAATCTCTTTGTCCTTATTCTTACTGTAACGTATATTCTTTTTTCTGATCACATTTGTCATTGTGAGCAATTTTGTTTTATCTGAAATAGATTCTCCTTAGAAATGCTTTGTGTCCTATTGGTTGTCCAGCCTTTCAAATGTGAAAATAAGTGAGTACCAACCTTTTTCAGGGGGCTACTTCTTTCCACTGGGAGGGGAGATGTATTCTAAAATCATTAATAGGGGGGGTGGGGCTCTGATTTAAAAGAGATGAACCAGGGGGATATGGTAAAACAAACAAAACTTTTACCAGAAACATTGAAAAGTGCAAAATAAAACAAATTTTTAAAATCATAATAAGTACATGAAAATAAATAATTTGATGCATTTCAGGAAATCAGTGTTGAAATGCAATACTAATTTTTTGTTCTTGAAAGCCGCTTTAAATTTTTGGGTCTCCCTTCTCTAAAATTCAAATTATTTAAAGAAAAGGGAATGGTATTTCCTCCAAAATATGCTTGCCCCCCACCCTTAAAAAAAGTATATAAATAAAAATTATCCTTCCTCCAAAACACTCCTGCTTCAACATTTCTTTTGCTTCGAGAAATATGGAACCTTACATACTGTGCACCTCTAAATAAACTCCCTTAAGTCCCAACCTTTAAGATAACAGGTTGGGTAAAGGTGTAATTCTATTGATATTTTAAAAAATCCAGAAATTGAGACAAAATTGATCCAACATCGAAATCATAAAAACAAACAGAGACACAAAATAAGAAAAAGTACTTTTCTTTTAAGTTTTTTTTTCTCCAAAAAATTGACAAGTTCAAGTTTTCCAACTATCAGTGAAATTCTTACACAAAATGTTTAAATATGCAACAAAACAAAAACAATAGCTTCCAAGTCGTGAATGATTTAGATTAAAAAATGGAAAAACCAAACATTGTTACCATTTGGAATCTGTCTACAATGAAAATCTTGTAATCCCCTATTATATTGAGTGTTCGAGAATAAATAGACTCAACTTGCATTATTGCACCTATGGACCTTTTGATCAAAAGTAAAACAAAAACACCCAATTCGTCCTCATACAAAACAAATTTGCAATGCTAACTGAAATTTTTGTGAACTTTTTTGTATTACATTTTTTTAACAATTTAGCTAATGTTGCCCTCTGCAGGTTCACAGCCATCAAATGTACTTGATGATTTACATCCGGAGTATGAGATTTTCATGGTGACAGGAATTTATACCAAATTGGACAAACAAAACATCTAGACTTGAATTTTGACTCAACCTCATGTTAGAAGTTTACAGTTAACCTGCATGTGAGTAGCCATGTTACCCAAACTGTAATTACACTTGGTAAACCAGCCACTTTTTAATAGATTACAAATAAATGGATTCTGAGACTGATTCTGAGTTTTGAGTCTGCTAACTATACTTCTCTCTCTATCACCTTAAATATGTAGAAGTTTACTTGTACAAAGCATGAATGTGTGCAAATGCAAACCTTCGATTAAAAGGTTACTCAAATATGTGATGTAACATGATGGGTAATTAAAGCCTTTTCCTATACACTTCTAGAATGAAACATTCAATACTTGTTTATTTATAGAATCCTATGTTGACATCTTACTACTACAAAAATGATTGTATGCACCATGAACAATAACAAAACACCTTGAAACAAGCAATGACTATGATACAATGAAATCTTACATAAGACAATTTGTGAACAGTGTATGTATAGGAATATATGTACATGGGAGTGAGAGAATCTTATGGTAGTGTCATCTTTAGCCATGGGTAGTGTCATCATCAGCCATGGTTAGAGTCATCTTTAGCCATGTATAGTGTCTATCTTTAGCCATAGGTAGGTAGTGTCATCTTTAACCATGGATGGTGTCATCTTTAGCCATGGGTGGCGTCATCTTCCAGGAAGTCTTTGGCTTGGTCCTTTGTGATGACGTCAATATGACTCACCTGACAAAACAAAAGAGAATCAAATGTTATTTGAAGGTTCAACATACCCATAAGCCAGTGCTACAAATAAGCATTGGTTTATCACTCGCCACGTGCATTCTCCCATGTCACTAGCCCGACTAGACTTTCCACAAGCCATTCTCTCTTTTATCTGACATAAACATTCTAAAATAATTATGATTATAGGACTAACCCGATGAGCTTGAATGAATGAAATTGTGCTAGTCCATGCATAAAATCAACTAGCCCAGGGCTAGCGGGCTTATGCTAATTTTGAGCACTGCCATTGGCAATAATTTATATCAAGGATGACGTAAATTGCCAACTTGTAAAGCATTCCATATCTTTTATATCACATGGCAAAATCTAACAAACAAAGATGAAGAACAAAGTTATACAGACTGGGAAAGGCAAACTGACTTTATAAGCTATTAAAAAAACCATTTAAACAGTAAAACTTCAATTCAAATTGATTGATAATTGACTATTTTACAGTCTTGGGAAATTTCATGTCTCCATGGGGATACTGAGCTGGGAGACCTTTTACATCAACTCATTATGAACAAGGGTTTGGGGGATTTTTTATCAAAGCTCCCAATCAAAATCAAACTGAAAAGATATTCCTATGTTTTCAATGGCTGCAATTTAGGAAAGAAAATTAAGGAATTATATCAAAAAAAAAGGTTCAGCCTTCCCATTTATACAAATTTTTCAAAAATATTATATAGTTACACAAAAACTTAGGGGGGAATGCGAGTCAGTGAAGTTAAACTTAACCCCATAACATTCATTCTTTATAGGACACTTACATAATTCAAAATGCATTGTTTAACACCAAACTGATCATACCTCTCATTCTTTATATAACAGTCCTACAAGTCCATCCAACTTAAACAATTCAAAATTCATTGCTTAACACCAAACTGATCATACTTCTCATTCTTTATAGGCACAGTCCAACAAGTCCTTCCAACTTAAACAATTCAAAATTCATTGCTTAACACCAAACTGATCATACTTCTCATTCTTTTACGACAGTCCAACAAGTCCTTCCAACTTAAACAATTAAAAATTCACTGTTTAACACCAAACTGATCATACCTCTCATTCTTTATAGAACAGTCCAACAAGTCCTTCCAACTTAAACAATTCAAAATTCATTGTTTAACACCAAAGTGATTATACTTCTCATTCTTTATAGGCACAGTCCAACAAGTCCTTCCAACTTAAACAATTCAAAATTCATTGTTTAACACCAAACTGATCATACCTCTCATTCTTTATAGAACACAGTCCAACAAGTCCTTCCAACTTAAACAATTCAAAATTCATTGTTTAACACCAAACTGATCATACTTCTCATTCTTTATAGGCACAGTCCAACAAGTCCTTCGAACTTAAACAATTCAAAATTCATTGCTTAACACCAAACTGATCATACCTCTCATTCTTTATAGAACACAGTACCACAAGTCCTTCCAACTTACACAATTCATAATTCATCGTTTAACACCAAACTGATCATACTTTTCAATCTTTTTGGACACAGTCCAACAAGTCCTTCCAATTTAACCAATTCAAAATTCATTGTTTAACACCAAACTGATCATACCTCTCATTCTTTATAGAACACAGTCCAACAAGTCCTTCCAACTTAAACAATTCAAAATTCATTGTTTAACACCAAACTGATCATACCTCTCATTCTTTATAGAACACAGTCCAACAAGTCCTTCCAACTTAAACAATTTATAATTCATCGTTTAACACCAAACTGATCATACTTTTCAATCTTTTTGGACACAGTCCAACAAGTCCTTCCAATTCAACCAATTCAAAATTCATTGTTTAACACCAAACTGATCATACCTCTCATTCTTTATAGAACACAGTCCAACAAGTCCTTCCAACTTAAACAATTCAAAATTCATTGTTTAACACCAAACTGATCATACTTCTCATTCTTTATAGAACACAGTCCAACAAGTCCTTTCAACTTAAATAATTCAAAATTCATTGTTTAACACCAAACTGATCATACTTCTCATTCTTTATAGGACAGTCCAACAAGTCCTTCCAACTTAAATAATTCAAAATTCATTGTTTAACACCAAACTGATCATACCTCTCATTCTTTATAGAACACAGTACCACAAGTCCTTCCAACTTACACAATTCATAATTCATCGTTTAACACCAAACTGATCATACTTTTCAATCTTTTTGGACACAGTCCAACAAGTCCTTCCAATTTAACCAATTCAAAATTCATTGTTTAACACCAAACTGATCATACCTCTCATTCTTTATAGAACACAGTCCAACAAGTCCTTCCAACTTAAACAATTCAAAATTCATTGTTTAACACCAAACTGATCATACCTCTCATTCTTTATAGAACACAGTCCAACAAGTCCTTCCAACTTAAACAATTTATAATTCATCGTTTAACACCAAACTGATCATACTTTTCAATCTTTTTGGACACAGTCCAACAAGTCCTTCCAATTCAACCAATTCAAAATTCATTGTTTAACACCAAACTGATCATACCTCTCATTCTTTATAGAACACAGTCCAACAAGTCCTTCCAACTTAAACAATTCAAAATTCACTGTTTAACACCAAACTGATCATACCTCTCATTCTTTATAGAACACAGTCCAACAAGTCCTTCCAACTTAAACAATTCAAAATTCATTGTTTAACACCAAACTGATCATACCTCTCATGCTTTATAGGACACAGTCCAACAACTCCTCCAAACATAATTTAAAAGCAATTATTCAACACCAAATCAGTTATTTCATATGTAATACACAGTAAAATGATAATATCTATTTTTGGATATATTTTGCATAAGATACCTTGTTCCTGAACTTGACGCCATAAAACTTATCACAAGCCTCCAAGAGTTCAGGTCTGAATGTGGTGGTGATGAACTGGGCATTCTCAGCCGACTCATGAATCATATCTGGAGATAAAATAGATATCATTTATTTGGATCCTCAATAACTTCAATAATAAACGTTTTTAGTAAAAAAAAGTTTGTTGTTTACTTCAAGAAATAGTGACAATATAAAGTTAAAATATTTACCAGAACGGGTGTTAGTTTTGAGGTGAAAGGCAGGTATATGGACATGCAACACAACCTCACCAAAGAAGTAAAGTTTATGCAAGAAGTATTCATGTTACCATTGAACATTTAATTATTCATATGATGACATCATCTATTTGCAAAATTGCTTGAAAATGACCCTGAAAGTCAAAATGATGTTTGTTTGTATGTTTGATGATGGCTTAACCCCACAAAAAAGTCAAAATGATGTCCTGTCGTTTTTTAGCACTTCAACTGATGATAACTGTATATATTAAATTTGATTCTAAAAATAAATAAAAAGCTGTATTATACGGTCACGACAGTATAAATAGCAGTAGTGGGATTTTTGCTTGTTCCAAGAGTCCCAGAACTATGTTTTCAAATTGGCTAATGTTCTTTGTGACTAATCCTGCTAAGATTCAGATAACACAGATATCATATACAACAAACTCCATGGACAGATGAACTGGCAGACGGACCACAATCCTTCAACCTAGAGAGTATACAATGGATGAGCTTATCATACCTGCAACAGCTTTCCTGTGCTGGGCATCAAGCGCAGAATCGATCTCATCAAAGAGGTAAAAGGGGGCGGGGTCACACCTCTGAATTGCAAAGATAAGGGTTAAAGCCACAAGAGATTTCTGACCACCAGATAACTGCTGCATCTCTCGAGTCTCACCAGACTTTCCAGTAAAAGATACCTGAATATGGAAAACGTAATCACAAACTTTTAAATCATTTAAAAACATCTTCTTTTTTTTACATTCAGGATGATAAATTGTTAAATAAAATGTAGGTGTGGTAATTCAGAGGGTATGCATGAAGCTAGCACAATGAAATTTTAATGCTTTGGATAGGAAATTCCATTCCTGGATTCAATGATTGCTAAGTTACCTCAGGAAACCAAAACAACTGTTCAGAAATTTTTACTGCTCAAGCCTTCTTGGATTCAAAACAAATAATATCAAAGTTTCCCTGTTATTGTATGTCTTCATTTCTACTAAATATCTATACCAGACAACATTTCCAACCACAAACCTTGGGAGGTTTTTTCATCCATTTTATTTAACCATGAACCAAGTTTATCTTTATGGGACCAGATTGATTCATCCAGACTCCGGTGACCTTAAGAAATATATCGCTGCTTAGTCTTTCTTTTTTAATTATGTTAATGTCTGCTTTCCATTGATGCCATAGAGAATTAGTTAAGTATTAATATGAAGTTCTTTGGTCTATATAAGGGATGTAAAAAGACTTGTCTCAAGAGAAAAAAATTATTGTTTGAATTTTAGGAAAAGGAAGAAATTTCTAAAGCAAGATGACTGTATGCTGTGTCTATTTACTTCCTTTTAAAAAACTTATTAAAACTGCTGATTTTGGGGCCATTTTATGGATGAGAATAATAAGTAAGTGCGCATTCCTTAATTAAAACTGATCTAAGAACTAAAGAGCAATTCTTACCTTGATGCCCACGCCTGTAAACTGCTCAACCAGAGGTATTCCCTGGGATCCTGATTCTGTGTCACTCTAAAAAATGACAAAACCGTTATCAGTTCTCAACAATTTTTCACAAAAAGGAAAACGATATAAATTAAAGGAGAAATTTAGGGGTCAAGTATGTCCTTTATGAGAGGGATAAATGCAAACGATTAAGTAATCAATAATGATTTAATGATCATTACCATTGTAAGAATCATTACTGCAATCATTACAGGTATGGATGTGTAGAGGCAACATTAGCTAAATTGCTTAAAAGTATATTAAAAATCATAATAGTACCAAAAAGTTTCATCAAAATCAGTTAAACATTGCCCATTTCACATTGTATCAAAATCTCAGGTACAATTTGCATATTTTATGCAACCTTTGTATTTTCTTTTGTTAATTTTTATTTTTTTTTATTTTTGTATGTCTATCATAAAAAGTGGTGCAGCAAATTCTGACCAAATGTTTTTGAGTCTTTGTCATGTACCCATTACAATTCTAGCAAGAATAGACTTTCCTAACACATTCAGTGACTATGAGTAAGGAAATAAATCGAAAGAATTACATAAAGCTTTTGAGCTGTCCTGTCCGCCCAGTCATAAATCACAAATTTTGCATCAATGAAAAACTGATCAAACTTTGATCAGCCAAGATTCAAAAACTAAATATGCTTTCTTTCAAAAATTCATCAACTCATCTATTCAGATTTGATTACTCTTTCAACCAATATAGACATTGCTGCATGTCCATTGATACAGCTTATGCTGCTCCCATAGATACAGCTTATGCTGCTCCCATAGATACAGCTTATGCTGCTCCCTTTAATACAGCTTATGCTGCTCCCGTTGATACAGCTTATGCTGCTCCCATTGATACAGCTTATGCTGCTCTTATTGATACAGCTTATGCTGCTCCCATTGATACAGCTTATGCTGCTCTTATTGATACAGCTTATGCTGCTCCCATTGATACAGCTTATGCTGCTCCCATAGATACAGCATATGCTGCTCCTATAGATACAGCTTATGCTGCTCCCGTTGATACAGCTTATGCTGCTCCCATTGATACAGCTTATGCTGCTCTTATTGATACAGCTTATGCTGCTCCCATTGATACAGCATATGCTGCTCCCATTGATAGAGCTAATGCTGCTCCCAATGATACAGCTTATGCTGCTCCCATTGATACAGCTTATGCTGCTCCCATTGATACAGCTAATGCTGCTCCCATAGATACAGCTTATTCTGCTCCCATAGATACAGCTTATGCTGCTCCCATAGATACAGCTTATGCTGCTCCCATTGATACAACTTATGCTGCTCCCATTGATACAGCTTATGCTGCTCCCATTGATACAGCTTGTGCTGCTCCCATTGATACAGCTTGTGCTGCTCCCATTGATACAGCTTGTGCTGCTCCCATTGATACAGCTTATGCTGCTCCCATAGATACAGCATATGCTGCTCCTATAGATACAGCTTATGCTGCTTCCATTGATACAGCTTATGCTGCTCCCATTGATACAGCTTATGCTGCTCCCATTGATACAGCTTATGCTGCTCCCATAGATACAGCTTATGCTGCTCCCATTGACACAGCTTATGCTGCTCCCATAGACACAGCTTATGCTGCTCCCATTGACACAGCTTATGCTGCTACCATAGATACAGCTTATGCTGCTCCCATTAATACGGCTTATGCTGCTCCCATTGATACAGCTTATGCTGCTCCCATTGATACAGCTTATGCTGCTCCCATTGATACAGCTTATGCTGCTCCCATACTGCTCCCATTAATACAGCTTATGCTGCTCCCATTGATACAGCTTATGCTGCTCCCATTGATACAGCTTATGCTGCTCCCATAGATACAGCTTATGCTGCTCCCATTGATACAGCTAATGCTGCTCCCATTGATACAGCTTATGCTGCTCCCATTGATACAGCTTATGCTGCTCCCATTGATACAACATACGCTGCTCCCATTGATACAGTTTATGCTGTTCCCATTAATACAGCTTATGCTGCTCCCATAGATACAGCTTATGCTGCTTTCATTAAAACAGCTTATGCTGCTCCCATTGATACAGCTTATGCTGCTTCCATAGATACAGCTTATGTTGCTCCCATTGATACAGCTTATGCTGCTCCCATAGATACAGCTTATGCTGCTCCCATTGATACAGCTTATGCTGCTCCCTTTAATACAGCTTATGCTGCTCCCGTTGATACAGCTTATGCTGCTCCCATTGATACAACTTATGCTGCTCCCATTGATACAGCTTATGTTGCTCCCATTGATACAGCTAATGCTGCTCCCATAGATACAGCTTATTCTGCTCCCATAGATACAGCTTATGCTGCTCCCATTGATACAGCTTATGCTGCTTCCATAGATACAGCTTATGCTGCTTCCATTGATACAGCTCATGCTGCTCCCATTGATACAGCTTATGCTGCTCCCATAGATACAGCTTATGCTGCTCCCATTAATACAGCTTATGCTGCTCCCATTAATACAGCTTATGCTGCTCCCATTGATACAGCTTAGGGCTGCTTTTATAGATACAGCTTATGCTGCTCCCATTGATACAGCTTATGCTGCTCCCATAGATCTTGAAGGGAGACATGAAGCCTGGCTTTTTCTTTATTCAATAATATGATAAAAATAATCATGTCATTTGAAGAAATTCACACCGCACAAAACAATCTAGCATATATTTTCGAATTTATTAAAACATCAATTCTATCAATATACACTTAAATGAGCGGCCATTTTCTTCATACGCCCTATAAAAAATAATAACATACACCCAGTAAAGATTAGAATATTAATGTAATTCTTTAGAATCTATTTCACATTTTCTAAGTTCTAAGAAATATTTTTTTCTTTGCATGGGTCTATGGATTATTATTTCTATATAATATTAATGATTCAAACCCTTAGAACTTCATTTCAAAGCATTTTGGAAAAAACATTTCAAGGTGAGTTCTAAAGAAATGCATTATGTGTGCTAGCACATGGGGCAAATTATGTCGTCATGGGCATGATTTCAACACAAAATTAGGCAAAATGGCAGCATCCATGTTACAACGTCAAACTTGGATAACTTGAGAATGGAATGAGATTTTACAATGGGAATTTTAAATCTCTATCATATATCAAGCTAGAATATTTGACTTAAAGAATGTGTTGAGTCATACCTCATTCGCATCATCCACATCCCCTTTTTTCATGACCAGGGTAGCCCTGCCTCCAGGCACCAGCTTCGTGAAGACCTCACTGAAGTACTTAGACACCTGCTTGAAGGTGAACTGAATGGCCTCGTACTTTCTCAGTTCCAGGACATTCATCAGATCTGTGATGGACTATAAATAAGAAACAGTGTTAGTTGCTACAAAGTAAGTTTAAAGGAAAGGTATTGTCCCATAAATAAATTGGGGAGTAAACGCCGCCATGCTGGTAACGTCACTTCCGGTTTTCAATTTTCCTCATTGATTGATATAAATCTGTGATGTTCTCGATAACACATATGTAGGCCACGATGTTTAGTCCGGTGGATGTATGATCAATATCATCACAAATTTCTCGCAATCAATAAGGAAAATTGAAAACCAGAAGTGACGTTACCAGCAAGGCGGCGTTCACTTCTGAATGTATTTATGGGATGATACCTTGCCTTTAGGTATTTCCTTGGCCATGAAAGCCCATAAGGTCGGTACTTCTGAATGTTTTAATGGAAAGGTAACTTTCCTTGAAGTATTTCCTTGGCCATGAAAGCCCATAAGGTGGGTGGTTATCCTGTGGTGAAGAATGAATTACTCCTCCCTAGACAGGACACTAGTTTAACGCACTTGAACTCCCCAGCAATGGTACTCATTTTGCAGCTGTGTGAACTGAAGCAAGTGGAATAAAGTGCCTTGCTCAGTGCAGGACTCATGCCAAAATTCAAACCCAGTATCTTTGCAATAAAGTTTTGACTCTCTACCGCTGGGTGCTACAAGATACACCAGGTTAATGTTTGTTCTACTAGTACAGTCATTTTGTTGTCAATTCTTTATAGAGTTCCTTTTAGTTTGTTTGTTTGTTTGATGGCTTCATGGCACCACGACAGCACGGGTCAAATTGTGCCTGAGAGGTTATATCATTCCAGAGGTAGGAAGAAAAGAAAATAGGGGGATATAGAGAGAAACACGAGAACTAAAAGCCAGAAAGCTTGGATCAAGAGCAAGAGAAGAAGTGCATGGGTAAAAAAAAAGGTTGTTACATACAGTGTACATGGTAGAAAAAATAACTTGATAATTTTTAGTACAATGAATTCAAGTATGGGAATCTATACATTTATAATTGATTTAGTGTTGAACAAGTGCTTTATAAGAAATTCAAATCAAACAATGCTTTGTTCCTGTCCATCAATGACACCAAGAAATACACCTTCTTTAAATGAGTATTTAATGAGGTTTTTTTTCACATAAGTGTAAAATTTAGGGCAAAGTTTATTTAAAAGAGGCCCAAAATCTTAAATGTAGATATACAAATGTTGATATTAAATTTAACTACTGATGATTTGACTTGACAATCTTTCACACCAAAATACTGAGTTACTGAGTTTGAAGAAAAAGGTTAAAAAAAAAAAAGATTAAAAAAAGAAGATCTATGAAACTTTCAACAACACAAATTTTAATCTTTTCTTGAAAAACTGGGACTTGGAAGTTCACAAATAAGTAACATAATCATTTAAAAATAAATTTTGACCTGAACTTTCATGATTTTAAATACATTTTTGAACAATCTATCCAATGCTGTCTCTATATCAGCTTAGTCTCAAACCATTCCTAACAGTATATCATATGATGGCTAGTTAGTGGTGAGGTTTAACGACACCATGGCAATGATGGTCAAAATGTGCCAGAGAGATTAGATTATGGCAGAGGTGTAAAGAGAATGGAGAAGTTGGGTAGAGTGCAGTAGGTAGGTAGAGTGCAGTAGGTAGGTAGAGTGCAGTAGGTAGGTAGAGTGCAGTAGGTAGGTAGAGTGCGGTAGGTAGGTAGCGTGCAGTAGGTAGATAGCATGCAGTAGGTAGGTGGAGTGCAGTAGGTAGGTAGTGTGCAGTAGGTAGGTAGAGTGCGGTAGGTAGGTAGCATGCAGTAGGTAGGTAGAGTGCAGAAGGTAGGTAGAGTGCAGTAGGTAGGTAGAGTGCAGTAGGTAGGTAGAGTGCAGTAGGTAGGAAGCATGCAGTGGGTAGGTAGAGTGCAGTAGGTAGGTAGAGTGCAGTAGGTAAGTAAAGTGCAGTGGGTAGGTAGAGTGCAGTAGGTAGGTATAAGTCTGGAGAAAGTTAAGACAAGATAGATATAGTTATAGTGCCAGGTAGGAAGAAGATATATTTTTTCTGGGGAGTTTTTGAATTGGTTAGTGGGTGAGGTTTAACAATATGAAGCCTTACTGCATGTCCCTTGTCCAGCTCTTCCTTCCTCTTAATCAGCTTTTCCTTCTGGTCTGAGAAATTTACAAACTGGTCCAGGGCCTTCTTGTTCACATGACTGTACTTCTTGAGCTCTGCATTGCATTGGTCCAGCTTCTTGAATAGTTGCTTCACGGACAGATGCGTGTACTTCTCAAATGCATCACTTGGGAGTGATCCCAGCTCACGGATTTTGCGCATGCATTCTTCTTTCTGTGATATAATGTGCAAATCATTCAAACAAATGTCTCAAACGGACAAACTCCATTTTTCATATCATCGTTATTGTTATCATGAATAAGATGATATTTTTGCAGTATATGAAATTGTAAATACAATTAAATCCTTTCAAGAGACATGACAACCCTGCTAATGCTACTAATGCTGCCATCACATACCCTTAAAAAATAGATTGGAGATTGATCAAAATCATATTTTCATTCTTAGTAAAGTATGGCCGTGTTCCTTCAAACTATTGCAAAACATTAATGGATTAGTTCAGCGGTCAAGCAAACTGATCTGATATGAAAGAGCACTTTAAAAGACACAAAATGGTGAAGAAAGCATTAACAAATCTTATTCCTTTAAGGAGATATTCAAGTCTAAAACTTGTCTTATCTGTGTAGAAATGACTGGTGTAGTAAGACTTCTATGCTAGGTTGGGGCTTTTGTCCTTACATTCTCAACAATTGTTAATGTAAATTTAACTTTTTTTACTATTTGAATTATTTTTCCTTAACTTTCTTCAGGTGGTAAATTATAATTAACCTTACTACATTCTGTTTTACTACTTTCCTGACATATCCAATGTTGTTGAGCCACAAAATCATGGGACAAAATATGATAGAATACATTAAGACATTGAGGAAACTGAGGCTATGTATGACATCCCAACTAGTTTAATTTCAGTCGTTTCAACACAATGATACAAACTTGAAACTTTAATATCTCCTTAACCGAATAAGATATTTGTAATCTTTCTTTGCCATTTAATTTCTATTGAAGTCCTCAATCGTATGAGATGGACTTGCCTGACCCCCTAACTTATCATTCCAAACATGGTAGATTTATGAAGAAAAAATATGATGAGCTGACTGATCACATCACAAATTTGCATATTTTCTACAATTAAAAATAAGAAGAAAAATGATCAAATGTAAACAATTTTGGCAGGATTTGTTGCTGTTTTTGGGTTTTTCAAACAATATTCAGATAAGCTAGCAGGTTTTGCTTCTAGGTATGAATACATTTTAGAAGTTATTTCCAAGACTAAAGCAATGCAACAGAAGGATTATGATCTCAGACCTTCTTGAGGAGCAGACTCTGTTTGTTGGTCATCTTCTCAAGATGCTTCACATCATCCCCGATCTTGTCTGCAAACTCCTTCTCTTTCGACTTCCATTCCTCCAGATCCTTCTGCTTTCCTTGCTGTTCGCGATTTAAGGTGTCAAATTGACCTTCAATATCTAGAAACAAAAACAAAAATACATACTTGCAAATTTGTTTCATCAATCAAAAAAGAAATAAAAAAAAGAATTATTCTATTGACACCACATTTGGACTATCTTCGGTGGAATATGTGGCTGTGATTTCTAAAAATCCGGAAACAATTTCCATACTTGAAACGTTTTAAGACAGAGTCAAGTGAAGACTGAGTAATGTGAAGATTAGGTCAAGTGAAGACTTCAGTAATGTAAAGACTTTAGTAATGTGAAGCATGAGTCAAATAAAGACTGAGTCAAGTGAAGACTAAGTCAAGTGAAGACTTGGGTTAAGTGAAGACTTTAGTCAAGTGAAGACTGAGTCATGTAAAGACAGAGGCAAGTGAAGACTTGTGTCAAGTGAAGACTTGTGTCAAGTGAAGACTTGTGTCAAGTGAAGACTTGTGTCAAGTGAAGACCGATTCAAGTGAAGACCGATTCAAGTGAAGACTGAGTCATGTGAAGACTTGATTCAAGTGAATCCCAAGTCACGTTAAGACTTGAGTCAAATGAATTGATTCAAATGAAGACTTAAATCAAGTGAAGACTGAGTATAATGAAAAATGGATCAAGGGAAGACTTGAGTAATGTGATGTCTGAGTTAAGTAAAATCTTCAGTCACGTGAAGACTTAAGTCAAATGAAGACTGAGTCAAATGAAGACTTGAGTTAAGTGAAGTCTTCAAACAAGCCATGACTTGAGTCAAGTTAAGACTAGACTGAGTCAAGTGAAGACCGAGTCAAGTAAAGACTGAGTCAAGTAAAGACTTGAGTCACATAAGGACTTGAGTCAGGGAAGTTTTCCATCAAGTGAGGATTGTCAATGGTAAGTTACTTTCCTTCTTACCTTCCATTCTAGCTCTGTTAGTTTCAATAGCAGTTTCCACTGTTTGCAGCTCCATGGAACTCGTTTCTAATTTTTGTTTTCTGTCTCCAACATTGATATCTTGCAGCTCCTGTAAAAGTTAAAAGGGAGTACTGTAATAATTGTTTCTCCAATTATTGGTAGGTATTAAAAGTTAGGCCATTGCTATTATAAGTAATATTTGGTAAGTGAACACCATGATTTAGAATGTTTAACCATTTTGATCATTCTTCCATTGGAATAAATTTCTCCCAAGTTATTCCTCAACTTTAAGTTATCACATATCTTACGTCCACTTCTTTTTGGTAGAAACAAAACATCCTGAAACTGCCTTAGTCAAAATCAAATCCATACTCCAGCCATTAAGGCCCATCAGGCATAAGTGATTATCATGGGAGTCAGGCTCAAAACTTTTCACATACAAGCACGACTCCTTAACCAATGAGCTACCACACCTCTGGAAGTCAGTCAAGCTACACAAAATTTATCGGGTCTCAGCGCAGTAAAATGACAATGAAATTAATACATTTTTCTCATTAAAATGCAACTTTTTCAGACTGCACACTTTACCTGCATGAGCTGTTCCCTCTTTCTCATAAGGTTCCCAGACAAAACATTCTCCATCTTATTCTTCTCACCCTCAAGCTGAAAACAGAAAGAACAAAGATGAAATAATGATGAGGTTTTTAAAAGTGCATCTTCAGTGCTCTTTACATGAAAGAAGAAAAATAAAAGAAAGGAATGATGATAAAAAGCAAAAGGAAATTAGCAAATACTGCATTTGACGCATTAAGCACCCCTGGTCTAATAAGCGCCCACCCAACATTTTTTTTGACTGATAACATAATTCATTTCATTAATTTAAAGACTTCAAAAAAAAATTGTTACATTATTTACTTACTTTGCATCTGACGCTAATTATCTTTCTGTGGTGGCTATTGTGGGGCTGGTATAGAAACAGTTCACACAATAGCACACTGTACGCGGCCCGGAGCTTGGGCGCCTAATACGACAAATCTTCAGGCCTAAGGAGTGGTGCAATTCTTTTTTCGTAAGCACCCTGGGTGCTTAATACGTCAAATACGGCACTTAAACAGTTGTACTTAATACGTCAAATATGGTATTTAAACAGTTGTACTTAATATGTCAAATACGGTATTTAAACACTTGTACAAAATAACTGGGTCTTAAAGATCTAAAAATTTAAAACTGAGCTTGACAAATATGGAAAAGTATGTTGTTTCAGAGTTTTGGGGATGCAAGGGAGGTCTGATTTGCATATGAGTTTGAGGATTAAGAAGACCAAGGGTGGAGAAGAAATAAGTGATTGCTCAAATGAGATTGGATTACCAAAACTTATCAAATCATTTGTCATCAGCAGAATTTTGTAAAAAATAATTGTTTAGATATAACAGGGATAGATTTGTACATCACAAAGCTTGTCCTGTGCCACAAACCTATTACATTACCAACAAATTATGCAAGAATGACAATTTGATAAATACACAAAAAATAAATGAAACCTGGTTTACTGTGTAGCTTAATTTTAAACAGCACTGACAGAAAAGCCATGATTGCATGTCTGGAAGTTTTTCATAACCATTCTGAAAGTTATCCTTATCCAGAAATCAATCTAAATAATCGGAGCATATGTTATCCTGGTCGTGTAAGACGTAATACAATAGACCTTTTCAAATCTGAATCGGAAATCGCCGAAAAACTAATTAAATTAATGTCACATGGTCGAAATTCACGTGTCCATAATAAACCAATCGTATACTGGGGAAATCTTATCGACCAATCAAATACTGGGTGAATCTTGGCTGTCTGCACAATTCGCACACAGTATAGGACCAAGTATATAAGAATTTGTTTTCCAAGTGCACGTGTCATACGTGGGTTATACATGAGGGTTATACACTGCATTGTTACTTTCAACTTTTTCATCCAAGACTGCACCTGATTGGTTGAGTAACAAAGAAAAAATTCCCCCAGCAGTTGATCAGTCGATATACTAAGGTAATCATATTTAGCTACAACTGGTTTGAAAAGGTCTAGAGTGTTATTCATGTCACAAAATGAACCAGACTGCCTGATTGGTGAGAGTTGTCGTCCCTTTGAAAGCAAAGCTCATAATTATAAATTCTAGTGCCAGAGAGGTTACATTGTATCAAAATAACCAAAGAATACACGGTTACAGGTCTACTAAAAGGTGTAAAACAAAACACACTGGAGAAGAAAATGAAGGAAGAAGCGAAGCAATATCAGTTGTCCAGGATAAAAAAAATTAGGAAAAATCCTTGTATAGCAGTAAAACGCTACATAGGAGTTTAATGAAGAATGTTTACAACGTGTTTTTTCTATATCAGTTGAATGAAGTATGTTTACTACGTCTTTCTTCCTATATCAGTTTAATAAAGTACGTTTACTACGTGTTTCTTCCTATATCAGTTTAATGAAGTACGTTTACTACGTGTTTCTTCGTATATCAGTTTAATAAAGTACATTTACTACGTGTTTCTTCCTATATCAGTTTAATGAAGTACGTTTACTACGTGTTTCTTCCTATATCAGTTTAATGAAGTATGTTTACTACATGTTTCTTCGTATATCAGTTTAATAAAGTATGTTTACTACTTGTTTCTTAGTATATCACTTTGATGAAGTATGTTTACTACGTGTTTCTTCGTATATCAGTTTAATGAAGTATGTTTACTACCTGTTTCTTTGCAAATCAGTTTAATGAAGTATGTTTACTACGTGTTTCTTCCTATATCAGTTTAATGAAGTACGTTTACTACGTGTTTCTTCCTATATCAGTTTAATGAAGTATGTTTACTACGTGTTTCTTCGTATATCAGTTTAATAAAGTATGTTTACTACATGTTTCTTCGTATATCAGTTTAATGAAGTATGTTTACTACGTGTTTCTTCGTATATCAGTTTAATGAAGTATGTTTACTACCTGTTTCTTTGCAAATCAGTTTAATGAAGTATGTTTACTACATGTTTCTTTGTATATCAGTTTAGTGAAGTGTGTTTACTACGTGTTTCTTCCTATATCAGTTCAATAAAGTATGTTTACTATTTCGTGTTTCTTCCTATATCAGTTTAATGAAGTATGTTTACTACCTGTTTCTTTGCAAATCAGTTTAATGAAGTATGTTTACTACATGTTTCTTTTGTATATCAGTTTAGTGAAGTGTGTTTACTACGTGTTTCTTCCTATATCAGTTCAATAAAGTATGTTTACTACGTATTTCTTTTTAATATATCAGTTTAATGAAGTGTGTTTACGTTTACTACATGTTTCTTTACTACATGTTTCTTAGTATATCAGTTTAATGAAGTATGTTTACGTATTTTACTGAAGTGTTTCTTCTTTTCTTTGTATATCAGTTTGATGAAGTATGTTTTCTTCCTATACAATAAAGTATGTTTACGTGTTTCTTCGTATATCAGTTTTAATGAAGTATGTTTACTACCTGTTTCTTTGCAAATCAGTTTAATGAAGTATGTTTACTACATGTTTCTTTGTATATCAGTTTAGTGAAGTGTTTCTTGTATATCAGTTTAATGAAGTATGTTTACTACGTGTTTCTTCCTATATCAGTTTAATTTACTACACTTTGATTTCTTCTTCCTATATCATATCAGTTTAATGAAGTATGTTTTTACTACTTCCTATATCTGTTTCTTTGCAAATCAGTTTAATGAAGTATGTTTACTACATGTTTCTTTGTATATCAGTTTAGTGAAGTGTGTTTACTACGTGTTTCTTCCTATATCAGTTCAATAAAGTATGTTTACTACGTATTTCTTCGCATATCAGTTTAATGAAGTACGTTTACTACATGTTTCTTCGTATATCAGTTTAATGAAGTACGTTTACTACGTGTTTCTTCGTATATCAGTTTGATGAAGTATGTTTACTACGTGTTTCTTTGTATATCAGTTTAATGAAGTATGTTTACTACATGTTTCTTTGTATATCAGTTTAATGAAGTATGTTTACTACGTGTTTCTTTGTATATCAGTTTAATGAAGTATGTTTACTACTTGTTACTTCGTATATCAGTTTAATGAAGTATGTTTACTACGCGTTTCTTTGTATATCAGTTTGAATTCTTTTTTTATTAGCTAAAAATTCATTTTCAACACAATTATTTTTTCTCCAGAATTATATCTTTATTCCTTTCCTGTGCAACAGCTCTCAATAGCAGTTTTACAGTGGCATATCAAATTGACAAACTCCCCTCTCATTCTCTCCTCCAGTGTGTTAGCACACTCATGCTTACCTTGACCCTTTCTGTGAGAGCCTTCTTATTCTTTATGTTGAGGTTTTTGATCTCATCATTGAGTTCATCCACTTCACGCTGGTCTATCACGTTGAGCTGTGACAACAAATCAGTACCTGAGGGGGGGATACATACACAATCAGAAATATCAATCACAACTCCAAATGTAACTTACATGATCTGAAAAATTTATCACTTTTGTTATGACAAAATTGTAAACATTTATATGAATGCAAGCATATATGCTCTTTTGTTTTATCCTGAAAAGGATTCCTCAAATAAATACTCATTCATGTTGGAATAATTGATCAATAATTGATCAATAATTGATCAATAATTGGTCAATGATTGATCAATAATTGGTCAATAATTGATCAATACTTGATCAATAATTGGTCAATATTAATCAATAACCAGATATATTTCATTAAAAAGAAACTAAATGATGTGGAATTCTTTTATCACATAAACAACCAATTACTATTTTCTAATGCAGCAGTATTGGAAGGACTAGTAGCGGAAATCTTAAAACAAAACTGCTGAAATACTTTAACACTGATTTTGTCATTTCTTGACAGATGAGAGAACTGTTTAACATGAATAGTTATTAGTTTCTTCACCATTTCATTTCTTTTGACATCCTCTTTTAAATAAGATAAATTTGCTTGACCACTGCATGAATCCTTAAAGATCAATGGACAGGGAAGAACAACTTATGTTTAATTGGAAGAAAATATGTATAAACCATGAAAATAGAAAAAGGTTTGATCAAAATCAGTTAAAATTGACAATTTTGAAGCAATCCAAAGTTTCTGGCTCTATCATAATAAATTATGCAAATTTGATTGGAATTTTGTGACATCAAAACAAGAAAATCTATTAAATTGCTTAACTTTTTTGTTAACTTACTGCTTTTTACAGCTCCACCAACATTAGTTGAATGGGAGTCAGTCAAAAGGTTTCAAATCTCTAGCAAACCCTTTACTAAATAAAAGTTAGCATGAGAAAGTAGTCTAATGGCTTGATTAGCCATAACTCAGACACATTAGCCATAGCTCAGACACGTAAGCCGTAACTCAGACACATTAGCCGTAACTCAGACACATTAGCCGTAACTCAGACACTGCAGCCGTAACTCAGACACTGCAGCCGTAACTCAGACACTGCAGCCGTAACTCAGACACTGCAGCCGTAACTCAGACACTGCAGCCGTAACTCAGACACTGCAGCCGCAACTCAGACACTGCAGCCGCAACTCAGACACTGCAGCCGCAACTCAGACACTGCAGCCGTAACTCAGACACTGCAGCCGTAACTCAGACACTGCAGCCGTAACCCAGACACTGCAGCCGTAACCCAGACACTGCAGCCGTAACCCAGACACTACAGCCGCAACTCAGACACTACAGCCGCAACTCAGACACTACAGCCACAACTCAGACACTACAGCCGTAACTCAGACAGTACTGGTGCTATTGACATGTAAAGACTCTAGAATTTAAGCTCTTTCTGGTGAATATAAAATCTCTACCTGTCCCATATACCTTTAAATCATCTACTTTAAAGATTAAAGGGCAACTTTTCAGGTGACTAATGACATACCAAGTTCTTCATCCAGTGACTTCGCCTGGGCTTTCATAGCTTCCAAGTTAGTGCTGAGACTCGTAACGCGACGCTCTTTGGGGGTCAAGGCTTTCTCTATGACATCACTCTCGCCTTTGTAGATTCTCATGTCACTCTTCATCTTCTCATAGACATCTCTGTGCAATGAGTCAAAGGTCAGAATAATAAAGCATTAAATGAATAAATATGCACTGGTAGACCACAGGTGAAGAAAAAATTCTGGGACCATAAAAAGTCATGGGAATATTTATGCGAGTATACCATAAGAACAATAAGAAAACGGAGCGCACAATTTCTTTCTTTCACACATTTCTTTCTTTCACACATTTCTCTCCTTTCCTTTCCGGTTTTTTGGCTTCCCTTTTTCTTCCTCCCCTTTTCATCTCCTATTTCTATTTTTCGTTCCTCTTGTTTTTCTTTCTAAAGACCTGAAAAATGTCTGGGACCATTGGTACCATGGTCCGCTATATTTTCCACTAGTGCTGTCACAAGGCTCTATTACGTATCAATTATTGTGGAGAGAAATATCATGATATATTGGTTTGTATATTTACTTTTCAAGAAAACTGACTCACATTACTAACGTGACTTCTTTTATGATGAATGTAAGATAAAACGATTGGCAAATCTAGCAGACAATATGCATGATCGTGTGACTATTACGTTCATCATGCATCACACAGGTGTTTGGTAATTCAGCCAACGTGACCATGAATCATCAAAGTGAGAGGCATGTTCTGGGGCAATTTTTCGTTCTTTTTGCCTACTTTCATCAGAGCGTGCACAGTGTGAGGTAACGAAGCACAATTTTTAATTAGTTTTTAATGTTTCACAATATTTTTGCAGGTTTTTAATGGCCTAAACTTGACTTTTAGATACAATACTGTAACGTTAGAATTGTAACGTACGAAGTAGCCTAGCCTAGTTGCGCAAAAATTTCTTAGTTGAGTATTAGTTTTTGGTATCATAATATATTGCGAGAGGTATATATCATGTCGTGGGAAAAGAGATATCACGATAAATGATTTGTCATGACAGCAAAACTTTCCACCCCTTTAGTATGCATGGTGGATCCTTCACTCATCCTTAAGTGATTAAATTAAAGCAATTTCTGATTCACAAAATATTTCTACTATCAAAAACTGTTCCAAGTGATTTTCACTAGATTATTATTTATACCACACCATTGTGCAACCTTCTTTTTATAACAAAATATTGATATCATTAACATCACAGCAACCAAATCTGATATAGAGAATACAGTTTTAAAAGAAATCAATGTTTATCGCTAACCAAATAAGAAACCAAATAATTATTCAAAATCACCCATGAATTCAATTAACCTGATAGTAAGCAGTCATTCAAATTTACAGACACAAATATTCATTACAAGAAAACAAAGAAAGTAAGAAATATGTTGTACTTGTTATATGCAACCTAAATGTTAAAAAAGGATGTATCAAGTTAACCTCTAAAAAGGTAATCCTCACTTATGCAAAACACTCTTCCAGCATGAGCTCAGCCAAACAAGACCCTAGCCAACCTTCAACTTTACAAAGAAACTACAATTGGGCCATTCCATGGTCTGTCAGGTAAGTCACAGCCAGCAGAATTATAGCCAACCTTCAACTTTACAAAGAAACTACAATTGGGCCATTCCATGGTTGTCAAAGAAACCTTCAACAAAAGAAACTACAATTGGGCCATTCCATGGTCTGTCAGGTAAGTCACAGCCAGCAGAATTATAGCCAACCTTCACTGACATATTCCTGGTCTGTCAGGTAAGTCACAGCAAGCAGAATTATTACACTGACATATTCCTGAGACCCTAGGGGTCTGCCAGAGCCATTCCATGATCCATCACATAAGTCACAGACTGAGTAATGGCCCTGACAGATCCCTACGAGACCCTAGGGGTCAGCCAGGGCCATTCCATGGTCCATCACTTAGGTCACAGACTGTGGAATGGCCCAATTTGAGTCCTGTAATATATAGATGAGCATACATCAGAGAATTTTGTGATAATGGTTATCACACTTTTGTCCATGACAATTGATGTATAATTTACCTAAGTCCTAATACCACAAACTCTCCTTCCATTTCAGGGTTTCCACCACAAGTTGTACGGATGGAAGATGACAATAACCCAAAGTTTGTTTTCTACAATGTGACTGGACGAGATGGAACACACCTCTAATTTGCATTGTAAATTACCTTCTGACAAACTGGCATTGTCATATTGATATATTACAGAGGGTTAATCACTGGGAAGTTACTTTTTTCACTTCAATTTCAGTGCCTAATTCTCTTTTGGATTTTAAAATTATCAAAGGAAAATATTGCATCTGTTTGTTAATTCCCTTCTGCTTAATTTCAAACATGAAAGATGTGCATGAACAGGGATAATGGAATGACAGCTTTCCCTCGCGTTCATTTTCTGGTGGATATTGTACAATTTATCTCACTCGGCTATTGCCTCATCCGCAAAAAAGCCCAACTATATATTCTTCTGCGGCAAAAGAACTGTAAGAAAAACTGTTTGTCTATGAAACCTTAATTCCAAATGAGATTTACAGATTTCCCTCTCATCCCTTTTTTGGCGGATATTGTACAGTTGATCTCTCCCGCAGATTCAACTATCACCTCATCCTATAAAGGGGCCCAACTGTACATAATCCTAGGGCAAAAGGATTGTAGGGAAAACTGCTTGGCCATGAAACCTTAATTCTGAGTGAGACTTACAGATTTCCCTCACGTCCCTTTTTTGGTGGATATTGTACAGTTGATCTGCCCCACAGACTCAGCTATTGCCTTATCCACTAAAAGGGCCCAACTGTACATGATCCCAGGGCAAAAGAATTGTAGGGAAAGCTGTTTGTCCATTAACCTCCAATTTCAAAGAGGTCTTACTTGTTCTTCCTATTCTTGGTTTCAATCTTCTGCATGTCACTCATAATGCTAGTGATCTCCACCTCCACCTTCTGCAGCTTGTCTCTCAGCTCCTCGTACTCCTGCTCCTGAGACGTCAACCTCTCCCGAAGCTCCACAATGCTGCTCTGCAGCTCCAAGCGGGATTTGCGGGTGTCATAATACCCACCTGTGATCGCACCTCTGCGACTGACTTGATCTCCTAATAATGTAAGGAGAGGTGCTTATAATAGTAATAATGCCAAGTGCTAATATAGCGATACCCAAGGCCTCCTCAAAGCACTTAACAAGGTAGCCAACCATCCACACAAACCATGCTGTTTAAGCCAAGTCCCTGGACATACTTTATCCATGCCTATTGATTTTTCAATATTATATGATAAAGAGTTTTCTTTTTCAGGGTGGGGGTGGGGTGGATCAGAGTGGAGGGTTTCTGATATATGGGCTCTAATCTCTTTAGGTTTCATCTGTTGCTCAGGTTGATGGGTTTGGGGTAAAGTTTTTTTAAATTTTTTTTATTTACACTTAGTAATAATTAAGAATAGGGAGTGGACTGCCTTACTAGTTAAGCTCACTTGAGTCTTAAAACACTCCCTTTCAAAGTATCTGGTGCATTAAATATACACTTTTTTATCCATTACTGTATTAATGTTGTGAAGAAACAAAAAAATGAAATGAAATATAATACTGCACAAAATCATATACCAAAAAGTAACAAGAATTTAGTTTTACAAGTCACGGGTGTAACTGCCCTGCTTTCATGAAGATTATACTTTGTGAGTTTTAGTCTTTCTAGCGTGCAATTTTTTTTATGTACTACCAGTTAACAACAAATACAGCAATCTACCTTCGAGGGTTACACAATCAAGGTCCTGAGTCCTTGAAAACTGGGTAGCTACTTCAATGCTACGGCAGATGAGAGTCTTGCCAAACACGTGTTTGAAGACTTTATCAAATTTGTCTTCATACTGGAGATTGGACACCATTGGTAAAGCATCCTTAAAGAGAAAAAAAATATCAATGATAAGAAATCATAAGGTAATAACAATGAAAGCCTCTTTCCCCAAAAACTTTAGGGTAAAATTAACCAGCATTCAAGATTTGTGAAAAGGTATAGGTAACACTAACCAAATTGGTTAAAGATTTAAAAGTTAAAACTGTGAAAGACTTTACCATCACAATCGGTTTACAATTGACCATGTTAAAGTTTTTCAATACCAGTTTTTGATCAAATCTGATTTTTAATACTCCAGTCAGACAGAATTTCCGCGGCATTGCATGTGGAAGAACTTTTCCAGACCCTTAGTTTGATTTATAAAGTGGCAGGGTGCTAGACTTGTTAAAGGGCACAAGTTGAAGGGGACATTAATGCGCGTGCGAAGCGCTGCGTTCTTTCACCACGAAGCCCAGGCCCCCTTAAGGCTCAATCCCCTGGTGAAGCTCTGGGATTTTAGCTATAATCATACCTCAGAAAGAAACTATTCTGATTGATAAGGACCAGTCATTAGCCAAACAGGATGATTGCTTACTATGCTATCATTCTGTTCTGTATTCATGTTAGATATTTCATTTATAAGCTTAATTCAGATTATTAAGTTAAAAAATAAAAAAAATAAAAAAATAAAAATAGAAACACATTTTTTCTCATTAGGGGCAGGGAGCACCCAGGGGACAGGGCAGGCCCACGGAGGGGTGGGGTGGGCCAAATGAGGGGCGAGGCGGGCCATCCCTGTGAAACAGCAAAGCTATGGGCCTGCTTTAAATTATTCTGTGGTCCTAAGCCAATAGCTCCTTGAATTATTAGAGCATGGGCGCTTATTAGAGCATGGCGCTTATTAGAGTACTGCGCTTATAATGTCAAATACAGTATCTGTGAATGCATTAAAAAAATAAGTGTTTTTCTAAACTACAATTTGCAAGTGAATATTCAAATAAGAGATGAATATTCAAATCCAAGTATCTGTCTGACTTACAGGAGATTCAGGGTAGTGGGTATCTCGGACCTCAAGTTGGTTTAAGGGCATGAAGGTGACCTCCCCTGACATCTTCCCACGGTTCATTTCAGAGAGAATGGTCGTGCTGATGATATCTGTGTTCACAATGTGGTAAAACAACCTGCAAAACAAAAGAACAAAATAACAACTTCTTCGACAACAAGAAACAAAAAATGGAGCATCCCTGATGCAAAGGCTTAACATATCACTTGTTTTTAGTAAAATTATGATTGTTCACGGATAAAGGTTGTTGGTGTCAAGTCCTCAGTTCTTTGAAAGAGTGTGCAGTGTTTTTACTGAGAAAATATTGAATTGACAGTCATGCACATAATACACACAGAAGATTCATTTTAAAAGTAGCATAACAAGAGAAAGATCAAAGACATCATTGTAAGTATTTTATTAACTGTGAGGATGTTGAAGAAAGCTACTATAAATTCCAATTCACCAAACAAGATGGTAGGAGAATTTTGTCAGAATTAATACTGACATATGTTGATATCATTTATGCTGATATATAATACTATGTATTGATATTTAATACTACAAATGTATACTGATATATGCTGATTAATATTTACTGTACAAACAGCCAGATGGCAACAATAATATATAGATATTGAACTACATGGTGACAATGACACACTATAACTGGAGGAATAGAGAATGCAGCCATGTGAGGTGGAAAAGAGTTGACGATGGCCTATGATCCGAAAGGAGCAACAAGGCCTAAATGAGTATTGGACTACATAATAAGGATAACAATAAGGATAGTGACAACACTTAGTAGTATGTGCAAATATGTAAAATATGCAATATGTATTAGAAATATGCAATTTGTTACAAATAATCAATATGCATATATGCAAATATACAATATATGCAAATAAGCAATATATACAAATTATCAATATATGCAATTAGAAATATGCAATATATGCCAAAATCAAAATATAAACTTAATAACACTAATTAAGTGTAACAAAATCAAGATCTCAGATGATCGACTTACCTACTACCAGCTGTCACCTCCACACATGTGTTAAACCTGGATGCACATTGAAAGTTCTCAATCAAGATACCATGGTACCCAGTCAGCACTTCTTTGTGGATATTTTTCTGACGGAATGTTTCTAAAATATGTTTGATGCTATCTATGCCTCGAAGTACAGCCTGGTGATGAAAAAAGGAGCACAGCATCATACATTTATCACTAATGGCAAACCACTCTGATGAAAGTTTCTAAACATCATTTTGAAATCAAATCAAACATAACTACAACAGAAAACAGTATCAGTACGGGAAATAAAAGTCTACTTTTGTCTAATCACTGGGATTGATTGAATAGAGGATGCTTGTCACAGAGTCACTGACAAGCGCCCTCTAAGACGTTAGTGGATGAACTTCCTAAGAGATACATTTTATCAATCAATACTTTAAAACTACTTTGCAACCAGAGCTCCATTTATAACAATGAAGATATTCTGATTTTAAAAATGAAAAATAAAAATGAAATAATTAAGGTTTACTCTGCAAGTGTCACTTTTATTTCTGCCTGAAAAAATATAACTTGCATTTAGATGCATATTTTGCCTTTTCTTCTTCTGTTGAGAAAGGTAAAGGAATATTTCCATGAATCTTCAATATGATAGAGGACTATTAGCCCACACTCTACCATGCGGCAATAATATTACAGTTTTCAAACCACTTTTTTTATCAAAATAATATCGGGACCTTACCAAAGCTCAGTATGAGTAATTTTAGTATCATTTACAAGTCCTTAAACATTTCCTTCACAAAATGTAACTTTTTTATAGGAGTTATTTTCAAAAATTTGAGAAAAAGTATCTTGAAAATGGCTCAAACTCAAAAATTGACAAAATTTTTTTTTTTTTTTTTCTAAACTTACCAAACTTCAAGAGCAAAATTTTTGCTTCAAAATAAAACATGCAAGTCCTAAGACATAACAGTAGTGATTTTTATTTCTGGGGAAATTTCTTTAACATTTCATGAATTTTTGTCATTTTTGACACCATTTTTCAACAGATTCTGTACCACAACTAAACATCACACATGCTTCGTTGAAGCGCCATTCAAAATTGCTTTAAATGACCTTTCATTTAATATATAAATAAAGGCATACCCCTCTATTTTGACCCAAAGCTATAAGAATTAAATTTCACCATTGAGTAAATAATGACTACATAGTGTAGCGGTTATCAATATGTACTAGAAGACGAGCGCACCAGGTTTGAGCCTCCATTGAGACTACCGCACTAATTTATTTTCCTGCTGCGGTTTTCAGGGGTCATTTGGCTATAAGTATTTTTAGTGTTTTCTCATCTTTCCATTCTAGCTGAACATCATAGATTAGCATCATTGAAAAGTAAATTCATAAAGAATCTAAAGATGTAACACAAAAGTCTGTTTTCAATATTCACAAGAAATTATACTCGTGCAAAGATTGGTCCATTTGTTGACCGAATTTAGCCAAAAATTGCTTAATTTGCATATATTTGTCCAATTTTTCCTAACTTTGCTTTCATTACTCAAAATATCAATATCTTAGCTTCCATTGAAACCAAACTTGTAATGAAAGAAAATGAGAGGAAAGTTGGGAACAATTCATATGAAAAAAAGTTACAAAAATTTGGCTCACATTTTTTAAACCCCTGGTAGAGTAAGGGGGTTAAAGTAACAAATTGATGCAAAAAATAATCCATTTCATCAGTGTGTTGAAAAATGACCTTGAAGTGTACAGTAAGTATGATGTCAAACTTGCCAATTGAAGAGTTTTTATGTATTGCTTTGAAAAAAATTTGTCTCTTTCTAAATTATTGGAAACATTTTTTGATTAAACATAAATGGGGTATAACATGCATTTTACAATGCTTTACCCATCTGCTCCTGTACCTCACACTCTACACAAAAGAAAATATTGTTTTATAGAAATACATAAAACAAAATAATTGGGACCTGCAAGTATGACATCACACTGTGTAATACACTGGTGGTCACATATTGGTGAAATCTTTGTAATGTAACAACCCCTAAACAGATTAAGATATCAACCTTGTTTTTTTACCAATTTGTTTCTTTAACCATCCTCTATAATATATATATATATGCCAATGACAATTCATGGGAATATTCCTTTAATCTAATTTGATCGATAAAAAATTATTCTGCAGCTTCCTACTCTGTTAAGGAAATTACCCTAATTTGATGGGAGTTTTTTTAGTTGTTGAGGTTTAACAGCAAGGCGACAGACAGAGTCAAATGTACCAAGAAGGTAATATAAAATAATGGTGCTAAAATAAAGAGAGAGTGAAAAAAAAAATTTAAGATGGGGAATAAGGAGGGTTGAAAGTTGGAATAGTAAGGAGAGAAAGATGAGAGAGATCAATGAAAAATAGTGAGTAGCCTAATATACCTTTCCTGTCATGGACCTTAAATTCTGTTCCTTCTTGTGCAGTTCATCTTTCGTTGTGGCTAGCTCCTGCTGAATATTGTTCTCTTGCCTCCAAAGGGTACTGACGAGAAAAATGGTGAAAACGATTTAAGCATATAATTTTATCACATTCTTTACAAGACATTGTCAATGCAGTGGCTCAGTGGCTGTGAGTCTGTGTTAAGAACGAGAAGTTTTGATTCTCTATTAAGAAGCTGTGTTATTCTGCTTGCCTCAGCAGCAGCTCCACTCAGGCTGCGAAAGGGAGTACCATTATTCCTGAGGAGTGAAGCTAAAGAAACAAATTGGGGATAAACCATGTGGATATCTTACACTGTTTAGAATTACTGCATTTCAAAGATTTTACCAGTGTTGAAAGTGACTTTGCAGTGTCAGTGTGATGTCAAAATTGCAAAAATGTTTGTGTATTTCTGTTTTCTGTTTCTAAATTATTGGATACATTTTTTGTTTAATTATTGTGGTATAAGACACACTTTACACATCAATGCTTTGCCCATCTGCTAATGTACCTTACACTCTAAATGAAAGACAAGTAAATTTTCACTAATAAAAGTACATGAAGAATTATCTTGGATCTGCATTACACTGTACACTGCAATGTCACTTTTTAACACACTGATGAATTAAATTTTTGAAATGCAATAACTCCCAAACGGAATAAGATATCAAGAATGTTTTTCACCAATTAGTTTCTTTAATTGTCCTTTACCATATGAAAATGAAGATGTAAAGGACTATTCTGTTAAAGCACTTCTACAGTCAGCCAGAATGGTTACAAAAGAGTAGATGTAACAGCGAGTGATAGTATTCTCATATTATGACCAATCTTGGACAAAACTGTTGGAACAATTCAGCGCTATGAGAGCTACAAATTTCAGTGTTATGATCATTTTTTTTCTCCATCGTTTATACTCCACCCTTTTCTAACGTTGGTCAACACAGATTGGAGATAAGAGGGAGGAGAAGGGGTTACGATAGTAAGGAAGAATAGAAGGGAGGAGAGGGGTTACGATAGTAAGGAAGAATAGAAGGGAGGAGAGGGGTTAAGATAGTAAGGAAGAATAGAAGGGAGGAGAGGGGTTACGATAGTAAGGAAGAATAGAAGGGAGGAGAGGGGTTACGATAGTAAGGAAGAATAGAAGGAAGGAGAGGGGTTAAGATAGTAGAGGGGTTAAGAATAGAAGGAAGGAAGGAGAGGGGTTAAGATAGTAAGGAAGAATAGCAGAACAATGGGTTATTTATTCAACTTTTTTATCAATCCTTAAAATCAAGGTTTCTCCTGGACTGCAGAATGAGCGTAAAATATGAATGATCGACCTACTTTCTTTCATTTTGCAGCTCATCTTTCTTCTTCTTGAGTTCATAAAAGCTTCGGTTTGAACCCTCGACAGTGTCTTTCATCTGTTCGATGTCTATATTCAATTTGGCCATTCGTGCTTCCAGCTCATCGTTCTTACGCATGTCTGCTGTGATGTCATCTCGCAATCTGGAAATCTTGGTAAATAAGAATATTAAGTCATCTAAGACATCTTTCTGACCTTAAGATATAGAATTACATACAAACAATACACTAAAAGACCCAAAGGTAATTATTTGTGTATGTTAACCCCCTCCTTCTTTACCCTTGAGGTACGGTAAAATGACCTAATCAAATACTTTCCTATCTGTTTTAGAATGGCTTTTGTGAAGAGGCTAAGGGATTAACTACAGACTGCATGTTGAAATTTACCCTTTTTTTTCCAGAGGCCAATATGTCAATCAATTTCTTTGGTTTAAATTGGTGTTGTTTAAGCTTAGTCTACCAAGTGTGTCCAAAACACAGGAACATTTTAGAGAAAAGGGACTTTTCCACAAATATCTCTTAATTTTGTACACTTTACTATTAGACATCAAATTATATAGTGCCTTTTGCCTTTGCCAGGGCCTCAAACCAGGGACCAAGGCCAGGGACCAAATTAGCCATCAAATAAGTTCTCTTGAAGCCAGACGAATTGGCACACAGGACATTGGGCTTGACTGGGCCAGGATGGGATAAGATGGGAAGTGAATGAACACAGCCTTTTTAAGCTTCTATTCTCGAATAGTATTCAGAAAACCAGGCAATGGTTTAAGATCGCCTTCAAAGGATGGCAAGAGCCATTCAACCATTGCCACTTTTCTTAACAGCTGAATGAAGAAAAGAAGGGGGAGGGGGAGGGAGCTGCAAACAAAGTACTCCGCTTTGATGTTTGGCGTATCTGTCTGCATAGCTGTGAAAAAACGGGTTAGACTTGACTGAGGCTTAAACCAGGGACCTCCAGCATCTCAGTTGTGCGTGCTACCAACTAATAACCTACTACCTCTAAACTTTACTTAAAACTCTTAACTTGTACAGTTTACCCACATTTTAAGAAGTATGGATAGGTATGAGCAAAATTGAGATGCTGGAGGTTCCAGGTTCGAGGCTCACACTAGCCTAACACAATTTTCCACAGCTATGCAGACATATATGTCGAACATTAAAGCAGAAGTATGTTGTTTGCAGCTCCTACTCTTCATCCAGCCTGTGGAGAGAAGTGCACAATGGTTGGATGGCACTCACCATCCCTTGGATGAGGATGTTAAATGGCTGTCCCGACGGCAGGAGAGTCACCCCCTGCCTGGTTCTATGAACACTATTCGAGAAAAGAAGCATGTAAAAGCGGTGGTCAATCACTTCCTGTCCAGATTTGAACTGTTGTTCTGTCACTATCATAGCCAACGTGATGGCCTCTGCGATGTATTTATCATCCAGATTCAGTTTCCATGGTGCCAAGTGGATGATTGTACTTGACTCCCCTGGATGGGACACCAGTCCATCGCAGGCTAATTCCTCAACCGAAACTGGTATTCATTTCACAGCTGAGTAAACTGAAGCAAATGGGATAAAGTGTCTTGCTCAAGGACTAACTACTGGGCTAATGCACTCAAACTTAATCAAAGGTAGCATAATTCCTAAATTCATCATTTCCTTATAGAAACTTGAATTAATTTATTTTGGCATGAAGGTTCAGTATTCCAAATGATAAATACACAATTCTTTATGTTATGTTACATTCATTCATATTTAGGTTTGAGGTCAATAAACAATGACCTCAGAAGCAAGCTGACAAAGGCATACTTGAAAGTGACTATTCCTTTCTTGTACTCTTGATTAGGGAAACAGTGCAATGCATTATATCGTGGCTTTTATTATGCATAACCCTTCTTGATAAGTTTCCTACCACGTTTAACAAGAACCAAAAAGAAGCTCAAAATCCTGTATCGTCTTTTTTTTTGGCACTTCAACAATACACCTGCAGAACTTGCTGCATAAAGGATTAGTTTAGTAGTGAAGCATCTTTATCTTACATGAGAGAGGACATTAAAAGAAACACAATGGTGAAGAAAGCATTCAAAGATCTTATTTAGTTAAGGAGATATTTAAGTTTAAAGCTTTCTCTTATCTTTGCAAAATGAATACTGTATGTAAGGTTGGCACCCCATCCTCACATTCTTAACAATTGTTCTTGTGTTTTGAAGACAATCTATTTAACTTTTTACAATGTTTTTTTTTTTTTTTTTCCTTAACATTTTTTAGATGGTTAATTATAATTACCCTCACTTAATTCTGTTTTACTACTTCAATACTACATTACTACTAATGGATTTTGCTCCATAAAATTGCTAAAATAAATATGATAGAATACATAAAGACTTTGAGGAATCTGGAGATGTGACATCACAACTAGTCTGACATCAGTCGTTTCTACACAGATGATACAGAACTTTAAGCTTATTTATCTTCTTGACTGAATAAGATTTTTTAATGCTTTCTTCACCATTTTGGATCTTTTGAGTTTCTCTTTAATATGAGATCACCTTGCTTGAAAACTAAACTAGACCTTTAAGCAATATTCCTACATGTACACATTTTATGAAAATAAACAAAAGATTTACCTGTTCATCCTTATCTTTGATAGATTTTTGAAGAGATTTAAGTTCCTTCCTAATCCACTTGTCACGGTCCTCTCGTGTGGTAAATTGGTTACCTCGGCCCTGCTTGGCAAAGAGTTCTGTGCGCCTCTGCTCGCACTGATCAAGCCTAAAAACACAACACCAAAACGCTTCAGTGTCTACAGTTTCAACTTCACAGCTGAAAAGGCTAGAATTCAACATCACATTTGAAATATTCACACAAATCCATCCACAAATCTGGATGTATCTGAATTTCTTTATTAAGGCCCATAGACATGTAGAGGCAACCTACTGTGGTGTAGCAGTTATTATACCTGTCTACAGACCACGAGGCCCTGGGTTCAAGCCTAGGTTGGGTAGACACGCCAGTGCACCACAACTGGTTATCAAAGGCCGTGGACATTGACTTGGTTGTCGATGTTATGTCTGTCCGTACGTCGTACCTGTGTTCTCGTCCGGGAAGTATTACGCGTTTCGTGATAGCATTGTTACTATCATAACCGATTACGCAGGTGACGACCCCGTCATTGTAATTGTTTGTTTGATGAGGTCTTAACGGCACCACGACAACGAAGGTCAAATTGTGCCTGAGAGTTCAGATCATTTTAGAGGTAGTAAGGAAAGAGACCAGGGGAAGAATGAGAGAAATTCAAGAACAAAAGCCAGAAAGCTGTGATCGAGAGAGGAGGTGCATGGGTAAAACAAAAACAAAGTAGAGAGGGGGTGGAAGAGGAGAGTTAAATATGGTTGTAGAGGGATGCATGCTGAAGGAAGGAGACTATTTTATCTGGAGGATTTTTTTGTAAGAACTCAGCAATTGAGTTGTGGGGAGCGAGGGAAGCTCTGGGAAGGTTGTACAGGGGGCAAGCAAGGAGAACGTGTTGGATTGTGAGGATGCAGTGGCAATTGTTACAGAGGGTTGGGGGAACCAATAAGGAGGTGGGAGTGAGTGAGGTGGGTGTGACCAATTCTAAGACGGGTAATATGAACGTTGTCGATCTGAAAAGGTTGTTGATGGTGGATTTGATCGGGATTGTGGTGAATAACATGGAGTTTGTTATCAATTTGGAAGTTCCATAAGGTTTGCCAGCGGTCACGAACAAGAGAAGCGATAAGCGGTTTGATGTCAGAGAGGGTTTAAAGAAAAGGGGAAGGGAGGAGGTTAAGGGCAAGCTTAGCGGCTGTATCAGCCCTGTCATTGCCAGGGATGCCAACATGGCTGGGTATCCAGAAGAAAAGAACACTTTTCCTGCAGAGGGTGGGAGAAAAGAGTTTCCGGAGGAGGGTGTTCACTCGTCGTCGTCAAGAGGCAACATTGGCTAGATTACAATTTATGAAAAATCATGATATAGCACATGTCTCATTTAACAGCATCTGAAGAAGACTATTAAAGACTAAAAGACCTAACAAGTCCTAATATAAAGACTAACACCCAAAGACTAACCCTCATTAATTAGTTGTTCTGCAAAAGTTTCATTTTTAGTTATAACATCCTTCAAATATTGTCCATTTGTTCTTACAAAACATCAGGTGATCAGGGTTTTTCTATTAGGGGACCTGAGGAATGGAACAAACTACCCACTGAAATAAAAAGCTTTTAAATAATTCATTGAAAAAAATAAAAAATCAAGACCTATCTATTTCTCCAGGCTTTTCATTAACTATTTCTTTTATGCATGTTTTTATATTTTCAGGTTTGTAAAGTGCCGCTGAGTGCAATTGATGGAAAGCGAGTGCTCTTTATTGTTTGTGTAATAAATAAATAAACTTGTCCGAATAAAAGTTGGTTTTAATAAGTTCAATGACGCCATAAGCAATGTACCATGAGCTAGTGATGTGCTAATAAGTGAGTGTTATTCAAGGTAAAATGAGCAGAACTGTGAG
This sequence comes from Chiridota heheva, assembly GCA_020152595.1. NCBI lineage: Eukaryota > Metazoa > Echinodermata > Holothuroidea > Apodida > Chiridotidae > Chiridota > Chiridota heheva. The sequence continues at coordinate 2,652,076 of JAIGNY010000327.1, read as the reverse complement.
TGTAAATGATGAGACCTCCGTAGTCTAGTGGTCAAGCCTCTGGTTTGTCAATCTAGCATCCCAGGTTCAATCCCTGGTCAGTCTCCAAACAGTGCTCCACAACTAATGTATAAAACAGCTGTGGGCGTCTTGGCATTATAATTCCAACTTTAGAAGTTTGTCGGGATGTTACACCTCTAATCAAACCAAACAAATAACATTTTTTCTGTATACTATTACACTCCAAAACATGACAATTAAGACCAAATAAACCAATATTTCAGTACAAAGGGATTTTGATGGGTGAGTAGGGTTAAAAGATCAATTTAGAAGGGGTGACCTACCTGTGACTACAGTCCTGTTCCTCCTTCTTGAGTTGATCATAGCGAGGCATGATGTTCTCCAGCTCCTGCTGCTTGGCACTTATGTCAACATCCACTTTCTCCATCTTCTCCTCAATTTTTACCTGCAAAGAGGGGTTATCAAATAAATCCTTATTATTTTTCAAAATAAGTTATACATTCTTACCTCCAAAGGTGGGGGCAGGACTACTAGGATTTTAAATTTAGGATTCTACCCCTTATGATTTTTTTTTTTTGGGAGGGGGGGGAGGGATGGGAGGGGTGGGAAGGATGGGGACTTTGGAAATCGTAATTACATCGGTACTATATGCTTATTTAATTTTTTCTGAAATTTCCCTCCAAACTATTTTTTTTGAGGGGGAGGAATTTGATTTTTTTGCAGGAATCCCACAATCCTAATACGAACACTGGTCAGGATACAATAGCTCAGTTGGTAAAAAGCTGGAATTTCATGCTGATGGTCCCTGGTTCAAGCACAGGCTTAAACAGAGACTTGAAAACTCCCGCTGCATACCCAGCAATAAATTAGGTTACTGGTATCAGCTGTGGAAGGTTTGCAAGCGGTCTGGAAAGTAACTGGCCACCCTCATGCCAAAAAGTTTCTCTTTAGCCTACCCACACTCCACACCTAAGTTAATCCTGAAATCCTAGGTATGACAATTACCAACCTGCCTTCCTGTTCAGTGTATTGTGTTTCCACTCCAAACAATAATTGTTTATCTGCCATTCTCATGCACACAACAGCCAAGTAACCAAGGTAATTTGTGCATATAAGATTACAGAAATCCAGTGCTGAGTAATCAGGGCACTTTTGTGATTGTAATCACTCATCAGGTGTCTAAGTGGGAGAAATTTGCTTGCAAACTGGTGATAAAATAACTGTTTATCATATGCCTGAGGTAATGTGTGCATTCATTGTAAATGAATGAATGAATGATGGACCATTTTTCTGAAGGAAAGCTATTGCTTCATGCTATCTCATCATGCCATGGCTCAGAAAGTAACACATTACCAAGTCACATCCCAGAAGCAGCCATGAGTATGGGACTACCTTAAAGGTTCATGGACAGGTAGAGATATTTTTTTTCAGATGAAAGGCCATTAAATTATGAGCAGAACAGTCTTTAAATGAGCTCAATAGCACTTATAGGTTTAAAGTGATAACAAATGAAAGTTTATAAAGATTTTCAGAATGCACAAAAGTGATGATGTATGAAGAGGAAGACAGTTTAAGTTCTTTAATGTAATTCTTTGTATTTCTTTCAAGTAGCAAAGCTTCTCAAATTGCTTTATACTACTAAATCTGGTCAAGTTTATAATAATATCCAATTTCCTGTTCAAATAGCTAACTTCTCCCATTAAAAATGATTTTGGTCTACATATTTAGCTTTGGGTTTTCAGGTTTACTTTCACATTTTTTAGTCTATAATTAGTATTAGTTTAATAAAAATTGGTTTTTATTATTTGTACAGCACCATAGATTATGTTTTGCTACGTATTAATATGCGCTTAAAAGTGTAATAATAATAATACAAATATTTTGGGAAGGATCAAAAACAATAAATTAACAAAAGCAATTTTCTAGTTATACCATTGTGAGGTCACAAAATTTATGCTAATTAGGTATATAAGTTTTTAAATGTTGTAAAATGGATAATTTTAAACAAATTTTGATGGAAATTTTTAGTTGTTTCAATGGTTTTTAGTTTATTTTTAGACTCATGTTCGAGAACCGAACCGGATGCGCCGCTTTATTTTTCACAAGTAATTACAGCAGTGATTATTTTCTTGTTTATTTTCATTGTTCTTGCATGTTTTACTTGGAGAAAAAAAAATTAGACTGGTATCAATGGAAAGGAAATTTCACAAACAATCTAAATATGTAAAAAATCCTCTATTTTCATTATTTACAAGAAATAATACAAGCTCAAAAAATTGAGAAATTTAGACCTGATGTTTTGTCTCAAATTTGCCAATTTTCATATTTATGTTGATATTTTCCAAGTATAGTATAAAACTTAAATAAATTTTCTTTGAAATACATTAATAATTGTTAAGAATGTGAGGATGAGGGCACCAACCTTCCTTAGAAGACTTCCTACATCAGTCATTCTTCAAAAATAAGACAAGAGCTTAAACTTTAAATCTCCTTACCAGAATAAGATATTTAAGTAGTTTCTTCACCATTTTGTTTCTTTTAAAGCTCTCTTTCATATAAATAAACTTGCTTGACCACTGAACTAATCCTTTTGGGTTTCAGTACATTAGGGTAGGGACTGGTTAGGTGTGTTGGTGAAACGTGATGCTTTTGTCATGGTTCATAGATCTTTATATATAATTATCAAATTGCTATGGAGTATTTGCATTGCTATGACCCGTGCATCAAATCCTGTTAATGCACGACCATGATTATTTGGTTCATTCCATTTTCAAAATAGGTGATTTTTAATAAAGCAATAAATCATATGTAAACTTTTCCGTTTTCATTCATTTTAGTTGTGTTTTATGCATTTCAAACAATTTAACACAGAAATGTTATAAAAAGATCATTTTTGGCCATCGTGTTTATATGCTTATCTAATGCACGGGGCAAAGAACTGCACTCACGAATGACCCTCCTAAAGTCAAGGCCATTCTACTTCCATCAAAGTCCTTAGCACTGTACATTAAATACACATATAAACACTCCGCCTCAACATTAATCTTTAGCTATCACACAAACCTTTGCATCAACATCCCCGTTGACCTCTTCCTGTAGATCTTTCACATGCAGCTCGAGTTTGGCTTTCTTCTTCAGTAAATCTTGACGCTCATTCGATAACTGATCACGTTCCTCATTGGCAGTTCGCAGTCTACTCTTCAATTCTCGCAAGTCTTTATTAATGGTCTGCGGATGGGAAATGTTGGAAAAAGCACTTGAATATAGTTTGCATACGTTCTTTGTTCATGAGAACTGGTTAAGTGATGGATGGGAGTATGTGTACCATCCTGAGGTAATACTTGTGGTTTGGGGGGTTCATGGTTTGGGGGCAGGGGGTTCATGGCACTTCGACAGCATTAGTCAAATTGTGCAAGAGGGGTTTAAATTAGAGAGGTGTATATTACCTGAATAGTGCAAAAGTGGGCAGTAGAGACATGAGGGTGTCAGATGTTATTGATTAGTTTAATGTGAGCCAAAGAGAGACAAGGTGCTGTAAATAACAAGTTTTAATTACAGACATTCAGAAGAGCACACACCTTTGACATTATTAATACTTCCAAGGAGCCCCCATTAAAATGCAGAGATCGACTAGTGATTTACATTCCATATATATCCCCCCCCCCCCCACCCTCCAATTCCATAACTTGTTTGCTTCAGCTTTCTTATCTCAAGGTTAACAATTCATCATATACCCAAATACCTCAAAGAAGATATTCTGGACCAACAAAACACAGCCCATATTACTAATTAATTGCAAATTTACACCTACCCCCACCCTCCTCTCCCCACAGCCCTCCTCATTCAAAATGACCTCCTTGATCAACTTGCTTCTTCCAACAAACCATCTTACCACCCCATGCCCCAAAACAAACAATTCAACAAACCACCTTACCACCCCATGACCCAAAACAAACAATTCAACAAACCACCTTACCACCCCATGCCCCAAAACAAACAATTCAACAAACCATCTTACCACCCCATGCCCCAAAACAAACAATTCAACAAACCACCTTACCACCCCATGCCCCAAAACAAACAATTCAACAAACCATTTCATGAGTGAAGCAACAAAAAGGCCAAAGTAGAAATTAGACACAACACAGTCACAATGAAACTATATGCAAACTCTTCACATCAGCACCATTTGACAAAATATTAGTGAAAAAAATTCAAAAGAATTTAACTGATCTAACTGCCAAGTCAGGCCATCCACAAAGCTTAACATTTGAACACAAATATCCAAAATCACAGCACTTTAATCCACAAAATATCTAAATGCAGTTTTACACAAAGTTTCAAAAAATAAACTTTGCTTTACCCTTTGAAGTCCCACCTGATGGGGCGGGGGGAAGGGGAAGGAGGAAGGGGTAGGAGGAGGGGGTGACACTCCATCTTACCTTAACTCTCTTGGAAGCCTCTTCCTGAGCATCACGCATTGATTTTGTCATTTCTCCACTGTTTTCCCTCTTGTTGGCAAGCTATGAACAAAATCAAACGTAAAAGTCTTAAACAAGTTTTTATTTTTCAATTGAAATTCATACTAGAACCATAAAGGCCCATCAGGCCAGTCCTTATCTCTGGTTTCCTTGGCTTAAGTGGATGAAGGCACAACACTCCCCCTGGATAGGACACCAGTCCATCTCAGGTCAACTCCCCAGCAGCACAGGAACTCCTTTAACAGCAGAGAGAAATTGAGCAAGCAGAGTGAAGTGTTTTGCTCAAGGACACTATGCAGGACTTGCAGCGGGAATCAAACCTGGTATCCTTCGCATACAAGCACAACTCCATAACTAATGAGCCTCCATTTTTTATTTACACCATGCTAATTTTCTTTTCTGAAAGATTACTTCAGTTTGAAAAAATAAAATGCTTTTCAGCTGTCTATAAAAATTCTGATGATTCTTCTAAATATCTGAAGAATTCATTATGAGGCCTTATACTGTACATCTTACTCTCTCTGAAACAAGCCATTTACATTTTAACAGTAACTTTCTCTCTGATGAGTTTAATGGGGCTCTCAGGATCCAAAGAGATTAAAGGAGCTCTTGGGCCAAAAAAAAGCGAGCGTATTATTTTGGAGTCTCAAGAATTTTCTTGCACATAATGTCACTTATATTCTTCATAGGAATGTTTAAATCAACCGTAATCATTTGTAATGAATGCTTTATTCATTTTCTTAAATGCCTGCATTAAAAATAAAACATGAATTGGCAAAAAGAACACTCATTTTTTGACCGACAGCTCCTTCAAATCTGATTATATGTATATGATTGATTAGGGGACAGCTGAAAGGAATTGTGGTGAAAAGGAAATAAAAAAACTGGCTTTAAAAATCATGTAGAAAACATACTCTCATATCAGAAGATGCTTAAAGGATTAGTTCATTGGTCAGGCAAGTCCATGTTATATGAAAGAGGACTTCAAAAGAAACAAAATGGTGAAGAAAACATTCAAATGTCCTATTCCCTTTAGGAGATATTCAAGTTTGAAATTCTAATTTGCATATAAACGACTGAAATCAGATTAGTTGTGATGTCACATCCTCACATTCCTCAAGTCTTTATGTATTTCGTTATAATATTTCCTGAGATTATGTGGCTTAATAAAGGAGCACTAGACAGAAAAGTGAGGGTGTACTTTTAGGGGTCCCCCAAAAAATCAATGCTTATGTGGCACGCAACGTTATTACAATTTTCTGGTTGATATAAATATTCAAGTTAGTCCTCACGTCGTCTGTGGGCTATGGAGACATGAAGTTTATCAATCTTTTTATGGATAATATACTTGTTAAATTTGCCAAAACAAGCGCTTTTTAGCCTAGTGCTCCTTTATTAAGCCACATAATCTCAGGAAATAATATAATGAAATACATAAAGACTTGAGAATGTGAGGATGTGACATAACAACTATTGATTGCCAGGAAAGTAGTAAAACAGAATCTAATTAGGAAACATAAATTTACTACCTGAAGAAAGTTTGAAATGAAACATTTCAACAAATGAAAAAAGTTAATTGGTTTTCTTTAGAATACATAAACGTCCCAGAGGATTAAAAAGGGGACTGCAATTTTTCAGAACTTTTTTTTTTTTAAATTAATTTTCACAACTTTTCTTTCATTTTCTATCACTACATGTTTGGTTCACATGAATGGTAAGACAAACTTTTCAGTTAAAAAAAGTCAAAATAAAGAAAATATTTAAACAAATATGCAGATTTGCAAATTTTAGGCAAAACTAGGTCAAAATTACTCAATTTGTTGAGCTTGTAATATTTCTTGTGAATAATGAAAATGGAGGAATTTTTACATATCTAGATTGTTTGTGAAATTTCCTTTCTAATGATACCAGTCTAACTTCTTCAATTTTTTTTTTCTTTAAGCAAAACATGCAAAAACAATGAAAATAAACAATTAAAAATCACTACTGTAAAAACAGAAAAACAAAGCTGTGCATCCAGCTCGATGTTCGAAACCAGGCCAATCACGTGAACATTCTGATTGCTAACCGCTGCACTAGACTGGGTATGTCTTAGTGTGTGGATTTTTCTAATACTTAAATTGCGCTATGAGCAAAGAGGAGATAGTTGCTCTTTGTATTTTCAATTGAAAATAAGTGATATTGCCTTTCTAACGGTATCTTTTGCATAGGGAAGTTGCATCGCGAGCAGAAATTACAATTTTTGGCAAATTTTGGTTTAAAAAAGGCTAAAAACCATGATATTTTTCCAAACTTTTGTCCAAAAAAAGATATTGATGATAGGGGCAGTCAAACTGAGACCGGAATTGGATGCATTAATGTTTTTGTAAGTTCCTCTCGGGTTTTTAGGCAAAAGCAAGGTCTGAAAGTATGGCAAGTAAGCTTTTAAAGAAAAAAAAATATATTTTTTGGTTAAATTTTGCATTTTTTAAATTTTCTCTTTTTCAATCCATTTTTTTTTCAAAAATCTTCAACATAATAACCCCTATAAAAAGTAACATTTTTTGAAAGAACTTTTCAAGCTCTTTCAAATGATACCAGAATCACTGCTGTGGGCCTATATGATGAAGTTAAATAATTGAAAAGTGCATATCCAATCGGTCAAACCGCGACCACGTGGGGTATGAAAGGTTAAACAATTGTTCAGAAAATGAGGGTGGTGGCGTTAACCTTCCACAGTAAATTTTCCATGCCCGTCATTTTCATACACATGAAAAAGAACTTTATAACTTGAATATACTTTAACGGAAGATGATATCAAAGTTATCTTATTTCTCCATTTTCTTTCTTTTGAAGTCTTCTTTCCTACAAAATGGACTTGCTTTGACCATTGAACTAATCCTTTAAATAAAACAACATCCCAAGTGCAGTAACTTACATCTTCCAGTTTCTTCCTTGTGTCTGTTAATTCTTGGTTGTGAATCGTGTACTCCAGAGACCTACAAAAAATTAAATACTTATTCATAGATTCCTCAATTAAAAAAAATACCAGGAGTTTAGACCCACTGTAATCAATTTAACGCCAACGAAAAAAGTCTGAGGCAAAAATAAATTTCTAGAAGTCTTAAAGATTAACTTAATCATGTTGTGTATCTTTGTTTTATGTCTAAGTTTCTTAATCACTAACTGCGACAGCTTGGTACTTTTTTAAGGCGTGTTTCATTATACCAGTAGAAATTTTGATAAAATATCCAAGTTTGATAAACATCATATTATCTCATAAAATATTACTTCTTCTGTTACGAATAGCGAGTCTCCTTAAATGACATTTGAGAGATTGTTTTGCTGAATTTTGTCATAAAAATCAAACTGAACGATGTGAGGGAGTGGAAATAATGATCTGTGTGTGTAGAAGATTCCCAAACAAATTCAGTTCTGCCAGAACGAAGAGAAGAATATTATATTTTGCTGTGCACTTTTTACTAACTAAAACATTGTTAATGATTTAGGAATTTGTTGGGTCTGAAGCCACAGCCAGTTGTTCAGGCCTTTCAGCAGCTTTGGCTTTAGCACATCTTTTTAAGTGATATCCAAGATGAAGGATACCAGGCCACAAAAATAGCACTTGACCAAGCTTTTCACTAGCCAGACTTGAGTTTTTACAAGCCCACAGTATTTTGTTCTACTTCATAGATACTGTATCTGATACAGCTGCTAGGTTTTTTGACTAGACATTGTGTTAGCCTGTATACAAGATCAACTATGTTTTCATCTTAGGAATCAGGGTCAGGGAGGGAGATGTAAGAGCCCCCACATGCCCGGGGGGTGTGGGGGTTCAAGGCCGGGTAATGGTAAGAAATCAGGTAGCTGGATGCTTTGTGAGGTTTTTTCCTTTCTTTTTCTTTCATAATTAAATATCCATTTCAATATAATTGTTCTTGTTTCTATAATTGTTTGCAAATATATTTATGTCATGTCCTGGGAATTTTACATCTACAAGATTTCTAAACTTTCTGTAGAGTCTCCTTAACCTTTCTGTAGAGTCTCCTTAACCTTTCTGTAGAGTCTCCTTAACCTTTCTGTAGAGTCTCCTTAACCTTTCTGTAGAGTCTCCTTAACCTTTCTGTAGAGTCTCCTTAACCTTTCTGTAGAGTCTCCTTAACCTTTCTGTAGAGTCTCCTTAACCTTTCTGTAGAGTCTCCTTAACCTTTCTGTAGAGTCTCCTTAACCTTTCTGTAGAGTCTCCTTAACCTTTCTGTAAGTCTCCTTAACTTTCTGTAGAGTCTCCTTAACCTTTCTGTAGAGTCTCCTTAACCTTTCTGTAAACCTTTCTGTAGAGTCTCCTTAACCTTTCTGTAGAGTCTCCTTAACCTTTCTGTAGAGTCTCCTTAACCTTTCTGTAGAGTCTCCTTAACCTTTCTGTAGAGTCTCCTTAACCTTTCTGTAGAGTCTCCTTAACCTTTCTGTAGAGTCTCCTTAACCTTTCTGTAGAGTCTCCTTAACCTTTCTGTTCTGTAGAGTCTCCTTAACCTTTCTGTAGAGTCTCCTTAACCTTTCTGTAGAGTCTCCTTAACCTTTCTGTAGAGTCTCCTTAACCTTTCTGTAGAGTCTCCTTAACCTTTCTGTAGAGTCTCCTTAGAGTCTCCTTAACCTTTCTGTAGAGTCTCCTTAACCTTTCTGTAGAGTCTCCTTAACCTTTCTGTAGAGTCTCCTTAACCTTTCTGTAGAGTCTCCTTAACCTTTCTGTAGAGTCTCCTTAACCTTTCTGTAGAGTCTCCTTAACCTTTCTGTAGAGTCTCCTTAACCTTTCTGTAGAGTCTCCTTAACCTTTCTGTAGAGTCTCCTTAACCTTTCTGTAGAGTCTCCTTAACCTTTCTGTAGAGTCTCCTTAACCTTTCTGTAGAGTCTCCTTAACCTTTCTGTAGAGTCTCCTTCCTTTCTGTAGAGTCTCCTTAACCTTTCTGTAGAGTCTCCTTAACCTTTCTGTAGAGTCTCCTTAACCTTTCTGTAGAGTCTCCTTAACCTTTCTGTAGAGTCTCCTTAACCTTTCTGTAGAGTCTCCTTAACCTTTCTGTAGAGTCTCCTTAACCTTTCTGTAGAGTCTCCTTAACCTTTCTGTAGAGTCTCCTTAACCTTTCTGAGTCTCCTTAACCTTTCTGTAGAGTCTCCTTAACCTTTCTGTAGAGTCTCCTTAACCTTTCTGTAGAGTCTCCTTAACCTTTCTGTAGAGTCTCCTTAACCTTTCTGTAGAGTCTCCTTAACCTTTCTGTAGAGTCTCCTTAACCTTTCTGTAGAGTCTCCTTAACCTTTCTGTAGAGTCTCCTTAACCTTTCTGTAGAGTCTCCTTAACCTTTCTGTAGAGTCTCCTTAACCTTTCTGTAGTCTCCTTCTGTAGAGTCTCCTTAACCTTTCTGTAGAGTCTCCTTAACCTTTCTGTAGAGTCTCCTAACCTTTCTGTAGTCTCTCCTCCTTAACCTCCTTCTTTCTGTAGTCTCCTTAACCTTTCTGTAGAGTCTCCTTTCTGTAAGTCTCTTAACCTTTCTGTAGAGTCTCCTTAACCTTTCTGTAGAGTCTCCTTAACCTTTCTGTAGAGTCTCCTTAACCTTTCTGTAGAGTCTCCTTAACCTTTCTGTAAGTCCTTTCTGTAGAGTCTCCTTAACCTTTCTTTCTGTAGAGTCTCCTTAACCTTTCTGTAGAGTCTCCTTAACCTTTCTGTAGAGTCTCCTTAACCTTTCTGTAGTCTCCTTAACCTTTCTGTAGTCTCCTTAACCTTTCTGTAGAGTCTCCTTAACCTTTCTGTAGAGTCTCCTTAACCTTTCTGTAGAGTCTCCTTAACCTTTCTGTAGTCTGTAGAGTCTCCTTAACCTTTCTGTAGTAGTCTCCTTAACCTTTCTGTCTCCTTAACCTTTCTGAGTCTCCTTAACCTTTCTGTAGAGTCTCCTTAACCTTTTTCTGTCTCCTTAACCTTTCTGTAGAGTCTCCTTAACCTTTCTGTAGAGTCTCCTTAACCTTTCTGTAGAGTCTCCTTAACCTTTCTGTAGTCTCCTTAACCTTTCTGTAGAGTCTCCTTAACCTTTCTGTAGAGTCTCCTTAACCTTTCTGTAGAGTCTCCTTAACCTTTCTGTAGAGTCTCCTTAACCTTTCTGTAACCTTTCTGTAGAGTCTCCTTAACCTTTCTGTAGAGTCTCCTTAACCTTTCTGTAGAGTCTCCTTAACCTTTCTGTAACCTTAACCTTTCTGTAGAGTCTCCTTAACCTTTCTGTAGAGTCTCCTTAACCTTTCTGTAGAGTCTCCTTAACCTTTCTGTAGAGTCTCCTTAACCTTTCTGTAGAGTCTCCTTAACCTTTCTGTAAGTCTCCTTTTCTGTAGAGTCTCCTTAACCTTTCTGTAGAGTCTCCTTAACCTTTCTGTAGAGTCTCCTTAACCTTTCTGTAGAGTCTCCTTAAACCTTTCTGTAGAGTCTCCTTAACCTTTCTGTAGAGTCTCCTTAACCTTTCTGTAGAGTCTCCTTAACCTTTCTGTAGAGTCTCCTTAACCTTTCTGTAGAGTCTCCTTAACCTTTCTGTAGAGTCTCATAACCTTTCTGTAGAGTCTCTTAACCTTTCTGTAGAGTCTCCTTAACCTTTCTGTAGAGTCTCCTTAACCTTTCTGTAGAGTCTCCTTAACCTTTCTGTAGAGTCTCCTTAACCTTTCTGTAGAGTCTCCTTAACCTTTCTGTAGAGTCTCCTTAACCTTTCTGTAGAGTCTCCTTAACCTTTCTGTAGAGTCTCCTTAACCTTTCTGTAGAGTCTCTCTTAACCTTTCTGTAGAGTCTCCTTAACCTTTCTGTAGAGTCTCCTTAACCTTTCTGTAACCTTTCTGTAGAGTCTCCTTAACCTTTCTGTAGAGTCTCCTTAACCTTTCTGTAGAGTCTCCTTAACCTTTCTGTAGTCTCCTTAACCTTTCTGTAGAGTCTCCTTAACCTTTCTGTAGAGTCTCCTTAACCTTTCTGTAGAGTCTCCTTAACCTTTCTGTAGTCTCCTTAACCTTTCTGTAGAGTCTCCTTAACCTTTCTGTAGAGTCTCCTTAACCTTTCTGTAGAGTCTCCTTAACCTTTCTGTAACTCCTTAACCTTCTGTAGAGTCTCCTTAACCTTTCTGTCTCCTTAACCTTTCTGTAGAGTCTCCTTAACCTTTCTGTAGAGTCTCCTTAACCTTTCTGTAGAGTCTCCTTAACCTTTCTGTAGAGTCTCCTTAACCTTTCTGTAGAGTCTCCTTAACCTTTCTGTAGAGTCTCCTTAACCTTTCTGTAGAGTCTCCTTAACCTTTCTGTAGAGTCTCCTTAACCTTTCTGTAGAGTCTCCTTAACCTTTCTGTAGAGTCTCCTTAACCTTTCTGTAGAGTCTCCTTAACCTTTCTGTAGAGTCTCCTTAACCTTTCTGTAGAGTCTCCTTAACCTTTCTGTAGTCTCCTTAACCTTTCTGTAGTCTCCTTAACCTTTCTGTAGTCTCCTTAACCTTTACGTAGTCTCCTTCACCTATCTGTAATCTCCTTAACCTTTCTGTAGTCTCCTTAACCTTTCTGTAGTCTCCTTAACCTTTCTCTAGAGTCTCCTTAACCTTTCTGTAGTCTCCTTAACCTTTCTGTAGTCTCCTTAACCTTTCTGTAGTCTCCTTAACCTTTCTGTAGTCTTCTTAACCTTTCTGTAGTCTCCTTAACCTTTCTGTAGTCTCCTTAACCTTTCTGTAGAGTCTCCTTAACCTTTCTGTAGAGTCTCCTTAACCTTTCTGTAGTCTCCTTAACCTTTCTGTAGTCTCCTTAACCTTTCTGTAGTCTCCTTAACCTTTCTGTAGTCTTCTTAACCTTTCTGTAATCTCCTTAACCTTTCTGTAGTCTCCTTAACATTTCTGTAGAGTCTCCTTAACCTTTTCTTTGATCAACATACTGTATGTCATTTGTTTTCTGTAATAAATATAAACTTTTATTATCTACAACTCTGTAAGATGTTCTGGATATAAACTGAATTTGTTGCAAATAAAGTGAAGACACTTCAAACTTTCAAGACCCCCGGGCTATTTTGAGCAATGAAGGATGCATACCTTCTCATCTTGTCCCACTTCTGGTACTGCTTGAGTTCCTCTTTCTCTTCTTCCAAGGTCGCCAACCTCTCCTCGATATACTTCAGGAGATCTTCAATCTTTTCTCTCTTTCCCTCTATTGAAAAAGTACAAGAGCATTGGTAAAAGTTTGTATTTACGTTTTTGAAAAAATGCCGCAATAGGGTTCATGCTAAAAATACATAAACGTGTATCTTCAGTATATTTAAGGGATAGGGAAATTTTCCAACAAGGGGAAGACAAAACTTCCAAGCAGAATAAAGTTTCAATCTTCAGTTACACTTGATTGCTTAATACATACCTGCTTCTCTTAGGAGAATTTACCTACTACGGGTGCCATGATATCATCCATCTACATATCAATATCAATACAGTTATGTATGATGATATCGCAATATCATGAACAATTTATCATAAGTAAATATTATCATATGAAACCTTATTTTGATGATTATCAAATCAAATTCTTCTTTTTTGTTTTGTACTTTTATTTAGATGTTGATTTAAAAAAAACAATTTCTATTTCATAAATCTTAATTCTCTTTGCATATAAGGGTGTTTCAGCTGACGTCATGAGGTTTACATCGCCATTTTGTAGGGCAGACTGTCGTTTGCTGTACACTTACATACGTTTGCATGTTGTTATGTAAGATTACTTTTATAAGTAGTATGCCGAATTCTTGCCCTGCCATTAGTTGCACAAACTGATAGACATGTTTAGAATCCACTGATTAAGATAACTTGAAGTACTTGGAGGGTAATTTCTTTTTTTTAATTAAGACTTTATATCAAAAAATTAATTCTTCTGGCCAGTTCATTTTAACCAGTGCATGTTTATATGCCTAGCACCTGTTTTACATGCCCAGTGAGTGTTTATATGCCCAGCACCTGTTTTACATGCCTAGCACCTGTTTTACATGCCCAGTAAGTGTTTATATGCTCAGCACCTGTTTTACATGCCTAGCACCTGTTTTACATGCCCAGTGAGTGTTTATATGCCCAGCACCTGTTTTACATGCCCAGTGAGTGTTTTCATCACCAGCGCGTATTTTAGACAAGAGTCTGCGCGTGTTTTAGACCGATTCTGTTTGTTTTTACATGTGATGTGACTGAGCTGTGTAAAGATCACACGCGTGAAATACTCAACACACAAAGCTCTACCCTCAAAATGGCTCCCACTTGAGCTAGAGTCACGTGATGAAATCCCTTTATAGGAAGAAATGAATTATATACAGAATTTAGAAAATATATTTAAAATCTTGAATCCTAATAGATATTGTTCATGGTAGGTAGGTAGTTTTGGGTATTTTACCTTTCCTAACAGCTAAGGTTATGCATTCCCATGCCTGATTGATAAACAAGTTAGTTGTGAAGCACTGGTGAATGATGACCTACAAAGAATTGAACCAGGGACCTCCAGCATGCCAAGAGGATGCTAAGAGGATGCCAAAAGGATGCTAAGAGGATGATTTCAGTGGTGTCTTTTAATGAAGATGATATTATCAAATCATAGTTTCACTGACGATAACCTGATTATCGTGACAGCCTTACTACCTACCAGTTTCCTTCAGGATCTGTTCACTTTCGTTCTTTCGTTCGTCATACACCCTGGTGCCAGCAACTTCACGGAGAAGCTTGAGACGCTGAGAGTCAGGAGCAGTTGCCATCTGGTTGATCTATAAATAAATGTAAACTTCAGATTATCGTTGAATGAATTATCAGACTGGTAGACACAACAACAGCAATCACTCAGTGCCAAAGAAGTTATATACGTAAAAATTAATATAAAAGAGGTGATTTCAGAGAAGATAAACAAATAGGTGTAAAAAAGGGCAGGGTGGAGGCAATGAAATGCAAGGTGGGGCACCTTTCTGAAATAGCGAAACTAGGGGCCTGGGGGCTTAAACCTATTTGCATATTATATATATAAACTCAAAAAGAATAAATTTGCAACTATCACTCCTACCTTTCCTTGTTTAACGATATAATAGGGATTGCTGCGAGAAAAACCAGCACTCTCCAAAAGGTTCATGACATCAGTTTTCCTGTACAAAGCAATCAAATACCACTTGTTGAGTTTCGCCACATAAAAAGACTCAATCTTACATGCCATTGTTATTACAAATGTAAGGAGAATTTAACTGATATGAAAACATAACAAGACTCAATCTTACATGCCATTGTTATTACAATGTAAGGAGAATTTAAGTGATATGAAAACATAACAAGACTCATTCTTACATGCCATTGTTGTTACAAATGTAAGGAGAATTTAACTGATATGAAAACATAACAAGACTCAATCTTACATGCCATTGTTATCACAATGTAAGGAGAATTTAACTGATATGAAAACATAAGACTCAATCTTACATGCCATTGTTATTACAAATGTAAAGAGGATTTAACTTAGAACATAACAAGACTCATTCTTACATGCCATTGTTATTACAATGTAAGGAGAATTTTAGTGATATGAAAACATAACAAGACTCAATCTTACATACCAATGTTATCACAATGTAAGGAGAATTTAACTGAAATGAAAACATAACAAGACTCAATCTTACATGCCATTGTTATTACAATGTAAGGAGAATTTAACTGATATGAAATCATAACAAGACTCATTCTTACATGCCATTGTTATTACAAATGTAAGGAGAATTTAACTGATATGAAAACATAACAAGACTCAATCTTACATGCCATTGTTATTACAATGTAAAGGAGAATTTAACTGATATGAAAACATAACAAGACTCATTCTTACATGCCATTGTTGTTACAAATGTAAGGAGAATTTAACTGATATGAAAACATAACAAGACTCAATCTTACATGCCAATGTTATTACAATGTTTTAACTGATATGAAAACATAACAAGACTCATTCTTACATGCCATTGTTGTTACAAATGTAAGGAGAATTTAACTGATATGAAAACATAACAAGACTCAATCTTACATGCCAATGTTATTACAATGTAAGGAGAATTTAACTGATATGAAAACATAACAAGACTCATTCTTACATGCCATTGTTGTTACAAATGTAAGGAGAATTTAACTGATATGAAAACATAACAAGACTCAATCTTACATGCCATTGTTATTACAATGTAAGGAGAATTTAACTGATATGAAAACATAACAAGACTCATTCTTACATGCCATTGTTGTTACAAATGTAAGGAGAATTTAACTGATATGAAAACATAACAAGACTCAATCTTACATGCCAATGTTATTACAATGTAAGAAGAATTTAACTGATATTAAAACATAACAAGACTCATTCTTACATGCCATTGTTGTTACAAATGTAAGGAGAATTTAACTGATATGAAAACATAACAAGACTCAATCTTACATGCCAATGTTATTACAATGTAAGGAGAATTTAACTGATATGAAAACATAACAAGACTCATTCTTACATGCCATTATTGTTACAAATGTAAGGAGAATTTAACTGATATGAAAACATAACAAGACTCAATCTTACATGCCACTGTTATTACAATGTAAGGAGAATTTAACTGATATGAAAACATGACAAGACTCCATTTTACATGCCATTGTTATTAAAGTAGCAATAATCTTCTTTCTATTTGAGTGCAAAAGTCAATCAGATATTTGGAGAGGAGATATCATGCATAAAATTAATTTAGGTTATTTTTTCAACTGCTTTTCTTTCATGGGTAATTTTTAAAGGTATATACGGACAAATAGAGATTTTATATTCACCAGAAAGAGCGTTAGATTCTGAACAGAATAGTCTTTAGATTACGGCAAAAGCATGAGTTTTATAGCTAATCAAAGTTCTTGAAAGAATTCTTAATGTATGCAAAAGTTATGATGAATGAAAGAAAGGACGGCTCAAAATGTTCAATGTAATTCTTTAAATTTTTATAATACTTTGATGATACTTTGGGATTAACAATGACTTCTTAAAGTTGGATGACATCATTAACCAGTTGTACCAGAAACAGATAAGAAAAAAGTTGTTTACAATAAAAGGTGGCAATCTCAACCCTTTAACTCCCAAGTTGTTGCTTGTGATTTGGAAGTACCAATTTTAGAACAAAAACAGGACCATACCAAACTCCTAGAGGGATGCATTTATAGTAACATTTGAAAGGGCCACATGAGATCTTTCAAAATATTTTTTTTTTGTGTGGGATATATTAAACTATTTTGTGTAAATTGTGGGTAAATATGCAGAATTTTCCATTCTTTGTAAAAATTTACCAAATCTTTTTCTTCAAAAACATTAAAACAATACCTACAAAATTAATTTTATTTTATTTTTGTAGAGATGATTTAGTCAAGTCATATCATTCAAATATAATCGAATGTTGCTCATGCAGCCCTATTTTATCCATTTTGGGTAAAATATGTTAAAATTGATGATTTTTGGTGCATTTTTGGCACTGTTTTTTTTTAAATTCATATCTTTGGAAGATATTATCCAAATCAGAAACTTTCCTCATCCGTGTAAGAAATGGAATGCTCTTTCTAATGGTAAATTGGACATAAGTGTAGCTATATAGTACGATTTGCTATTATGTGCAATGTGTATGCATTTTTCAAAATCTTACCACTTTATCTGTGGCGCAGTTTCAACAAACAAAATAACATTTTGTATTTTTGATGATGATCGAGAATTACCATAATTACCATAACGAATTTCAGCAAAATTGAAGAAAATTTCCTTCAATTTATTAAGGAGTGGAAATAAGTTTAATTTGATATAAATATAGTATCTAAGCCCAGAAGAGGCCCCAGGAATACCAGAATTTGCTGAGATGGACAGTGCCGTAAGTTGGTAAATCTCATTTGTTGACATAAATTACATAGGCCTAACACCTTAGTATTATTTCTATGCGTAATACCTACAGTGTGTGTATACTGTGTGTTGTGCAAAATTCAATGGTCAATTAGAACTAAAATTATCAAATGTCCAGATTCCAACTTGCCCTGTTCCAAAATTTTTGAAAGTAGCTTTAATTGAAAAGACATTCTCTCAAGAATTTGAATATTCATAAAAAGCATTGCACTTAGTTAAAAAGGGAGAAGATTACCACAAAGATAGCAGTTTTAGAACACCGGATATGCAAATTTGTGACCTCATTGTTTCACCATTGTATGTTTAACCAGAAAATTATTCAGACCAATGTAAAGTTAAAAGTCTCAGCTTTAATTCAGTATGCACTTGTAATGAAACAGTAGACAATGAAAAGAAATTTGTGAAAAAGCTGCTTTTCTAAAAAGTTCCCTAAAACTACATCTGTGTTTTGGACAACTTTGGGAGTTGAAGGGTTAATCTGACTGCATTTTGGTCAAATCTTGCATCTTTTTCTTCAACTATTAACATAAGATTAAAAATAAATCAAGTTGAACATTGATTTGACTTTTTGAGGTAGCATAAATCAATGTTATGGGGCTCATTGTCATAAGAGATGAACTGAGTATAATTGAAGATTGGGGACATTTCCCTACCCCTTTAATATGGATAAAACGGATGTAATGTTTTGATCATAGTCTTGCGTATAACAAACATACAAATACTTTTTTGTTCTTCAAAGTCTTGTTAAAATTATACTTGCAAATAATTCATTTTCTTCACAAAATATAAAACCGCTTCTCTTCTCCCAACCAAAAACACAAAAAAATTGCTTGCACTTACGTAACCATTTTCTTATCCAGGAAGTACTGGTCCTTCTTGGAGCCGATAACTCTCCTCAATACAACTTCATCTTTGTCAATCTAAAATGAAGAAGGGACACATCATTCACAACGAAACTTGAAATTCATTGTGTTATCTGATGAATAAAACATACTTCATCTTCAAATAGGTTTTGAGCCATCTGTGTCAGAGTAGAAACAGATTAGTTTGCAACCATAAGTTTGTAGGAGCCCTTTGCATACTTCATCTTCAAATAGGTTTTGAGCCATCTGTGTCAGAGTAGAAACAGATTAGTTTGCAACCATAAGTTTGTAGGAGCCCTTTGCATACTTCATCTTCAAATAGGTTTTGAGCCATCTGTGTCAGAGTAGAAACAGATTAGTTTGCAACCATAAGTTTGTAGGAGCCCTTTGCATACTTCATCTTCAAATAGGTTTTGAGCCATCTGTGTCAGAGTAGAAACAGATTAGTTTGCAACCATAAGATTGTAGGAGCCCTTTGCATACCTCATCTTCAAATAGGTTTTGAGCCATCTGTGTCAGAGTAGAAACAGATTAGTTTGCAAGCGTAAGGTTGTAGGAGCCCTTTGCGTACTCCCTCTTCAAAGTTAGGGTGTTAGAAAAACAAGTTTAGTTTGCAACAGACAGAAGGGTGGGGGACCCTGATGAATAACTTTTCTCCAAAACATTTTTTAAAGCTCTGATATTGTAGCAATCACCTAATCAAGCAGACCTGGTACAGTACAACACAAATAACAAGGAAATGAAAGAACATACCGGTATCCTATTGTCTGAGTTGTCAAAGACTACCTCCACGAATGCAGATATAACTCGTGGCCCTGTGCCTTCATGAAGTAAAGACTGCCGCTGTTCGGGTCGCAAGTTGTTGAATTCATCACTTAGTACAAACTGAATAGCTAAAAAAAAAAAAAAAAAGCAAAAAATATTGATAGGTCTTACTCATTAAATGAAGAGCAACACCAAGATGCAAGAATGGCTGCTGGAGTTTTTCGTTTTCGACAAAATAAAGTATATTTTAAATTTCAGATTTCATTTTTCAAAAAATAATATCGCTTGGTTGAAAATTCTTTTCACTTCAGTAAAATGTTCATGATTAAGAGGTGTGAAATGCAGAGGCTAATCCTCAGAATGCATACTTAGTAAAATGTGCACATAAATGGACACTTTTATCCCCAACTTGTAAGCCATTACATTCCGATGGCCTAGTGAAGGATCTGTGCAACTGGACCAAATATGTATTACTATGGTTATCACATCATGGTTATCACATCATGGTTATCACATCATGGTTATCACATCATGGTTATCACATCATGGTTATCACATCATGGTTATCACATCATGGTTATCACATCATGGTTATCACATCATGGTTATCACATCATGGTTCCACTCATACTGGTCCTTGTGTCAGGCTACAAATGTTACGCTTCTCCAATCCCAATGATATTTGTGAAGATTTCTTGGTGAATGAGAAGACAATTTTAAGACTGTGCATCAGAAATTAAAATACAATTCAGATGTTTCATGTTTGACGGAATAATGTGCAGTAAATCCAAAACTGAACCTCAGGGTTAAATGACTGGTGGGTAGTAGTTTTCAGCTTCTCTTGTCAAAATCTGATATGTAGTTGGTCATACTGTACTTACCGTAAAAAAAATTGCTTTTTCCCGATCCATTTCGACCAACTGTAATAAAAAAAAATATATAAAAAAAGGTTAATTGCGTAATTTCTAATAAGCTTTTTTCATGCAAATTCATGCGAAACCGGTCACTCTATCATTAAATGTTTACTGTTACTGTTAGGCCACACATAAGTTAAGGTAATAATAATAATAATAACAATAATACATTCTTATATAACGCATTATACCAAATGGTCTCAATGCGCTTTACATAAACAAATATAACATGAGAAAACCTTAAGATACAAACAGTAAGAGAACAAAAAAACCATACTTAAAAAGATACTAGCAGGATAAAGTTACAAGGTCCAACGAGGGTAACTCATGAAAAGGTGTGTTTTCAATACACTCTTAAAAGTATCTAAAGTAGGGGCATTTCTGATGTAGATTGGGAGAATGTTCCAGAGTTTGGGGGCTGCAGATTGAAAAGAACGTTCACCATAAGTCTTGGTGTTAATTTTTGGCGGCTTTAGGGGAATAGCACTGTTAGATCTGAGTAAGCGAGTTGGTAATTGTAAGGTGAGTAAGTTGGAAATATGATTTGGAGCAAGACCATGGATGGCTTTGTATGTGAGGGTGAGAAGCTTGTAGTTTATTCTTTCACATATAGGAAGCCAATAAAGTTGGTGGAGGATGGGTTTAATGTGAGATTTCTTACTTGTGAGAGTAATTATTCTGGCAGCAGTGTTTTGAATGCGCTAAAGCTTTGAGCTTTGTTGAGAAAAAAATCCAAATAAAATACTGTTGCAACAATCAAATCTGGATGATACAAATGCGTGAATAAGTGTCTCAGTCAACTTTTGATCAAGATATTTACGAATTTGGCTGATTTTTCTGATGGCAAGTGAAGCAGAGCGGCATATATTATTTACATGTGGTAACAGTGTAATCTTATCATCAAAAATAAAACCCAGGTAGGCCACAAAATCTGAAAATTCAAACATCTGAGCTTCACATGAACATCCCCAGACCAATGTCTCCATGTTTTTTATCTTAAATTGTATAAAGGATGATGGACACAGCAAAAACTACTACATGTACTATCACTGGGTTTAAAATCTCCTATTCAATTTGTACAGTCAAGACAATCATAAAGCTTTCACGTTCACAAAGGCTAACTTACCAACAACATTGTGCTTTGAACTGAAAGGTTCAATGACAGTCTGGTCGCGATAACTGCGGAAACCCTGGATTGTGCACTGAAAAATATAAAGAGAGGACATTGTGATTGAGAGCTCATAAACATATTCAATAGGCAGTGCGGGATATCTGCCAATCAGCATATCATTTGAATTATCTCTATTGGAATATGATATCCCAATTGAGATATCAAAACTGTTATCATTCCATTCAGGCTTCAAGTTGTGCGTTCTCTTTTCATGATTTATGCATGATTATTAAAACTCAATTTTCAGTTTTCAACCATAATCAGTTTTACTGAAACTGTTAAACTATCAATATTCACACTTTCAATTACAGACCTTCCACTTGCTTTCACCAGTTTTGCTATGCTTTGATGGATATTGCTAATCCCTGGTGAAATGAAAGAAAACTACCTGCATTTTTGAAATATATTCATAACTTAATGCAGAAATTCCCTTGACTTGTGCACAAATCCATTTGAATAAATGATTTCAAAAGTGCTGAAATATTCAAGTTTATATCACAATGGGGCTTTATTTGATATCCCCAATGGAATATTATAACCCATTCTGAATTTCATTGCTGAGTAAGATGCAGCTAATATCTTGTTCAGGGTATAATAGCCCGATTGGAGGTCATGCCGCACTTACAGACTGATAAGGAAGCAGGCATATTACTAAACAAAAAAATTACACAACCATAACTAATTTCATGACTGTGGTGTGCGTCAATTTAAGCGTCGCTTTTGTGATGCGGGTACAGTCTTTTTGAGACAAGATGTTAGTCATTTGTGTGACTGAAGGGTGCGTCAAAATACACCACTTGCATGACCCACAATGTACAATGACGCACCTTGTCTAGGGTATAGGGGGTGGGACATTCAATTGATAGGTGCATAAAAACTAGTCGCAGTTATTTTGGCTAGGCCTAATGCACTGTCAGTTGTATGACTCACCCCTACTACCCCAGGCAATGTCAGTCAAATGTGTGTCATTGACAGCGACTCACATGTGTGTCAATGTACCAAATTGTCAGTCAACGTGACTCTGGGGTGAGTCAATTTACTTCAGACCCATTGACTTTGTACAGAAGTGAGTGATTTGGAGCGAGTCATTTTAGAAAAAAATGTCATTCACCCGAAATCAAAATCCATTAAGAGTAGGGGCAGTATTATTATGCTAAATCGGAAAAAACACAATTTTTTGTGATTTTGACAAAGATTGCACATAGCCTAGGCCTACCTCAACAAAATCAAACTCCCAGAATTGTAACATTAATTATTGTCCGATATGGCTGAAAACAAGGTATTTTTGTGAAAAAATGACATTGACATGTCAAAAAAAGATATTTTCCCGCAAAGGCCTAGGTACTTCATAGCGTAACGTCAGACCTAAGACCTCATTCTTTTCCACAAAAATAGGCCCTAGGTGGCGGCCTAGGCCTAACTCATTTTCAGCCATTCTGGGAAGTGGACTGGAATTTTTTTTGTTTTGGCTGAAATATCATGACAAATCAGACAATACTTTGATTTCTGGGACAGTGGGTGTTTTCAGCTGAGGTAGTCCTATGCACAATTTTGGTCAAAATCATGAAAAATCGTGTTTTCTTTTATTGACAATATTATAAATGATAGTATTATTGCCCCTAACGTTAGACCTAACATTATGGATTTTTATTTCAGGTGAGCACTTTTGTAAATTGTGGTTTCAAACAAAAAACAAGCTGCGTAAAATTTCTTTGTTTTAGGGCCTTAATATCATTGATTTGACTTAAGCCAGTATTAAATCTTGTAAGTTGTAGCCTACAACAAAAATTGAAACACATTTCAATCCCAACATCAGACGTGATTAATTGTGAGTGATGATTTATAAAGTAGCGGAAATTGATCAATTTTCCCATCAAAATAGCTAAGTATTGTCAATTATGCAGAAAATAGGTGAAATTAGCTTGGAAAATAGCTGAAATAAGCTAAATAGCTGAAGTTTCACATGCCTGCAACTAGTACGAATCTTTATACAACAACTCATTCACTCTGAATCTCTGAATTAGAGTATGAACGATTACATGATACAGTAAATATTTTACACGCGTAGTCAATGGGCTTCAAGGTGTGTTTTTAAAAAAAGTTGCCCAGGAATTCTGGGCAACTTGATTTTCGGCATGAAGACTTACATATTTTAACATGAAAATCTAGTACAAAGATTCCAATCAATGTCTGGAAAATTAAAGTCCTCAAAAACAATAACCCTCCTAGAGGCAACGTTCCTGAAGCAGTCAAGCAATTTCTGATTGTTCTCAGGACTAGAATCTGGTGATCTATACACAACACCAACAACCACTGAACTACTAACATCACCATCAACAATAAGCTCACACCATAGGCAATTTGAAAAACCAAAAGAAAACTCGGCAGTCCTATCTATTCAATTAAAATTGTCTTTCACAAACAATAAAACGCCACCTCCTCTACCATTGAGAGTATCTAATCTGTCTTGCCTGAAAACTGAGTAACCTCGAATATGTACCTCTGAATCACTAATTTCACTATAAATCCAACTCTCCATAATACCAATTATATCAGGTCTACTAATTAAAACTTCAGCCAGAAGCTCATCATGCTTATGCAAAATGCTACAAACATTTGAAAACAACCTTAAATCTACCTCTAGAACAATCCCTATCTACAGACACATGCCTGACAGGTGAGTTTAAACTCTCACCCCCCATAACTACTTTAAGGACTCAGATCCTTAATTGCCCTATTGACACCCCTAGCAAGAACACGAGCACCTTTCCTAGTTAAATGCAAACCATTTCTTATGAACCAATTAACCTGAGATTCAAACTTATGCCAGAAATTTACCAAACAGAACTTAAACAGACAACAAATACTCTCTAGCCAATTATTGATCAACAACATCTTATCTATCATGAAGAAACTACCCCTACGTGGCAACAGACCAACAACTAGAACCCTACAACCTGTGTCCTTCAACTTGAATAACAAATCCATGAAACTACGCCTAACAGAATCAACATTTCGTCTTGGAATATTCCTTACATAAAGTCTCAACATGAGAACTAACATCGTCAACCCTAGCCCCTGGAAGACACACCCTAATCCTTCTACTACAATCTACTCCACAAAATTCTTGTGTCAACATACCTTACAAGTAAATCCTTTATCCATGACACCTTATCCCTAACAGGATATCCTTTCTTATGGGTTGTTTACTAACGTTAGGCTTAATTGTAACAAAGTGCACTCAGCGAATACAAAAATGAAACATCAGAGAAAGGAATGTTCGATTCCGGTCTTAAGTTTATTAAATCCTTAAATATGACAACAAGCTTTATACTCCAATGATTTTTACAAGTAATTGACAGTTCTTTGAACAGAAAATACAACAAAATAATATGTAATATATCAAAGTAACCACAACACACGACTTGACAGGACAACTGCACGGATGAGACCACCTCAACTCAAAGTGGATATGGATATGATCGATAGAGCATACGCCCTTCCAAGTAAACAACTATTCTGATTGGATAAACCTGAACGCCTGATTAGATCTAAATGGAGGAAAGTACCATACCATGTAAATCAAACTCATGGTAACACTTAAAGGTGATTGGATGTCAAAGGTCCCATGACTAACTAAGTTTACCCATTGGACAAAAGTATAGAAACATGTAAATGTATGCAGATGAAGCCTAACATTTGATGTGCATGCGACAGACATGTGAATATCATGCAAACTAAGAACAAATATCTAAAGGCTGGCGTCATCAATTCTTAGACGTACATTCGTGACATAAATAACTCAATAAGCTTCCAGAATTATGATTTAATAATTTTGGAACCACGACCATGAAACCAATTTATAAAACTTAAATATAACTTTAACTTAGAAACAATCATAACAATGTAACTCAGCTTAATAAATAAATCCCCATAAAGGGTAATACATAGGAATACCTCAAGGTGTATGATTTATACACCAAACACTTCAAAATATATGATTTATAAAGATCATTCGGAACACAACAAAATCAAGTCTTACCTCACAACCAATGGTACCCAATACAATCATCAACTACAGACAACCCTACATCAGGCCTGCTAACAGAATCATAACCAAGACTATCTACTTGAACAGAACCCCTAACAAATTCCTCACCCAAAGAACTAATCAACTTCACATGTCTGACTACCCACATCTAAGGCACAAAACTTAGTCTGTACAATAGCTAGTAGCATCAACCTTTTCAATGATTGGTAAAACTACAACCAGAAAGTCTCAACTCCAAAGCCTTCAACCTTACACACTTTGAACAGACAAATACAAAACTATCAACCAAAGCTTCCTCAAAACTACATGTCACACCGGACTCCTGGAAATCAATCCACATTAAATATATAATATAACACACAATATACTAGCCTATACTGCACACATAAAAAACTTAGGCCTCCGCCTAGGCCTAATTACAAAAAATAACAAAGTCTAACACAACAATACCAAAGCCTAGCTTACAACAACTCTGAACTGTAACCTAGCCTTAATTTTCATGCTCTTTTGTGACCACTGTACTGTAGAAGAGTTTATGTATTAGCGATCGTGTCTACAAGCCTGCAACATAAGAAGAATTTTCGACCAAAAATTAACGTTAGGCAAATCAGCAAATGGTGGCCATTTTGAAGGGTTTTCTAGGACTAACTCAGTAACAGTAACAGAAAGTTAGGCCAAGTACAACAACTTGAAAGTTGAAGTTGTACAAGGGCCAAGGCCTCAAAGATGACCAACGTAGGCTAGGGCCTATATCATTTGAAATAAATTTTGATGTCAATACAATGCTAACACAATTCAGTCATGCAATGGACACTGACCCCTAAATCTGTCCCAATAATAAGAACCTAAATTACGTGAATCTGGTTCATCTCATATAATTAAACTAAGTGCCTTACTTAAAATTGTG
Organism: Chiridota heheva; assembly: GCA_020152595.1. Lineage (NCBI taxonomy): Eukaryota > Metazoa > Echinodermata > Holothuroidea > Apodida > Chiridotidae > Chiridota > Chiridota heheva. The sequence continues at coordinate 2,625,998 of JAIGNY010000327.1, read as the reverse complement.
TATGCAGACAAAGAAGAATTTTACCTGTTTTATATACATCCTTCCAGCAGAAAACGCCAAAATCTACTATGATGTCTCAAATTCACTCATGAATTATGCTTCTCCACGCAGACCTATCGGGCAAGATTCGCGAAATTCACTCGTTGTGCGACATTTTGCGCGAAGTTCAGGAGCACAGTATTATCAGAAGCTAAAATTTAGACCTGTATTAAGTACCTGTACCTCAATCAAGAAAAAAGGTATATTTCAAAGTATCTCTGATACCATTAACAGCTTTTCATACTGTGATTGGCATACTAAAAAGTAGACTTCCGGTATTAAGTCCATCTTAGGATTTCACAAAAAGAAAAAATGGTGAGGAAAACATTCAAAATCTTACTCCGTAAAGTTTAAATTTGTGTATCATTTGTGTAGAAACGACTGAAATGAGACTAGATGTAATGTCACATCCCCAGATTTATAAGTTCCCCATGAGTCTTTATGCTTTCTTTATGCTTACATTTTTATCTACGATATTGTGGCCAAAAAACCATTGGATTTGTCAGGAAAGTCTGAAACAGAATCTAGTAAGGGTATACCACCTGAAGAAAGTTTGAGAGAAAATCATTCAAATAGTAAAATAAATTGAATTAATTTTCTTTCAAATATGAATGGAAAGTGAGGAATAAGATGCCAACCTAAGACAGAACTTCAAACTTGAATAACCCCGTAAAGGAATAAGATATTGAGGTAGTTTCTTTCCACTATGTTGTTTCTATTTCTCTTTTCTTTTTTCTTTTTTATTTCTCTTTCATATAAGATAAACTTGCCTGACCATTAAATTAATCCATTAAAAGGTATATAGACGTGCATCTGTAGAAACAACGTTAGCTAAATTACTTTAAATAGTCTGCAATCATGTATGAAATATCTATATCGGTTAATATTTTCAAAATAGAAATTGAGAACTTTAACAATTTTATTAATCTATCTATAGTAATTGACTCTATACACGTCCATATACCTTAAAATCTATTATCATATCAATTATAATAGCAAAAATTTCACCAAAATCGGTTAATTATTGACCTTCTACCTGTTTACAGCATTTATAATCTTAGGCAACAATTTGCATATTTCATACAAATATTGTGACGTATTATAAAAGGTGATCTTGGTATTTTCTTTTGTAAATCCTTTGGTTTTTTAAATGTTTTGCACGAATAGATGTTCCCAGCATTTTAAGTGACTAAGATTTAATAAAGAATTTAAAAAAATTATATAAAAAGAATTAATTTTGAACTGTCCGCGATACCGCCAAGTCATATACACCACAAATTACCAGACAAGTTTCGCATTATGTGAATTAAAAACTGATCAAACTAACTCAACAAAATATGAGATTGATTGATTGATTAGATATATTTATTCATGGTGAGATCATATATATGCACAAATATACATGACAGTTGTAAACAAATATTCAAAATATAACAGTAAAACAAAAGAACAACAGTTTTTTACTAACTTTGGGCGTCTTTGATTGTGTGTGTGTGTGTGTGTGTGGTGATGGTGGTGTTAGTTTGGGCTTTTATGGGGTGATTCACCCTTCTGAGCCCGTCATCTTGTTATATTATGTTTGAAAAACATGAAAAGATGAAGCAATATTCTGATATTGCACAAGCAAACAAAATGACCTGCACGATGAAAAGGAAAGCACTAAAAGTTCAACCCATCTGGCTGAATGGGGGCGAACCTTATTTCCAGACTGAGAGTGGTCCTGATCATAAGTAAGGAGATGTCACTGGACTGCAAAAATAAAAATAATAAAGAGAGCAGTAAAGAAAACAGTAAAACATGCATAAAAACATTATAATAAAATCCAAGAGGGGAACATGAGACGGGACATGAGATTCATCCCTGGACCCAAACTAACATCTAAAGACACATATTTTAGTTACTGGGACATTTGAACATATCGTTCTAATATATATATATATATATATATATATATATATATATATATATATATATATATATATATATATATATATATATATATATATATATATATATATATATATATATATATATATATATATATATATATATATATATATATATATATATATATATATGTATATATATATATATGTATATATATATATATATTTATATATATATATATATATATATATATATATATATATATATATATATATATATATATATATATATATATATATATATATATATATATATTCCTTTTAATCAGTTCATGGGTACAAGCAAGTCCATCTTATACGAAAGAAGACTTCAAAAGAAACAAAATAGTGAAGAGAGAGTTTAAAAATATTATTCCGTTGAAGAAGATATTCCAGTTTAAAGCTCTGTGTAGGTGCAAAAATGACTGGTTTACTTTACTGTGAAAAGTTGGCGTCATTATCCTCACATTCTTTAGAACTATTAATGTATATTAAAGAAAATTAATGTATATTAAAGAAAGTTTATTTAATAATTTTATTATCTAAATTATTTTTATTCGAACTTTCCTCGGGTGGTATATTAATGAATACCCTTACTAGATTTAGTTTTACTACTTTTCTAACATATGCAATGGTTTTTAAGTCACAAAATTGTAGGACAAAATACGATAAAATACATAGAGACTTTGAGGAATCTAAAGCCATAACATCCAGACATTACAACTAGTCTAATTTCAGTTGTTTCTACATAAATGATACCAAACATAAAACGTATATATCTCCTTAACAGAATAAGATTGATTTTAGAATGCTTTCTTCACTATTTTGTTTCGTTTGAAGTACTTGTTTGACCCTTGAACTAATTCTTTAAAGAATTTTCTGCTATCAAAATCACGCCGACAACGCTAAGCTTAATTGATAGGGCTTGGCCCCTTGGACGCCTGAGTCAAAACGTAGACCCATACAATTTTCTGCTATCAAAATCGTGAGAATTGCATGGCTTCCGGAGGCTTTTCACTAGATTTTGACACAACTTAACAAGGGCACATTTCACTTATTTGAATGAAATATTTGGACAATTTGATAGACAAATACATAATTTTTTGAACAAAAAAAAACATTTTTTCGCGAAGAAAATATCAAACTAAATCATGAACTATGACACATTCTGACATTCAGAAACCGGAAGTGTAAAAAATTAATCACTGCAGTGATAAGCCGTTTGACGTCATTGCATGCACGAAGCGACTCCAATAACCACACAAACAGCACATACATCATATTGTATACACTGTTCGTTACAAGCGTCATATCATCAATTTGTAATCATCTGAAAATAGAATGCAAAATACATCAGAAATGTTTGAAAGGTCCGAAGATATCAACCAAATCTTGTGTTGATCAGGAAAGGGATCTAGGCAGCTAGGTGTTGTCATCACTAGCAATCTGAAGCCTTTTAAATAGTGTGCTTTATCACTTGCAAGGGCAAATAGTTGGTTTGATTAGAAAAATTATTGTTTTTTTGGTAGGTTGTTCTTATTTGTATAAGCAAGGAGTTTCTAACTCAATTAAATAAGTAGTCATTCAGGCCTAACCTTGAGTATGCTATTCAGGCTTGGAGTCCCTTTTAGGAGAAGGATAAGATCGTTTTGAAGCAGATTCAGCGAAGAGCCACTAGACTTATTCCCGAAGTAACGGAATCTCTTTTATGAATCTAGGTTGCAAATTCTTGGTTTGACCACGGTTGAGTTAAGAAGAGTACGTGGCGATATGATTCAGGTTTTAAAATTCCTATCTGGTAGTGATGCTTTGACTTGCCTCGTAAATTCATGCATGTTACAGCTAATTCTCATGTGACACTTGGCAACAGTTTGAAGTTGACCAAGAGTTCTCACGGATAGATTTTCGGCGTTTTAGCTTTTCAGAAAGAGTTGTTAATGAGCAGATGAGTGGACTGGTTTGTCTGAGTGGGTAGTTAGCTCCAATTCTGTTCACAATTTCAAAGTCATCTTTGATAAGTTCTTTACTAACTCTGGGCGTCGTTTTTGTGGGTTGGTTGTGGTGGTGTTAATTTGGGCTTTTTATGGGGTGACTTGTCCTTCTTAGCCCAAATAGTTTCCGGGGCTTCGCCTCCAGCGCCCCTAATTACAGTGACCTGCAGTTTTGCCCTATAGGTCTGACAATTTCTTTTGTTTTGTTTTTTGCTATGAAAATCACTAGAAACGTGGGGCTTTTGGATGCTGCGCCCCCTGTATCCTCGCCAGAGTTGTTCCCCTGCATGGTATGCTAAGTTTGACACAATTAAGTAAAGCAAGGCCCATCAAGTACTATTTTGGCCCCCCAATTATGAAGTTCTTACAAATTTATTTTCCTTTCACAACCTTTATTCTTCATTTTCAAGAAATTGACTTCAATTTTAGAAAAATTGCGTTCGATTTTCGGGAAATTTCCTTTACTTTGGGGAAAATTTTTATCAATTTTTGTGAAGTTTTCTTTAAAGTTTCGTTATCTTTGCTTCAATATTCGGTAAATTTTCTTAAACTTTCCTTCATTTTTGTGAAATTTGCTTCCATTTTCGGGAAATTTCTTCCATTTTGCGAAAAATTGCTTTAAATTTTGGGAAGTTTTCTTCAATTTTTGAGAAGTTTCGAAACCTCAGGGCTTTACTTTGCCCCTGCATGAGTTTGCACCTAGATTGATTTTAAGCAATTTATTAAACCTGTAAACAGTGCCATCTAATCAATGCTACCAATTTAAATTTGTGTGCCCAAGGCTTTACTCTTACTATGAGCATTTTTTTGGGGGCGCCAAAATTCCCTTTCCCTTACTAAAACATGACCCACTATGCACGCCACTGAACAGACTAATGGAAGTCCCTGATTCGCCAACTGACAGTTGGTAGATATTTCTTATCGTTACGTAGTCCTGTTTTTAATTTAGCCCTCTTGCGATCTGGGGACAAGAAATAAGTGTACATCCTGGTACTCCCCATCCGCAGTAGCGTAATTAAGGGGGGCAGGGAAAGCCGCCCGGCCCGGTCCGGGCCCTATACAGGGGCCCGTAAAAAATACCATTATACCGTTATACCAGGGCCCCTCGCCGTAGGGTCCTAGCTAGCCTACGCCACTGGTACTTCCCCCTCCCGTCCCTTGGGCTACGATTACGAGCCTACGGCAATATAATGCAGTTTGTTTTGTTGCCCGGGGTTCATTTTTTCCCAACATGATAGCAATTGCGCTCATTTGGGTTGGGTTAGGGTCCCGAATTTAAGTTAATCAAACAAGAGTAAGTTTGTTTGAGAAAAAGTGGCCCGGCGTAACTTAGATAAACACCTCACTTAGCAGCAGAACAGCCATTTAAGGTGTATGCGACGGTCCGAAGACTGACTAAGCGGGTAACTAAACTATTCGTCTGTGAATTGAGCCTCATTAAAATCCGTTTCTGAATTCACAACACAAGCGACATACCTCAATTAAGAGAATCTTTGTAAGTGTGTTTTTTTTTTTTTTTTTTTTTTTTGGCTTTGTGCAAATGGCGCGCTTTCTGGCCTATGTGAATGTGTGATCAGGGTCCCAGTTTTTTTAATTTCTTTTCATTTGAGTGTAGATTTGAAAAGCGATCGTCATTCTTGTTTAATTGTTTGTAAAATAAGATTGTTAATTCATTTATTTGGCAGACAAAAGGTCTAACGTTAAGCTTAGCCAATTCTGAGGCATTCTCAAATGAGAATAATTTAGTGTTCCCCTTGTAATTAGCATATGTTCTCCGTGCTGTCTTTGCCTTTTTTCGTCATTTTTTTATATTTGTATTATTATTTCACATATAAATAATTAAATACATAGCAAAGTTTGCTAAAACGCAACACACATCAGTTTTCATTTCAAAAAATTCTACTTTCTGAAGTAGTCAATATAAAATAATTATTTTAATTAAACCTCTACTTATTCAACGGGGGTGTAGCTCAGATGGTAGAGCGCTCGCTTAGCATGCGAGAGGTACCGGGATCAATGCCCGGCACCTCCAAGTAATTCTTTTCACTCTGTGTTTTGGTTTTTTAAATTTGCTAGTCTTACTATAAAACTTCAAAGATCAAAACTTCATCAATAAACAATATTTTTAAAAAAATTATTCACCACTACCTCTAAAAATCAGACCAGTGACGTCAAACCCTAAAATTACTGAAATTAGTCTCTATGTATTTCATAGTCACTTACTGCGATTTTGTCACTAAATTACAAACAGGCGAGTATGTTCAAAGAGCGTGTGGAAGCTCTTTGGTATGTTATTAACAAAGAGCTTCCACACATTTAAGTTCAAACGTAGGTATGGACTGTTTGATCACAACAGCAGGTTTCACGAATATAATGTTGAACGGAAAGGAGTTAATTCAGTTCAATTTTTCGCGCTTGACATAATAAACCCAGGTTGAAAAATAGGCCACTTGATCACCTGACACACTGACGTAATCTTGGTGGGGGGCCAAACCGATATAATTTTATATTTGAATATTTAAGACAAATAACGCCCATTTGCTCCCCTCCCCATCCGTGTTGGGGTCCCTGTAATCCGTGTTGGGGTCCTATCCGTGTTTCAACTTTAAAATGAAATTCAACATTTTCTCTAATATTAAAACGTGGTCCCTGTAATCACGTGATTCGTTGTTCTCACTGTTCAGATATATCTTTCGTTCAACTTTAAGACAACATTTTTTTAATATTATGCGATGTCGCATTGGCGGGTGCAGTAATGTATCTGGGAAGGTTGTAAGTACCCATCGCCGCCTTTCGACGAAAAAACACAGAGACTTTGAAACGCTTTGTCAATAATACGACAGCGGATTTTAGCATGATCAGAGGCCTTACATATCAGCATAGCGTTATGATATAAGCAGTCACTTCAGCCGAGATTGTTTTGACGATGCGGCAAACTTGTGTGAGCCCCTGGGTGTGAGCAATTGGCAAACCGGCATATGAAGTTTTTTCCACAATTGAAATTCTTCTAGGAAAATTTCCAACGATTACTTCAGCCCAGATCAACAACGCCCGAAAAGGGAGGGGAGGGAGGGGAGGCTCCCTTAGATAAATTCCTCTTGCTCCTCAAATCCCGCTTTGTTTTATATGCTTTTTCGCGAATAAAAATAAGTGGATTCCCGTGGTAGTCAGGTAGTTAATATGGGTTGAGGTGGGATACCCCAGTTCTTAAGGACATATGCCTAGTGGGCCCGTAGAGCTGTGCAACATTCGAAGGCTCAGAATACAATACCCAATAGCGGGTTATAGTGGGAAGAGAAGAGGCATTTACCATCGGCACCGGATGTTGATCATCAAAGTCACAGAGCCCCCTGTTTAGGCTCCTTTCTTGGTTAGTAGGTTTTATTTAGAAAAAAAGCACTAGACTTAAAAGTAAGGGCGCTCGTTTTTGCGTATTTCACAACTATATTATCATCCACAACAGATCGATAAACCTCATGCCTCCATAGCCTACAGGCGACGTGATGAAGACAAAGGACATATTAACCAGAAAATTGCTATAATTAATATTACCTAGTCACGGTTTTGCCATTTTCTTAAACCATGCACGGTGATATATCCCTCGTTGAAGCTTTCTTCGTTCGATCTTTAGTTCGCTCCATATTTACATTGAGATCGGTAACAAGCAGGGGCGCAGATCTATATCTGAGTTTGAGGGGCAAAAACTTGAGCAGTGGTGAAGCTAGACTTTTTGGAAGGGGAAAGGAAGTGAAATTTTCATAAATGTGTAAGTCTCCCACCCCACCTCCCCCTTGCCAAACGAAAATGAAAAATCAAGTATGCAAACCTAAAGGAAGTTGTGTTTACGATTGATCTGGCAAAGATTTTAAATATTTTCTCCGTATTGTTTTCTTTTATAGCTATGCAATACTTTCTCTTAGTATTCATCAAAGCTTCCCGAAAATAAAAAGAGATTATACAAAGCTCGAAGCAAATTTCACAAAAAGAAGCAAATTTCACGAACAAAAAGAAATTTCCAGAAAATTAATAGAGACTTTTCGAAAATTAAAGAAAATTTCCAAAAAATGAAAGCGTGAAAATTGAAGTAAATTTTATAAAAATTAAAGACAATTTGAAAAGATTCTAGTCCTAGTTAAAGAAATTTTTCCGAATGCGGAAGAAAATTGCACAAAAATTGAAGCAAATTCCCCGAAAATGAAGGAATTTGCGCAAAAATTGAAACCAATTTTACAAAAATCAAGAAAATTGAAGCAAAAACACACAATTTTGGTTTGAATATGGATGCTTTCAATTACATTAAATCTAATTTTCATATAGAGCGTACTCTTTTTTTTTGAGGTGGTGAAACGATACTTTCGCCCCCTTCCCCCTAGCATTTCATCTGAGGGGCGATCGTCCCCCTTGACCCCGTGATCTGCGCCTATGGTAATAAGTTATTTTCTGCTCTAGTCTCTAAAAGGCCTTAATCCAACCCTGATAATTGTGAAAAGATTAAGCATTTTTGGTAAGTTGCCACGAAAGTCACTATATATTAGCAGGGGAGGGGAGCAGAGGTATAGGGATGGTAATTGTCCACCAAGCCTCGGAAAGGAATTTTTCGGAAATTTGTCTGTGTATATGAAAATGTTTGCGACTTGTGATTCTAAATTTTAAAAGATGATTTTTTTCAAAGATCTTATACCAATTGGAGGAGAAAGAGTTGGGGGGGGGGGTAATTATTTATACGCCATTTTTAACTTAAAGATACCAATATCTGACGGAAAATGAGTTCCTTGTCCCCATCACGGGGGAGCGGGGTGATAATTGTATAAAACATCTTCTCTCCCAAAAGTGAGCATATACCCCCACCCCCCAGGATCCACACCTATGGTCGGCAGGTCGGTGCCAGGTTATCCATTCTCCCCAAATGACTTTCCACCATCTGACCATACAGCTATAAGAAAATCTGAACGAAGCATGTGGGGGACATTTTCACGCGAATCACATAGGGTATATACTGTTGGGTTTTAGAGGCCGCTTTAGGGCTCTAGGCATGGTACAGTGCAGAATGCGTGGAAATGGTCCAAGGGCAGACTCGGGCAGTGACCCCGAAAGCTTTTGGAATTTAACATTTCAGAACATAAAAAGGTGGCAAATGCAAATGAAATTGAAACATTATAGTTTTATGTATGCTGTGTTAGCAGGTTAGTTGACTTTGCTCGACGTTGAAACTCGGGAAATTTTATATTATGATTTGGAAAAAAGTAGAATTCCGGGTCATGAGCCTGAATCAAAAAATAAATATTGCAAATCACTTTATATAGAATATCCATTTCTCTTACTTTAATAGCTTCGAGTCCAACTTTTTTGTATTTTCATCCTTTCCTACGCATGCTTACAAGAAAAAATTAATATCAACACAATCTCCATTTCATTGTATTTCAACTTAAAAATTTAGTGTTTTTCGACTCCCATCTTTTGAAGCATTTTTGGTGATATTTTCCTCGTTGCGCCGCAAGAAGACACGCCAACATACATTACGATGTTAATTTCTCTTACTCAATTGTCGAGCCTGTTTCACTATGTAAATATATATATATATATATATATATATATATATATATATATATATATATATATATATATATATATATATATATATATATATATATATATATATATATATACATACATATATATATATATATATATATATATATATATATATATATATATATATATATATATATATATATATATATATATATATATATACATATATATATATATATATATATATATATATATATATATATATATATATATATATATATATATATATATATATATATATATATATATATAATATTTTTTTCCCTTTCTTCACGTCATGTGCTACTACTCTGAGTTTCACGCACGTCTATTTCCGACGGCGATCTTCAAGCAACTGATGCATGGCTTTTTCTTGGCACGTTTGGGTGGTTTTGTTTTGTTCCCGTGGCGACATATGGAGATGAGCTCGGTCTTTTTATTGCTTTGAGGCGGAGAATACTGCATAACAAAAGCCACGGTCACCTAATGTTTTATACTTAGTTCTGAGGACAAAAAGAAAGGGAGGATCATAACATAACATAACAAGATGATGGGCTGAGAAGGGAGAATCACCCTTATAAAAAGCCAAAACTAACACCATTACCACCACAATTTTTTTTTTTTTAAAGACGCCCAGAGTTAGTAAGGAACTTATCAATGTTGACTTTGAAATTGTGAACATCAGAATTGGAGCTAAGTACCCACTCAGGCAATCCATTCCACTCATTTACAACATTTTGCGAAAAGCTAAAACGCCGAATATCTTATCCATTTGGTCAACTTCAAACTGTTACCACGTGTCACATAAGAATTAGCTTAAACATGCAAGAAATTACAGGAAGTTAAAGCATTACTACCTGATAGGAATTTAAAAACCAGAATCATATCGCCACGTACTCTTCTCATCCCAAACGTGGTCAAACCAAGAATTTGCAACCTAGATTCATCAGAGAGATTCTTTGCTTTGGGAATAAGTCTAGTGGCTCTTCGCTGAGCCTGCTCCAAAATTAGCTTATTCTTCTCATAAAAGGTACTCCAAGTTTGAATAGCATACTCAATGTGAGTCCTGACTAATTGCTTATACAAATTAAGGACAACCTCTCTACCAAGAAAACAAAAATTTCTTTTAATCAAACCAAGCATCTTATTTTCCCTTGCAGCTGCTAAAGCACACTGTTTATAAAGCTTCAGATTACTAGTAATGACAACACGTAGATCCCTTTCTTGATCAACACAACCAAGATTTGAACCATTGCTAAATAAAAGCCAAATTGCTCTGACCAAAATGAATAACTTTGCATTTATTAATATTGAATGACATCTGCCACGTTTGGGACCAAGAAACTAACTTATCCAGATCAGTTGCAACAGTGAAAAATACTCAACAATCCTGTACAGCTTAGTGTCATCAGCAAATTTACAAATCATGGAGCCAAGGGAAACTTCAATATCATTAATGAAAATTTAAAAAA